>MNCI01003536.1:909177-973737 GCA_015680685.1 Gnetum montanum
GCCGTACACATTGGACTACCACTGGGATTACCAAGCGCAGATCCTAGAATACGCTACTGGGTTACCAAGCAGCCAATGCTCGTAGTTAAGTCGTACTCACGCGTTGCGACAAGCAGCCGATTCCTTGATTAGCCATACACATCCGTAGATGCTCGTAATCAAATCGTACTTGTGCACACTAGGAAATCAATAAATAAATAACAATAAATAAGACCACATGCTGCAAGGTTTATCCAATCAAGTTCTTCTTTATTTCCGTACACAACTTGGGTTCAGGTTACAAGCTGCTCGAATAAAGAGCCGTTCACTCTAGGACTCCTACTGCGGGCACATGGGAAAAATTCTAACTCTGGAGTGATCAATCTGCCAGAGCTTCACTACTCCTAGCCAGGATTGGGAAATAAGGGGAGTGCCTCCTCTTATTTATAGATATGGCGGCAGACCACGATATCACGTACGCGATATTGCAGGGAAAGACGCGATATCGCAGCACAGTGCATGTCGCGTCTCATCACCGAGGTAGCTTTGGCAACATAACATCTTAATAGCAATATAAAACCTTCTTAATTCATGAATCTAAATTTGAATAAGGCTTACTAATCTCTGAGAATTTGCCTATTTACATGGTCAAAAGGAATCTGCATGTGGAATATGCAAAAAAGGAATCTGCATGTGGGATCTCTGGCTAGGTGTTTCATAATCATTAGTGAGATGATTTGAGGACTAGAATTCTCATCCTTTCCCTCTTGTGTCCCATGAGTCTAATTTAAACAAGGTGAATCCTCATGAGAAATGAAGACCATGTTTATATGTAGAGCTATAAAAACATTTTTCTTGCATAAAAACTCCTATCCCAAAATAACATCAAAGAAATCCATGTCCAAAATTTAGAAGTTAAGAATCTCATGCCAAGAGCCCACATGGACAAGAATATTTTTGCCTACTCTGGCACACCGAACAAGCTAAAACTTTGTAATTTTACAAGAAGATTAGACTAAATCCATGACTAGTTGTAAGTCCCTTGCCATGGATTAAATCATGTACTTGTGATTTGCTTTATTGCCAATTAAAGTACTAACCTGTCTCAAATCCATAGTGACTAGGATGAATTGCACCTTGTGCAACTTATTAAGGGCCACATCATGGAAACTTAAGGCTCCTACATTTTGGGTAATCATATCAGATAACTTCATCATGATAGCTAATCTTCACTGCACTTCAAAGGTGCTTCCATCCATGGTCCAAAAGAATAGTTCTAGATGATACTCCAAAGATATTAGTTAATTACTAGGAGTCTATCCTTGTCTATTTTTAATCCTCCTTGAGCTATAAGGATAATTTCTTACTAGATGATGACCATGATAAAAGAAGCATTAAATTGGTTCCTTGAAGGATCCTTTAGAGAATTATCATTCTTTATCCCTAGGTTGCCATTTACTCTCGGTGTTGCTTTACTTTTGCTAGGAGCCTTAGTTACTTAGAGGAACTCTTATAGGATGATTGTCCTATTGGTTTGGTTTAGGATCATTTTCCATTTTGGTAGATCTTACATCTATTTTGTAAGATTAAAAATATGTGCCTTGCTTCCCCTTACTAGATTTACCCATATATGGCTTTATAGCCTTAGAATCGAGAGAGGTACTAATTGCAGCAATGACCTTAGATTTGGTGTTAATTCCTCTACAATAGAGCTTCATTTATGTCCACAATTGCAACCCATCCATAAATTTGAAGAATCAATCATGATCTTTCATATCAAGAATCAATAACATTAGCTCCTAAAAAGCATTGATATAGTCTTCTAGCTTGCCCTAGTGTTTCAATGATTCTACCTTGGTCTTTGCTACATAGTTCAAGTTTCTAGGATGGAACTATTTAATTATAGTATTAAACTTTTCCTAGGTGTCCATAGCCTCTCCAATGATATTCTTCTCTTAGGCATGAAGAAGGCTGAGCTACCATAGCTTTGCATTACTTGTTAAATATTGAGAAGCAGTGAGCACCTTTTGGGAAAAAAGAACATCCCTTATAGAAAGATACATCTTCATACTATGGAGGAAGCTATCAAAATTGACATCACTTCTTTCACCATCACATGCAAAAGAGGACTTCAAGATGGCATTTTTAGTTTTTAGATTAAACATCTCATAGTTTACTCCAATTATGGCATCTTCTAGGACTTTCACCCATGTAGCCAAGTCATTATCTGGGAATGTCTTTGTTTATGTTGCTTGGTAGGATCTTTTTAATGCATAAAATTTTGACACACCAACACCAAGAAAGAAAACTTGTTTTAGGAGACAATTGCCTAGGGTGCCTCTCGTATGGGTATGGAAACTTGAGAATAGTCTCAGCTGAAGAGGGCTACATAGCCTTTTGAAAATGGTAAACCAAACTAAAAAAATCCAAAATTTAAATTAAATAATTATCTTGAATATAATAAATAACTAAAAGAAATAAATTTTCCCTGGTCTACTGATGCTATTGGTCTATCACTGTCGATGATGCCCACTACCAAGTAGGAAGATTGTGACCACTATGTGAAGAGAGAGAGAGAGAGAGAGAGAGAGAGAGAGAGAGAGAGTCTGTCGCACGGAGGTGCTATCTCTCTACCATTCCTAAGAGAGAGAGACCTCCCAATGTTTCACCAGCCATGTGCACTGTTGCTATTTGTACTTGTAGCTTCCACCCACATCGTTGCGAGCATTAAGAGAGAAAACTGAATCAGACGCATCCCATAGGTCCACAGTTGTTGTTCCAATAGCCACTATAGGAGGAAGAGGTGTCCCTATGGCTGAGAAAGAGAAGGAAAGAGAGGGATGTTGCAGTTGCTTGCTCTATGCCACCACATGCAATGCACAGTAAGGAATAGTCATGGCTATTTTGCTGTGGTTGCTGCTAAGAAAAGGAAAAGCATCCCATCGCTTACGGCTCTGTAGAACTGTTGCCACTCACTAATGTCGCACATCGCATTTTCACTTGCTACTGATGGGTCGCATGCTAGGAGTAAGGGAGCAACACCACACACCATTCACAATGATCAAGGCATTGCTATTGATGGATCTACATTTTCTATCCATTGCATAAGGTAGAGTGACTAGACCCTGACTTGTTGCAACTACCACCTCGTACACCATTGTTTGCTACTGTGCATCACACGTGATGCCTATTGTGCATGATAAGGGAGGAAGGGAAGAGGTTGCTAATGCCTAATGTGTAGCCTCTATTGATTTCCTATTGGCATCATCACCATCTACCGACTAATGCATGTTGACCAAAGCCATCATTCACACCATGGAGGCTACTAGTCTCCGCTGGTGTCACATGCCAACACTATGTTCTTTGCAACATAGAGTCAACCTTAGGGATGATGGAACCCTAGTTCCCCTCCCTTGGATCTGATCCTTTTGCTTCCTAGAGACCCCTATTTTATAGTTGCATCTTTGCCATGTCAATAACTACAACACGTGCTCGTAACGCCTGCCATTAACACCCACGTCCTCCACCATGAATGCATGTAATGCACATGAAGTAACTGTCACCACACATTTCATGTAACCGTCACCATCATCCTACCAATAACTGTTATGAAAATTGAATTTTGGTTTAACGTTGGCCAAGAACATTTTCATAATAGTGGTAAGCTCTGAAGCAAACAACTCTCAATCATTTGATAATAGATCTTCTTCCACAATATCTGGTTTGAAATAAGGAAGGCATTGAAGGTGAGAATATGAATTGCCTTGAGAACAATTATGGGAGTGATTGAAGACATGGAGCATTTAAATGGTTGAATAAAATTTACAGGAGCCAGGGGTTGAGTATCCTAAGAAGCTGTATTTGATGGAATGGAGAAATCATCCATTTCATTATTGAGAATTATCCCTATGCTAGGTGAAGGAAACTTGGATCCAAAATATGCATTAACCATAGTCGTCATAGATATGGCATTTCTATCCTTATCCACGATGCAAACATGGGAAGTTCCTTGGTCCTAAACTTGATGCCACTTAGTGTAGTTCTTGATAGCATAATACATGTACTGATCTAAATTGTCGGTGCAAGGCTGGAAGGGAAAACAAGCACTGAAAGATCATCGGGTAGACACAGCTAACCCTGCCTTCACCTGAGGGCAAGCTGGAAAAGAAAAAGAAGGCAGAGTGCCTTGGATGGTCTACATCAAAATCAACCAAGGACTTCCCCAAGCATAAACTATGGCTTTCATTGGGGTTATCGTAACTAATGATGTACGAAATGTAAACAATAATGTACGAAATGCAAATAGAGCGTATACAGAACAATATAGCAGACAAAATGTAAACTGAATGTAAACAAAGTAAACAATATAATGGCCAGAAAAAATGAATTGTATTATATTTCTTAGAAAGGATGTGCACCGGTCAATGCGTAGCTGCACATGTGGACAGAAAGTCAAGCACCAAGCCCTGGGATGATGTGTTTCAGAAGTGCTTGGATGCTAAGAGTCAAGTATGTCTAAGTGTCCAAAGTCGCTGGTTAGTGCTTCCTAAGCCATCAACCTCCAAAATTTCCAACCTTCAAAATTGCCCCCTGTATATGTAAATTGATAGGGTATTTATAGGATTTGGCTAGGTTCAGGCACGGAATTCATGGATGGAATCAATGACTGAGAAATGAGAGGAAAATGAATCGTGTGACACGTGTCTGATGGACAGCTGTATGTGAGTTGGACATGCACAGGCAGGCTACGTTGTTGACTAGATGCACTATATCTTACAACGTGTAAAATTTACAATGAACATGATAGTATACAACAAGAAAATTCGATCCCGTTTCGCTTGACCATGGATTGACTACTGTAGGATGTCGATTTGAGTAGTTTGAGGCATTTTTGTTTCACCAAGGCTTCCAACGTGAGTTGATTTGGTCTTGTCGTGTCCTCAGTGTGTGTTTGGCATGCTTTTGTCTGGGCGTGATCAGTACTCACACTACACTCACGCTGCCAGCATGTCCCCAACGTGACCTCAACATGAGTGACTTGAAAAGATGCATTTCACTCCAAATTTTGATCTTTGAAGCCTGTTTCTTGAGTACAGCAATTGCTTGACTATAGTTGACCTTGAGGGTGATCTACATGTTAAAAAATGAGCTTGATGTGTCTTGTTTTGAGCCACTTTTAGCAGCTCACATTGCACTCACGCTGCTAGCATGTCCACAGTGTGAGCTGGAGTGTGAGTGACAAAAACTTGTAATTTTGGACTTGAAAATGAAATTTTGGAGGTTGGGACTGGAGGTTGTCAATACTAAACCCTAAGGATGACTTTCACCTTTGAAATCAAGTCATTACTGGAGCTATTTCATTAATTCTTCTATCTAGTGCATATTACTATCTTTTTTAAGTATCTCATTCAATGATCTAACTAGTTCAACATAGATGGGGATAAATCATCTAATGAAGTTGATTTTCCCAAAGAATGCCCTTAGATTAGTTTTTAATAGAGGGTAAGATACTTCTAGAATTTCATTCACTCACTCGATATCAATTGCAATCCCCTCATTAGTCACTATATGACCCAAGAATTTACCACTTTGAACCGCAAAGATGGATTTCTTTGCATTCAGGGTAATACTGAATCGCCTACATCTTATAAAAATGCTCCTAAAGTCTCTAAGGTGTATACCCTAATCTCTGGAGAAAATAGTTAAGTCATCTAAGTGGATAATAATGCACTTTCTAATTAGCCCTTTAAAATTTTTATCCATAGCTCTTTGAAAGGTAGAGCTAGCATTTATGAGGCCAAAGGGCATTTTAGCGAACTGAAAAGTTTCCCATTTTGTTATGAAAGTTATTTTGTACTGGTCTTTCTTATTCACTAAAATTTGATTATATCCTAAATACCCATATAAAAAAGAATACATTTGAGCCCCATTCACAATTTGCAATAGCTCCTCCATAAGGGGGAGTGGATAATTATCCTTAATGCAAGAAGCATTAAGGTTATGAAAATCAAGATATAACCTTAATTCACCAGTGTGTTTCCTAACAGGCACTAAGTTTGATATCCAACTAGAGTGTCTCACTGGGTAAATAATTTTGGATTCTAGGAGCTTGTTAATTTTCACTTTCATGAGGGCTTCAATCTTTTAATTTATAGGACTGAGTTTTTGCCTGAATGGTTTCATTTATGGCCTAAGGGGAATTATATGTGTTATCACTAATGGATTAAAAATTTTAAGGTCTTCGTAAGTCCAAGCCAAAACATCATTAAACTCATGTAGTAATTCGACCAGGCTTTGTCTTTTATCTAAATGCAAACAAGTCCATATTTTAACAAGATATTATCTTCCTTTCTTTTAAATTTGAATTGTTTCAATCTCAACTAATGTTTGTCAATTAGTATTTTAGGACAAGTCTACGGTCTTGGTGTGCAAGTCATCAAATAATGCTTCCCTAATTGCTACTTTAGGAGATATTTTGTTCAAAAACACATCCTTTAATATATCCCCTTGATCACTAAATTCTCCTTCAAAAAATAGAAATTTAGAAATGTGGTCATCATCATCAAACACTTTAAAAGAAAACACATTATCAGGGATAGAATAAGAATTCACCTTTTTAATAATAATTTCTAAATCCCAAGCATTGTTTTTGAATGGGACATCCAAAGTGGTGGCCATTTGGGCTAGCGCATCAGGAATGTAATTTTCCTCTCTAGGTACATGTTTGATGGTTACACATTCAAACTCTTTAAACAATTCAAGAATGTAAGCTTTATATGCTTTCATGGTGACATCTTTATTGTCAAAGTTTCCATTGACTTGGTTTACTATTAGTTGGAAGTCATTGTAGATTTTAAGCTTGGAAAAGTCCTAATATTGAGCTAACTTGATCCCATGTATGAGTTCTTCATATTAGACCATGTTGTTAGTCATGGGTTGCAAAAATTGATGGCTTTAAAGATAGGAGCTTCACCAGGAGGTATAAGCATTATTTTTGCTCCACATTCTTTCTTGGAAAAGGCATCATCCACTCTTAGTATCCAAGTGTTTAAATTCATGAAATCAGACAGATCAGTCCTCTAGTCAAGGTAACAATGATTGTCATCGAAATTTGGTTCATTCTCTAATACTTCATTGGTTAGAACGTCACTTACATCCTTATCATTTTCTAATGGTGGTGGGTCATTGAAAAGAAAAGTTCTTCCATGATGTTGGTGGTATGGCAAAGTATCTTCATACACCTTTTCACATTCCCTAAAAGATTGGTAATATTGGGTAGAATATGTGTACTTAAAAGGGTTTATGCCTATCATTCATCAAATATTTGCCAAGCCCTAGCTCAATCACATCAACAAAGGGGTTGGTGTTTTGATTTCCTAGAGGTTTACTCTATTGATCAAAGGTTGTTACCACTTGTTCATAGAAAGGTTCTCTTGGTATAATCATGTATTTAGATTTTCCTTTGATCGGGATTAATAGTTCTGAGAAATTTTACCTAAAGAAGCCCCAAACTTGGCTCCAAAATTTTTAGATAAGATCACATCATAGGTGGGCAACATGTCAACGACTAGGATATCAGTGTAACATGTAAATGTAGGGTATTGTTTAAGTTGCACCTTCACTCCTTTCAATGATCCTACTACAAGTACGTTAGATCCATTGAGTTGGATCACACTTTTTGTTTGTGATATCATTTGTGTTCCTAAAGCCTTACATACCTCAAGAGGCATGACACTAATAGTTGCACTAGGATCCATCAAACAATTGTGGACATTCTTCCCTAAAATGAGCAAGGTTGTCAAGAAAGGGGGTTGATCTTTCTTTCTTGGCATGGAATTGTTTGCACTCTGTATTGATATCGCATTAGGACTTTCTACAAAGTGAGCTTGCCTTTTGGGGATTGGGGATTTTTCTTTTTTAATCACAAGTGTGCGAACTATATTCCAAATCACCTCTTTCATTTCTTTAAAGCTTAAAAGGTCATACATTGAAATTTTAGCCTTAACTTTCTTGAAGTCCTCAACTAGATCATAATTCTTAGGTACATCTTTGGCTTCAAATTGAGGTGGGACTCTTCTAGGTCAAGGGGAGTTTGCTTGTTGTGGGGTATTTACTTGTGATGACTCGGTTTGGTTGTTTACATTTTTTAGACTAGGAATTCTCCTATTTTGGTGCATATAAGTATTATTCCTAGTTTGTTGTTGTGTAGTGTTCATAATGTAAGTTTAGGATAGCAAGCATTGTGTGGGTTGGGGTCACTTACCATGACTTGTCCAAATGAAGGCACTTTCTCATTCTCAATTTCATGGGGTATATTAACGACCATAATAGGGGGTTTCTCATTTTGTTAACCTTGCGTATGATTGTCATATAATGCCAAGAATTGAGAACAAGTCCTCTCAGAATGTTTCCTCGTGTTATGGAGTCGACAATAATCATCATTGGCTAATGAACTTGGCTTTTTTGGTTGTATAGGACCTTTGTTATTGTTCCACTTTAGTTCAACTACTTCATTGGAAAGTTTTTGAAGTGAAGTTAATATCTAGGTCATTTTATCTTGAGCTTGAGTTGTAGGTTCAACAAGATTAGATACCTTGTTTGTGTTTATAATGGACTGAATTAAGGCCATTGATTGATCATCATTCCAACCAATGTTAGATGGTAGGAATGAAGAAGATGTGGGACCTTGAAAGAAATTGTTTGTAGGTTGAGTCATTTGGAGGGGAATAGGAGTTTGGAACATAGTATTGGTCATTGGGAAAGTTGGTAGAGGTAGAGAGTTAGATTGCATGGGATTACTAATGCTCATCATTCTGAATTAAGTTTGAATGCTATTCATAAGGATGATTTGTTCTAACTCCACAAATTTAGCCATTGCTCCCTATATTTCTGTTATGTTTAAATTAGATTTGATGGCATAGGCAAAAAATGGTTTGATGGCAGAAAGGTAAAAGTTAAGGATGCCATCGGGTTGTGGATGCATCTCACTTGGCATATAGGCCAGCTGGTGAAGGAATCTAAGGTTATAATCCCTAACATTTTCCCCAGGTAGCTTTCTTAAGCTAGTGAAGTTACTTGATGTGATTGTAGGGCTCATGAATTTGTCAAATTAAATCAAAAACTTATTTTTGAACTCCTACCATGAGTCAATGGAAGCATTGGGGAGCATCAAGAACCATTGAGTGGCCTTACTCCTGAAAGTTGTCACAAATACTCTACATGCCACATCATTTTGGACAATGTTGTGGGATTGTAGAACAAATTTATGTTCTAGAGTGACTTTGGGACATCATGGTAGTTAGTAAAGTTAAAGGGGTTATTGACCAAGGAAGCTAGGGGTTGATTGTATGTCATCCTAGTCTGGGTTCTCCTAGGAATAAAACTTGGAAAACGTAAAGCTTGTCGTTTCTTTAATGCAAAGAGATGAGTGACTAGTTGGTTAGAAGTAAAGGAGAGTTCACTCATAAAACAAAAACTATAAAATATAATTGTTAGAATAAAACTATAAAATTTCGTAAAAAGAAAAGAAAATATTGAAACAATAATTTTTTTGGTAAAAAAAAATACTAAAATATGCTATATTGTTNTGGTTCATTGCTGTCGATGGTGTCCATTGCTGGGTAGGAAGACTATGACCATCGCGTGAAAAGAAAGAGAGAGAAAGAGAGTCTGCCACAAGGAGGTGCTACCTCTCTAGCATTGCTAAGAAAGAGAGACCTCCCAATGTTTCACCAGCCACATGCACTATTGCTATTTCTACCTGTAGCTTTCACACGTGTTGCTACGAGCATTAAGAAGGGAGAAAATAGAATTGGATGCATCCCATAGGTCCGTAGCTACTGTCCTAGTAGCTAATGTAGGATGGAGAGGTGTCCCTGTGGTTGAGAAAGAGAAGGTGAGAGAGGGATGTCATAGCTACCTACTCTGCACTACCATGTGCAATGCAAAGCAAGGAACAACCATGACTATTTTGCTATGGTTGCTACTAAGAAAAGGAAAAGCACCCCACCACCTACAACTCTATAGAACTACCACCACTCACTAATGTCGCATGATGCCTTGTCACTCACTACCAATGGGTTCTGTGTCAGGAGTAAGGGAGTGACACCATACATTGTTCACATCGATCAAGGCACTATTGTTAACGGGTCTACTAATGGATCTATGTTTGCCACCCGTTGCATAAGGTAGAGTGACTAGACCTCAACTTGTTTCAACTACCACCTTGTACACCGCTATCTATTGCTACACATCACACATGAAGCTTGTTGCGCATGATAAGGGAGGAAGGGAAGAGGACATCAATGCCTAATGTGTAGCCTCTGCTGATTTCCTGCTGGCACTGTCACTGTCTACTGGTTGACACATGTTAGCCAAAGCCACCATTCATGCCACGAAGGTCGTTAGTGTCTGCTGGTGTCACACGCCAATGCTATGTTCTCTACAACGCAAGGTCAACCTCAAGGATGATGGAACCCTAGTTTCCCTCCCCCGAATCTAAGCCTTTTGCTTCCTAGAGACCCCTATTTTATAGCTGTGTCTCTATCATGCTGGTAATTTCAACAAGTGCCAGTAACATCATTAATGCCCACGAATGCACATGAAGTAACTATCGCCACACGTTCCATATAACTGTTGCTATCATCCTACCAGTACAAATACATCATCTTCAATAACTGTTACGAACATTGAATTCCAGTTTAACATTGGCCAAGAATATTTTCATAATAGTGATAAACTCTAAAGCAAGCAACTCTCAATCATTTGATAATAGATCTTATTTTGTAATATCTAGTTTGAAATAAGGAAGACATTGAAGGTGAGAATATGAATTTCCTTGAGAACAATTGTGGGAGTGATTGAAGACATGGAGCATTTAAATGGTTGAATGAAATTTGCAAGAGCCAAGAGTTGAGTATCTTGAAAAGCTATATTTGATGGAATGGAGAAATCACCCATTTCATTGTTGAGAATTATCCCTATGCTAGGTGAAAGAAACTTGGATCCAAAATATGCAGTAACCGTAGTCATCATAGATATAGCATTTCTATCCTTATCCAGGATGCAAAAATGGGAAGTTCCTTGGTCCTAAACCTGATGCCACTTAGTGTAGTCCTTGATAGCATAATACCCAGGGCCAAAAGTTTTTGTTATTAACTATTTTATTTTTTGTTTTGAACTCAGTAGCAATCACCAAAGAAAGCATTTCAGACGAAAGCTCTATGACATTCACAAAGTTTGGATCACCTAAGCCTATCCTCGATGCATACATGTGCTTTAGTGTTATTGAGTTGGTAGGTACTAGTCACCATTGGTGCTAAGGGTTTAGTTATTTATTGTTTCATTGACTCTCCATTCCAGTCATTGCAATTTAACTTAAAAAAAATTTTTTTGCACCTTGCGTGTTATGTAGGTCAAGTATTATGGAATTGTGGCTAGTAATTATTACTGTGGGTTTATCTATGGACGAGTTTGTAAGGCTTGGTTTCTTATAGCTTTAAAGAGGAGATTCGTAGTCATCAAGTTGGACAAAGAATTGAACATTTTCTTTAGAGTTATTAGTTTACTTGAGAGATTTGGTGAGAAACAAAGCTCAATGAAGAGATATGAACTTTTTTGCAAAAATTATCATTGAATGACATACACTGGGTCTTATTTTTGTTTTTAAATATCAAAATCAATTCTCCATGAATTTTTTGATGAATAAATTCCTATTGGTAAAGATAGCAGGTTAATAGGACTTTTTAATTTTCACGATATTCGAACTTATTTAAAAATGGCCCCGTGCCTAGCATGGGCAAGGTTGACATCAATAGATCTAAAGATATCCTAGTGAAAACCTAACATATGATCCAAGTGTCCCTCCAAAATAATGACCTTAGTCTAAGCTAATTTCACCCTATCCTTTGAGTGGAATTCCAAATTTTGTTGGGGAAGGTCCACCTCCTTAATAATATAGTGGATTAATTCTTTTGAGGCTTGGGTTGGCTAGGGCCTCATCCAAAATCTTTATTTACACCCAAAGGCTCTAAAACTTGACCTTCTCCTGGCTAGGATCTACCTTGACTTTTCGGTTAACTTGGTTTTCAATAGTTCCACTAGGCCCACCTAGATCCATCTATAAAAGGCCTTCTCATAAGGCCCTCAATAATGAAATTATATGATTGGTAGAAGTTGAAAATGGAAATCTCATGAACCTAAAATCCTCTCCTCATTTATCAAATTCTAATATCAAATGATATGAGGCTCTAATATCATTTTTAATAACATTATCTTTGACACTTTGTCCAACACTACTTAAGTTCCTCAAATAAGTTTAGAATTGGAACAAGAGTCAAGAGGAATATGTCTCAATGCTTACTAAGCCTAAAATACATGCCAACAAACAACTTGTTAATGGCAGTATTAAAACTTAAGTAATGTACATAAAACTCACAAACACAACATTCTTAAAATAAGCTAGTTAGTCACTCCATTGTTTCACTCATGTGGACATCATAGTAAACCCCAACATAGACTTGAATTAGACAACCCTCCTTGGAAAATTCTTACCAAGTGGAGTATGAAGAAAGGCCATAATCCCTTCCGACTAGTCCATGAAACTACCATACTTGTATGGTTCTAAAGAGACAAGAAGTAGAGGACTGCTTGCACTTCAATAACCCTCAAACCATGGGGAAGGAAGCACATCCTCATTAACCTTACTACCTCTCTCACAAACACTCTTTATTTTTGCTAAAGTTTCATATAATGAATTTATATTTAATAAAAAAGATGAAAAATGCTTCCTTATTTACTTTGCAGCTCTAACTATGTTTCAATTTAAATTGTCACTAGGTTTGAAAATTTAGAAGCTTTTTCTTTGAAAATGGTCCAAATGGTAAGTGTTATAATCTTATAGCCTTGACTTTAAGAAAATAAGGTTAAATGATACTATAGTATTCAAGAGAAAAATGTTGTACCATCTATAAGTGCATTTTATTTCTTTCCAAAAATATTTTGAATTATAGTAGATTCATTATTGTTACAGGCCCTATCTTGTGTTGTTTTGTTTTTTCGGTTTATAGAAAAAAAATGCTTTGAAAACCACTATGCTACAAGGCTATTATATTATTGGTTTAGTTAACCTAGTTACCATATACAATGGTTCATCTCCTAAGCTTGAAAACCACTTTGCCAACTACAACCAAGGTATCAGGTCCAATTGGGGGGTGGCAGGGGTGGCATGGTTAGCTAAAATGCAAGCACTGACATTGTGAGATAATGTTAAGTGTTCTAATTGTGTTCTCAGTAGTACTGGGACTGGCTATGCTTGAGCATAGCGGGGTTTCCCAATGCGAGGATGATAGTGAAAACGTGCAATAATGTGTAAAGTAGCAAAAAATGTAAATGCAGTACTGAATGTCAAAGAAAATTCTTAAAATGCAATGGATTTTGAGAGAGAGAAAGAATGGTAGCACCCCAAACAAGGAGCGTAGCAATTACAAATGAGCATTAAGGAGGTATGCAATGTATAGACAGGCATAGTAGCAGCATAGCCATAATCTTTGGGGTATCCCAGGGTGAAGATCGATGTCTGCTACAAAGTTTATGCCTGCTGGGTTGGCTGCCATAATGTCTTGTTCATTGTGGTGTGCTAGAGTGCTGAATGGGATGCAAAGGTGTTGATACGCTCTAATGTGTGGGATGCTTAAGGTGCCTCAAGTGCCAAGTAGTACTTTGGAAATACTAATTGCTGCTTGAATTTGCCAACCTAATGCTTCAAATGCCCACTACTAAAATGAATTACCAACTCCTAAAGTGTGGAATGTGGGGGCATTTATAGGCTTAGGGTTAACATGAAGTGTGAATCGAGTGCCACGTGGAAAAGGGGGTAGGTGGGGCTATGTTGACCTCTACTATGCTCCCACTAGAGCAACTAGTGCTACACTCTAGTGTGCTCTAATGGATCCCAAGAGACTACTAGACTATGACTACGCTTCCAAGACTACATGTGCCAAAGTTGAAAAATACCACAATGTACCTACAAATAGTGAAAAATAGTGTAATTTGAAGGCTACACTCCGGGACTACGTTCTACCCTCTTTCGAGTGGGATTAAGCATAAGTACAAGTTTAGGATATAGGGGGGTACAAAAAAGTGCAAGTTGTTGATCTTGCTTGCTAGAGGAGTGCTAGAGCTAGAATGAAGGCATGTGCTAAGCTCTAGAAGCTCTTGGAGGTAGTTTCATGTTGCTAGGATAGCTACGCTCTAGAGCGTAGCCCAAAAGTTAGGCAAATTTTGCAAAAAAATTGAAGTCCAGTGCTGCTACGCTTGCTATGCTCATGAGTGTAGCAAGAGGGGATAGGGCATAACATGGACACTTTAAAAAATTTGGTAAAAATTGTAGTCCTTATTCTTGCAATGCTAGCTATGCTAAAGAGCGTAGCAAGAAGGGTAGCTTTAGGAGTTATAGAAAATCTACCAAATGCCTCCCCCACGTTGAGCTAACTTGATAGCTTCTAGCTTGACATTTTAGGAAAACTAGCCACTAAAATGCATGCTATGCTCTAAAGCATAGCAGAGGGAATGGGAGTGTAGCACAACACTTAGAAAAATTTTGCAACTACTGTTGACACTTAGGAAAGTTTGCAAATTTGGTTCTATGTTACATGCTATGTTGGCTACACTCTAGAGCATAGTCCCAATAGTGGGATCATGGGCCCAACAATTAGAAAAAATTTACCTTGTGTTAACACTTAGAAAAATTTGTTGTTGAAGTGTTGTTGCCCAAATTTTGTGGTGTTTCATTGGCCCCTCTTTGTCGATGTTTGGAGGAGTGGCTTGAGAGACGTCAATAAAGCACCCAAAACACCATAGCAAGCATAGCACCAACGTTTCATTGGCCCCTCTTTGTCGATGCTTTGCTAGGCTCAAGAGTGCTAAAGGTAATGATATGTTATAGGTAATGGATGTAGGGAATTGGCTTGGAATAGTAAGGAAGGAATGAGATGCAAACAATGTATCATGCTACAAGGTGTGGAGTCAACACGACTGACTCATGATCACAGCACTAGGGTGGCTTGTCGATAAAATGATGGCCTCTCATCGAAGTGCTTGTGAGAGAGTTGTCATCCATAGCACGGACATGGCTTACCCCTAACATGTTAGCATTTTTTCAAAGTGCTTATGAAAAGGCCATTGTGAATTCATGGTTGGACCAATCATGAAATTGCAACTTTACGAGATTTTGCTTGGGGACATGTTTTACCCCCTTTGTTTTTTTTGTTTTTTTGTTTTTGTGAAATGCTAGTTGTGAGATACTTATCATCAAGTGGACTACATGCTACTCAATGGGCTTTGCTTGGAGGCAACCATGTCATGTCTATAGGATAGGTTTTTCCTCCCTCGAGATAAGTTGTGTTACATCTTCTTAGGCTTTAACCAGCCCATAGAGACTTCCCATGGCGACAAGTTGCATTTCATCCATGATGGGTTCTATGGTGGTTGAAAGAAGGGTATCATGTGTATTAAAGAAGCTTACATGGAAGGCAGAAAAATGTAAGGTAAAGGGGTAAATGCAAGTAAGTTATAGTGGGATAATAGGGATGTGCACTTTTGAGTGGCTTGGCGAGTCCAACCAAGCATGTCAAAACAATGTGATGCCTTGCTATTATAATGAAACATGCCTTTGAATGACTACCTTTGGGGCTTTTTCCTACAAACACAATGCAAAGAAAATAAGAAAACCACCACACAACATAAGAGATAATTGAAAAGGTGCTGTAAGAGCCATGAGTGTTGGACTAATTGTAAGAGCTTACAATGCCAAAGTAGGAAGGATAGTGCAGATGCCAAAACTAGAAAGTTGCAAAAGCTCTAGCAGCCACATCTAAAACAAGCATCCCTAAGAGGCCAGCAAGGTGGTTGAGGAAGATGGTAGTGTAAGTGCTCAAGACTCCACACCAAGGACAGGAGCTTGAAAATCTAGCAAAATAGCAAGAAGCCATGCTGATGGATGCACTTCCAAGCCAAGGCAATGGTGAGGGCTAGAGGATGGCAATGTTGTGGCTAGGCCATAGTACTGCTGGAACTCCAATGAGTGGTGTTTACGGTGAGAGCTCCAACCAATAATGAAACACTTAAGGCCGATGATACTATTGATGCAGCTTGAGGGTGGTACAAATAACAATCATGGCAGTAGCTCCAGAGGGTCAACAAAATTCTTGAGGACATCTCCAGAGGATTAGCAAAATGCTGAGGGTGATAATACTACAAATGTTCTAAAGGCCTCTTTCTTGACAATGTGAACTCCATTTTGGAACTACAATGCCCCACCCCACCTTGCCCATAAGGCGTGGGCAGATGATGAAGTATTAAAAGTATTTGCACTCACTTGTCCATAGAATTGTGTGTATTGAGCTATGCGTGCTGAACTACAAACCCAATTTAAGGTCCTGGTAGATCACATGTTGTGCTAGTTTAAGGTCCTAACAGACTTTGAAACTAGTTTAAGGTCCTGGAAAACCATGATGTGCTAGTTTATAGTCTTAGTAGATTTTTTTGTGCAAGTTTAACATCGTATCAGATAATGGATGTTGTGCCAATTGAACATTATGACACAAGGATGAGCTATGCTAGTTTATAGTCATAGTGAACTTGCTATGTTAATTTAATGTCATAGTGGATGGGGGTGTTGTGGATGCCAGTTTAACGTCGTAGCCCAAGGATGATCTATGCTAGTTTAATGTCGTAGAAAATGCTTTGTGCGAGTTTAAAGTCATAGTGGACTTTTTGTGCCAGTTTAAACAACATAGCAAACATTCGCTTACCTTGCTTTGTCATTGATGTGGCATTGCGTACTAAGGGTAGTATGGCTTTAGGTACAAATGGTTGATCAAATTAGCAAACTCATTGCCATCTAGATTAGCAAGTTTAAATGCTCCATTGTGATAAGCCTTGGTGACCAAGAAAGGCCCTTTCGATTTGGCTAAGAATTTATTTGTGAGTTTGCAAATGGCCTTGAGGACTCAATCTGCTCTCCTGATTGGATGTTGATGCTGATTTTGGTGGTGCTTTTGCCTTTGCTTTTCTTGGTACCATTAGATGCAATCAAGCATCTGCATGCACTCATCCTCTATAGAGTCAAGGTCAATGATTCTCAACTCATTATTCTAAGCCTCATCAATGAAGCTCAAGAGGATCACACGAAGTGATGGTACCTACAATTCATGAGGCAAAATGGCTTCAGACCCATATACAAGGCTATATGGTGTCTTATCCATTTTTTTCTATGTGTGGTGTGGTAGGCCCATAGTGCATAAACTAGCTACTTGTGCTATCATCATTTGCTACTACTAAGCATCTTCTTTAGGAGGTTGACAAAGACTTTGTTTGTGGCCCCTACTTGGCCATTTACCTATGGGTAGTATGGTAACGAGAAGGAATACTTGATGTCAAGGTATTCGTAGAAGGCTTTGGTCTCTGCACTACTAAACTGTGCTCCAGTGTCCATGACAATGATCATGGTTAGACCAAATTGGGTCACTATATTATCAAGGATGAATTTGTAAACCTATTGTGCTATTGTCTTCCTAAGGGAAATAGCTTCAACCCATTTGGTAAAATATTCAGTTGCAATTATGATGAAGCTATGTTCTGTGAAGGACATGGGCATAATGGGCCCTATGATATCCAACCCACAACATTGGAATGACCACATGATCTGCATGGTGTGCAGCTCAGTGGGTGGTATGTGCATTAAGTTGACATGTCATTAGTATACGTCACATGTCTTGACCTTGGAAATGTAATCATGCTTCATGTAAGGCCAAAAGTAGCCTAAGTGTCTGATTTTTTATGCCATTTTCATAGGTGCTATGTGACCTCCACATAGTCCTTGATGGACTTGATTAACGATCATTTGCGCTTTGCTATCACTAACACAGGTTAGTAGTATGCCATTGTAGGATCTGCGACATAGTGTGCTATCACCCACAATGGCATACTACCATGACCATTTTCACACTACATCCTTTTGGGCAATGGCTAGATGTTGTAGAGGCTTACCCTATTAAAGGTATGCCTTAATGTCATCGTACAATTCTCATGTGTGAGCTGTGCTTGTTGTGGCTATGGATGCAATGTTAGCTACTTGTGTGATGGGATTGATGCAATTCATTATTGTAGGCAAGGCATCAAACATGTTAGGTGCAATGCTTAAGGCTAATGTGGCTAATGTGTTAGTAATAGCATTTTCATTGAGAGGGATGTGTTGGATATCTATAGTTGCAAATCATCTGAGCAAGTACTTCACCAAGTCATAATAAAGTTGTAAGTGTTGTGCTTTACAAGCATAAACCTCTATAACTTGGTTGATGACTAACTATTAATTACCTCAGATCGTTAGGTTTTGGATTCCTAGGCCACAAGCTACTATAAGACCTCTAAGGATACCTTTGTACTCTACTACGTTGTTAGTGTAAGGAAATGTAAAGTGATAAGTGAAGGGTTGGATCTCCCCAAAGGGAAGCATGTACCCCCTTGAGAGGTTAAAGTGTCATTAAAGTGTAAGATTGCCTCAAAGTTGGTAGGCACTTGGCCTATGCTACTAACATGCTCATCTGGAAATTCTAGGTCTATCGTTGCTTGATCATTTATTGGTGAAGTTGTTAGTTGTATGGCTATTTCTTGACCTTTGGTTGATGCTTGTTTTATGTAATGTAGGTCAAACTCTGCAATTATTGCTTTCCATTGTGCAATTAGACTACTATCATAGATGTTAGTTGTAATTCCATGAAGTACATTGCTTTTGCATATGATGTTTACCTACCTATAGAAAAGATAGTGTCTCCACTTCTTAAGTGCAAAGACTAAGGTGAGTTATTTTCCACATCATTGTCTTTTTTGCTTCATGGGCCACTAACACATGGCTTAGGTAGTATACAGGGACCTTTGAGCCATCATCTCACTTTTGACAGAGCAAAGAAGCGATGGACGTGTTGAAAGTTGTAAGGTAGATTTAAAAAGTTTTATCTCTTTATGAAGGGTAGACTGTTGGAAGCTAAGCTAGCTCTTGTTTGAGATTGTCAAATGCCTCTTGGCATTGAGCTGACCACTCGAAGTGGACTTCCTTTTTGAGAAAATGTTGCATTAGTTGTAGCTTATTAGTCAATTGTGCAATAAATCGACATATGAATTGTAGTATGCCTTGTAACCCACATAGCTCCGTAAGGTTAGCTAGCAATGCTAAGTTAATGATAGCCTTAACCTTATCAAGGTCTATGTGTATGCCTGCTTCTAATACCACAAAACCTAGCATGTGATCCATCTTAATGCTAAAGACACACTTCTTAGGATTTAGCCTATGATCATGTTTAAGGAAATGTTTGAGTGCGTAGTCTAAGTCATCATGTGCCATTTTGGACTCAACTGCTATGTCATCAACATAATCATTAAGCAAGTCTAACAAGTGAAGATGTATGTCATAGCGCATTAGTAGGTTGCTCCTATGTTCTTTAGTCTGAAAGGCATCATTGTATAGCAAAATGTACCCCAAGGGGTCATGAAGGTCAAACTAAGTTGATGCTCGAAGTTTATCCAAATCTGATTGTATTTAGAGAACCCATCCATGAAGGAAAACAAGGAATGGCCAGCCATGGTATTAACCAATTGATCAATACTAGGCAATGAAAAGTCATCTTTAATGATCACCTTATTCAAGTCCTAGAAGTTTATACAAATGTGTATGTTTTTGTTTTTCTTAGGTACAACCACAATGTTGGAGACCAAATCTACATAGTCGACTACCCAAAGGAAACTAGCTTTGTAGAGCTTGGTGATTTCATCATGGACTACCAATGCCACCTCAGGCCTAACCTTACAGGCTTTCTATTTAACTAGTTTTACATTAGGTTTGAGGATGATATTATGTTGCACTATGTGAGGATCTAGGCCTGGCATGTCCTCGTAGAACCATGCGAATGCCTTGATGTTGTTGTTGAGAACTTTGATGATGCTTTGGATGTGCTAAGGCTCTAACAAGGAACTAAGTTTCAGTGTCTTCACCTTGCCACTAAGTGTTGCTATAAAGACTTCAATGAGGGGATCCTCAGTGACATCACCTACCTCTCGATCGAGAGCCCTAACTATGTGGTTAGGCTAATCTAGCAGTGTTTCTATGGATGTTACATAGTCATCACAGGTTGTGGGCTCAAGGTCTAAGAATTAGGCATCGATGCATTAGATGAGGTCACCATGAGGTCCAATGAGGACCAAAGGTGAATGAAGATGTTTGTATGCACTCATGTTGTAATCTTGCAACATATCTTGCAAAATAACTAGAAAGAACATCAAGCTACACCTATCTTAATAGAGTCGAAATGCATAACATGAGGAAAGAAATGCAATGAATAATTGCCTAAACATGCAAGAGTGAAAAGCAAACATGCGAGATGGTTTCAAGCCTCAGCAAGCCATGGATCACTAGTTTAAGGTCTTAGTGGACCATGATCTGCTAGTTTAAGGTCTTAGCAAACCATCATTTGTGCAAAATGCATTGGTTCAAGCTAGCCAAAGAGTGTCTAGAATATACAATTAGGCTGGGCATATACTGGGCAACTAGGAAAATCTCGGAAAATTTTCCAAGTCTAGGAATCATTAGAAAATGTTCAAAAAAATTTCTAACTTTGGCTGCTACACTTACCCCTTGCTATGCCCATCTCCTTACTATGCTCCTTAAGAAACTCAAGAAAATTTTCCTAAGTTTGGAAGCATCAGTGTAGTAGGTGGTGCATTTAATTACCCCGAGAGGGTATATATGCATGATTCACCAAGGGTAAACTGTCATTTCCTAAAGTGAGAACAAGTTACAGAGTGTATCATAGTTTGAAGTAGGAGTGATAGCCAGAGCATAGCAACTGGAACGTAGCACCAGGATGACATGTCGTAGTGACCGTCAACACCCTAGACTCACCAATGTAGAATAGGGAAGATGAGCCCTAGAGCACTTGCCATAGGTGTAGGTGAAGGAGAGGAGAGCATTGCTAACTACTAGGTACACTTGCTATTCTTGTCTCTTTTTGCACCATTATTATTTTCTTTCTTCTACTTACTATTGTGTTTGCGTTGGGGTTTGAGGGTTATGAGGCAGCCTTCATTGGGTGAGGACTATAGTTGCCATGACCACCAAGGTGATGTAGTGGGGGGGAATGGAGTGCATTGGTGGATGATGGATCTATGTTGATGTCTTATTTTAGTTGTGTGTTTGTAGTGATTAGTACAAGGAAAAATGCATGGGCTACGAAGGGTTTGGTGTGTCATTTGGACAATGCAAAGAGGGTTCATTATAGCCATTTCCTATTTATTCCTGAGGGACACAGCGCATAGGGCAAGGGAGAAGGAAAAAATGAGGGCTTTGTCCTGGCAGTGGACTGGGATTTTCTACATGTTTTTTTTCTCATTATGCCCGACTAAGAGCTATGCTGCATGGGGATACTAAATAAGATAAAAATGGAGTTTCTTCATGACCATGGCTAGGGTGTGTGTGGCCAGGGTTTAAGAGGCCATGAAACTCCCTTGTTCCTTTTCCCTCTTTCTTCTATGCTTTGTTGGCACATCGGTGAGGGCAATGATAGTGCAAGAGTGCATCATGATTTTGTGCTTTGGTGGTAGGCTTTGGGCAAACAAAGGATTGGGAAAAGGGTTAAGCCATTATGGCTAAGAATAGCTACGGCCAAGGGAAAAGGTTCTACTATCACTGATTTTGTGACGTGGGGGCAATGTAGGGCAAGGGAAAAAGGAGGATTAGGCATCACAGGGACACGTGGGGAAGGACACCGGGGCAAATAAAGGGCCAATGACATAGCCATAGGGGTGACGACCGTGGTGATGGGGTGAGTGGGGCTAAGGAGTTCACCAAGGCCATGGCCATGGCGAGCACCCCAACACATGCCATTTGCATGTGATGACACTAGGTGATGTAGTGAAAGGGACATGGTGCCTAAGATGATGGAGTGATACAGTGATGGAGGTTCAAGTTATAGCGTAGCCAACACTTCAAATTTGGTCAATTTCTAGATGTGGTGGGATGATATGCTCCCAACAGTTAGGATTTTTCATGTTGATTTTTACTTGTTTTGGGGCTATGCTCCCTCAAGAGTGTAGTCGATAGTTAGAAAATTTGATGATTTTTTATAACTACACTCCCTAGGAAGCATAGCAGACTGAGCTTTTTTCAAATCCCATGCTACGCCACCTAGAGTTAGAAAAATTTTGAGAAAATTTGAAAAAATTGCTAACTGTAAAACTGGAATGCCAGATGTGAAAAATGCTAAGTGTAAGAATGTTAAGGGTAAGAATGCCTCATGTGAAACAAAATGCTAAATGCATAAAAGCTTCGCTAGATTATCAATTTTGCAAGTTGAATGTATGAATGCTAGAACATGGAAACTAGGTTGCTGTAAACGATGCAAATGTGATGTAAAATGCTAATGCTACGTTAATGCTATACCCCAATGAGCACCAGGTGCATCAAATATGTATTGATGTCCTATACTCATGGGGCCCCATGGGGGACCCTAAGGATATATTTCTAAGTTATCCCATTTTGGGCTAAATTTGCTAATTTTTGCTAAGCGTAAGTTAATATTTTATACCAAAATGCAATTTATTTTGCTACACTACATTTGTTTATTGTCTTGTGGTTGCAAGATGCTACTGAAGCCTATCTTAGTGATCATGGAGCTCATCGGCATTCTATCCTACATCAGTGAGCCCGTGCCCAACACACCTACACCTAACATGAAGTTGGATCATTACATGGTGTGGTTTCGGCCAAGGGCATCTAAATTCTTGGCTTACATGCTACAATACTTTAGTGTGATCAGGTGGTCACACTTGGTAGTGTAGGCCGCAAGCACCATCATCAAGATGTTATTAGCCAGGGCCAACTAGGACATATTGAGATTTATGTTTGATGATCCCATGATTGGTGGTGATCGAGTAGGTGGCCTAAGACTAGGTCCCAAGAGCATTCATCCCTTAGCTAGGATATGGAGCATGCTAAAGTTCTCTTGTTATAATAAGAGAAGCACCCTTTTTCATTGCCATGTGCATACATACAGTTTTCCAGAACCCACCTAAGATTGTATATTATGCCAAAGGGTAAGTGCTCTTGCTTTTCATTATGTCTCATTGTTATTGGTCATGCAAGATTTGCTAACTATTGACTACGGATGTCTAATGCTAAGTTTAATGTTGATGATGAGAGACTCCATGATGAGATAGGGGCTCTTTCTTTGACTCATATTGCACTAGAGGTATTTTCCTTTAGTCTGAGCTTTAAGGAGGTTGTTATTAAATAGGTGGGAAAGGACTTGGAGAACTACCCCACCCAATACCCAAAGGTATTTGAGCGATGTTGGACCTATGATTGGCTTGAAGAAGGATGGGCTAGATATAATCCTATCTTCAGAGAGTTTGTTGTGCCACTACCTCCATCATGCACACTGTTTCTTCCACGTGGGTATTCGTTATGTTAGCTTGACTTTTATTTCTTTCTCTCATGCACCCATTGATTGCATGATGCTAACGTTACATTTTCCTATGTTAAAGATATTGTTGCTTTAGGAGAGGTGAAAATGGTCACCACTAGCCATAGTCAGGCCACCCTCATTATGAAGTATGATGATGTAGAGGGGCCACAAGAGTGGCTATTCCATCGAGCCTTAAAGGTGCTAACTAGTCAACTTACACGTGCTAGGTTGATGGACCTTTTCTTAGCCCTCATCCCAAGCACACAAATGGCCAAGATGGTGATCATCATTGACTCCTTCAACCATGATGCTCGTCGCTTTGTTACTCATGTGCACAGAGTAAGGGAAATCTTGGACATCAGCGATGCCTTCTTCACTAACTTCTTTGGCCTCTCCTCTGAGGGCCCATCAATCATTAATAAGCCCAACCAAGAGGCTAACTAGAGGGAAGAGATCGAAGAGTAGCTAGGGGCCACTCACTCTCATAAAGGAATCATGGCTAGGAACATGCATGTGCTTGAGGTCCAGAGTCTTTACCCTCTTTTTTGTGCCCGTGCCTTTCCTAAGATATTCTCCCAAGGAAAGGTCCTTGAGGTAAAGTAGGTGTGGGTGATGCGGGAGGTCATAGAGGAGGGCACCAAGTTTAACTAGGCCTCCTCTATTGCTGCTAGGATGCAACCAGAGATTACCAACTTTGCCACAATGTCCATGCAAGGTCTCACTTTCACTTCACATTCTTTGTAGCCTATCTATGAAGGCTTGCAGAGTTCCTAGTGATTAGGGATAGTGGGTGTTGGGTCATGCAAGATCATGAGTAGCTGTCCAAGTTATGGTTTAAGCACTTGTTCGTCACCACTTCAAAGGGAATCTAGGAGTCATATTTAGTTACAATGAAGGCACATATAGAAAGGTCACAATCATCCTATTCTTGTGATAGCACAAGTGAGTGTCCGCCAACTATTGTTGGGGATGTGAATAGGGTTGAGCAATACATTATAGAGACGATGGGATCCTCCAAGGAAAAAATCAAGACGACATGCCCAACAGAGGAAACTACCCCTACAATTGGACAAGCAAGCATCAAGAAAGTCTACCTCAAGATACCCACACTCTGTTCAATGGTTCCAAGTTAGTGTACATCATAAATGTAGTTGGCTTATGTTTCTTTTTATTTTTCTTGTCATATATTATGCTAATACGACTACACTATGTTTGTGGGTAAGGTAAGAGGGATGCTAAGGAAGTAATGGTGGTGACAACAGAAGCAATAGACATGACCCCTCCTCAAGTTAATGAGGAGGTAGCTCACAAGGAGGAGCTACCAGATACCCTAGAGATTTCCCAACAATTTGATGTTGAGGGGTTGTTCCACCTTGAGGATGACTTCACCAAACTCTTTGACGGTGTGTAGCTAGAAGATCCACCTATGCTGACATCTGAGCTCTTGCTTGATGAGCACTTTGTGTTACCATTTTCCCTTGCCCTTTGCTCTTAAGTCTTTAATTGCTCAGTTATTAGTAAGTGTTGTGTTGTGTTGTATTGCAGTCTTAGACCTTCTTGCCAACGATCCACCGCCAGTGCCTATCCATAGCATGAAGCCATGGGTGGAGACACCAAATAAATTTTCCTACATAGAAGGCATCGTGGAGGACATGGTGGACTACATACAGCAAGCAGATCCTAAACTCGATATGCATGTCATTTTGCTTAAACTATTTTACCGATTCCATGCTTAGTCTATTGCTAATATTGGTTTGTTTGTTATATGCTAACAGGCTCTAAGCTTTGTTGGGATCCAAACTAGATAGCTCATGTGGATGCCATCCTTGAGTATCCCCCTGAGATGAAGTAGGTGTCTCATCATGTGTACGAGGTGGTAAGTAAGTGCACGCTTTCTAGTGTGAAGGTGTTGTGGACCTCTAGGTGCTCAAAGGCCTTGAGATTGCCAGTTTAAGGCCATTTTGGACCATGAATAAAAGGGAAAAGTGTTGCTAGTTTTAGGCCATGGTAGGCTGCAAGGTGCCAGTTTAAGGCCATGGCGGGCCATATGCTAGTTTAGGGCCTTTTTAGGCCATAACAACAGAAGAAAGGTTGTTAGTTTGAGGCCATGGTGGACCATGTAGTAGGAGAAAAATGTTGTCAGTTTTAGGTCGTAGCATGTCATATGCTAATTTAAGGCCTTTCCAAGCCATTATCATGAAAAGGTTGTCAGTTTTAGGCCATGGTGGATCATGTGCTACTTTAAGGCCTTTTTGGACCATACTGATGCAAGGAAGGTGGCCAATTTTTAGGCTGTGGTAGGCCATATATATTTTTTTGCAATTTTAAATTTTATGATTTTTATGTATTTTAATGTTTTTTTATGCATAGGAAAGCTGAATGAAAATGCATAAGTAATAAGGATAAAAGAATAATAAAGTAAATGATGCAAAACATGGGCAACAATGCAAAATGCAAGTATGCAAGTAAAAGGAAAATGGGACATGCGAAGACTAGGGGTAGGCAAACACTTAGCACATACTAAATAAGGGGACACCTTAGTCATGTAGTTGCTTCCTAATTCAGTGTGGGCTAGGCAGTGCATAGGGCCTAGACAACATGAGGTGATATTCACCTATACCTTCATTATTGATGCTAAAGGGCAATTTTGCCCATAGAGATTCCTTGGGGAGAATATTAACCTTTTTTGGCTCTTTGGATGGGTTTTCCAAACAAAGTTGACCCTTGTCCTCCACAGGTGACATGTCATCAAGGAACTCTAACTCCGACCCTTGGTCTGTATCAACATTGTTGATGATTAGAGGAACTAAATTGTCACCATGTATGATCACTTCTCTAGCTTTGTATAGAAGGTGGATCTCTTGGTGAATGGGTGAGGAGATGATCCATAATTAGGCTAGCCAAGGCCTTCCTAAAATCAGGTTAAACCCAGGCATCTCCTCAATGATAATGAATTTGGTTGTAGTGGGGAATTACTCCCCTGCCATGAAGGCTATTGTGACTATTCCCTTCATGACAACATTTGACATATTAAAGGACTTGAGGTACATTTTCTTCATGGCCTAGATTTGGTCGACAAGACTGAGCTTAACAACAACTAGGAATGGGATGACATTAGTCACTGCCCCATCGTCAACATGCACCCTACAAATCTTTCATTTCCCTATGCAAATGGTTATAAACATCAATGCAGTGGTGACCTGACCCTTTTCCGAGTTGACCTTGATTGCCTCATCACGAAATTCTAGAGGTGTTGAACTTGATTCTTAAGGTGAAGGAGAAAGCATCACAACATGGATGGCTTTTTCATTCACTGGGATGTCCTCCTTGATAGGAATGGATGCCAACATGCAAACTAGTGCTTCACGGTTAGCGAAGGAGGTCATCACCAAGTCATACAAGCTCAAGGTTCTATTTTTTGTTTTAGAGCCTACTTAACTTATGCCAATGCATCTAGAAAGTCCTTATCACTGTTAGTCACCTTGTTAACCTTCATCTCCTCCATGCAATCCAAGAGGCAGATCTCCTGAGGAGGAGATTTGGGCTTGGTTTGTTCTTCTTGTCTATGAGCCTCAATGCTTGGTTGTTAATCACTTGTGGTAGCAGCTTGGACTGATGTGGCCATAGGAATGGTAGACAAGGGGATAGGCTTAAGTGGACCTAACACCATGTGTTCCCTCATCATTCGGTTGATGAGGCAGTCATTTGGCCTCCTAGGCTACCACCTTGACTGCCTAGTGTTGTATGTAGGCTGAGGCCTATGGACTCTAGGCAGGCGAAGAGTCTACACATTGAGGCATCCTAACGACAAAGGGTGTATGGGTTGTTGTTGCTACAACATGCTATAAGGCCCTAACCACAAAGGGTGTTATGGGAATCCAAGGTGATGCTCTAATGAGAAAAGGAATCCTTGAACTAGTTAATGCCAAGGAAGCCCTGATGTTGTCAAAGGGCACACGAACCACAAATGGCTCTCGTGCCAATTTTGCATTATCACCAAGACTGATGGCATTGATGACATAGCCTGAATCACTTACATTGAGAGGATCTTTGTAGATCTTCATTGATTGATTTTCAAGGTGAACTGGGTTTGTTGCATTAAGAACTAGTTGGCCTTGGTCAATCATGCATTGTATGTCATCCTGTAAGGCCATGCAAAAATTTGTATCATGGATGAGCAATTGATGGTAATGGAAAAATTGATCTAACCTGAAGTGTTTGGGGATTGGAGGCTTTTTTGGCATAGCTGTTGATGGGTTTCTAAGAAGCTTGTAGTAGTGATCATGATGCTTACAAGCATCTTCAGACATCTACTTATACTAGATGCACCCAGTACTAAGTAGTTGATCCAAACGTTTCAATGGCTTGATGGGCAATGGTGTATACTTTGAGTGATCCTTGTGCTCAAAGTTTGGCCTTAGGGTAGCTTGCCCTATGATCATTGATGGTGTAGGTTGGTTGGTCACAGTAGTGCTAGAGCTAGTTACCTTGTTGGCTAGGGCCTTGGTTGCCTTGGCCATTGGTTTGGCGTTGTTTGGCTTGGCCTCATTGGCCATCGCTACGACTATTTTTGTTGCCTTGCCCTTCTCTTTTTAATTCTTCATCTATGCATTCTTGTAGGCCATGTAGGCTGGATCCTTACTAGCTTCTACCTTATCCTAAATGCTCTTTGTTTGAGTGATGCTTGGCTTAGGGAGTGTAGGACAAGATAGTACAACTTTGACTTGATGAAGTCATTCATTGTGCCTTTGAAAATGGCCAGTGGATGAGTTTCCACGATAAGCTCATGGATTTTATTAAGTGCAATGCTCCATCATTAGATGAACTTTTGAACGAGCTCTAAGTGGCCCTACTTGATCCACATGAGTTGATCCAAGTTTGCCTCAGGTTTCAAGTTGTACTTGAAGCAAGTGACAAATTGGCTAAGACAATCCTCGAACAAAGATATGGAGGCCTTGGAAAGTACATGGTACTAGTTTGGATCCTTACCAATTAGGGACATCTCGATAGAAGTCCATCACTTAAACCATATCAGAAGAGGTGGCCTTAAGTTTTTTGACCTCTTCAGTGACTATCCGAATGAGATGGAATGCTTGATCCAGGCTCAATGTGGGTGCAACTGGCTATGTTGGTTGTGCGGCCTACTGTGTTATTAGCGTGGTCCATGGTCCTGTTGTAGGCTGTGTGACCATGTGGGATGCCCATTGAGTGTACTGTTGTGGAGGTTCTTGTGCATGTTATTGTTGCATGTGTTGTGCCCAAGGCACAGAGGTAAGGCCCCACCACATGGTTGTGGCTTGGGTTATCAAAGGAGATGAAACACCACAAAATTTTGGGTCTTGGCATCTCAACTGCAAATTTGGCTAAGTGTCAAAATAGTGAAAATTTTCATAAATTTTTCTAATTGTTAAGTGTAGTCAACTCCAACTGCTAGATTTACAAATTTTTTCTAAGTGTTAGAATGATGGCACTTTTTACAAATTTGTGTAAGTGCTGAGACCACACTCTCCACTACAGTAGAGCGTAGTCAGCTTCAATGGCTAATTTTTTGCAATTTTAGTTAAATGTCAGAATGATGACACAAGTTGCAAAATGTTTCTAAGTGTTGTGCTATGCTCCCATTACCCTTGCTACACTCTAAAGCATAGTCAACATAGCCAACACCTCAATGGCCAATTTTACCTAAGTGTGAAGCCAAAAGCTGTTAAGCTAGCTCAGCATAGAAGAGGCATTTTGTAGATTTTCTAACTCTTAAGGCTATCCCTCCTGATACGCTCTAGAGTGTAGCTAGTGTAGCAAGAACAAGGATTGCAATTTTTACCAAATTCTTCTAAGTGTCCATGCTACGCCCTATCTCCGAGGAGCATCTCGTGTCCCATGCATAGCATGGGAAGAGTGTAGCAACTAGATTTAGAAAAATTTTTGACACACAAGACAAGCATAGCAACTAGATTTAGAAAAACTTTTGAACTTTTTCTGGTCACCTCTGGACTTAGAAAATTTTCTAAATTTTTCTTATAGTCCCACCTATCGCACTGCCACATGGCACCTGATCCACATTTTGGGTTAATGCTAGCCCTATAAATACCCCTGCTCCCTAATGTTTTGGGGGATGGGCTTCCATTTTTAACCGGTGGGTAGTGGGCACTTTCATTTGGCATTTGGCATTTTGGCATCTTGGCACTTAGCTTTGTGGGTAAATGAGACCCAAAGCATACCACACTGATAGAGAGGCATCCCTACACTACACGATACACCGTAGTCCCATTGTAGCCCTACACCACATGGTATACTGTAGCCTCGTTACAGCCCTACACTGCACGGTATGTTATAGCCCCATTGCAACCCTACACCACATGGTACACTGCAACCCTATTGCAACCCTGCATCACATGGTACACTGTGACCCCATTGCAACCCTACATTGCATAGTACATTGTGGTCCTATTGCAGCCCTACACAGCACGGTACACTGCAACTTATTGCAACTATGTAGAACATTGCATGGTATACTATGGCAACCAACCTTGCAAGCACAGTTCATCACGGCAAGCACCAGACTTCACGGCCCAACACCACTGAGACTATGACTACACTTTCACTATGCTTGTTGTACACTGTGTATCTTTTGAAACCCTTTTGGAGTTACCTACTCTCCCATTTTGGATGGTGTTCCATTTCTCTCTCCCATTTTTAGCATTTTCTTACATTTTTCTTGCATCTTTTTGCACTTTTTCATGCATCATCATGTTGTACTATGCTTGGGCAGTAGTCTCCACAGGTTGACACCCTTGCTTTAGTTGAAACCCTTGGCTATATGCTTGCCCCCATTCTATGGCTACGCTCTACACTTAGCACTACAAAGCATCACTTTAACACTTAGTACTGTTTCACGTTGCTTACATTTGCATTTTGACTAACCATGCCACCCCTCAGTTGCACCCACCACACCAATTGTAACTAGCAAAGTCCCTATTGGATTGACAAGACCATTTAGAGCACTCTTCCTCTATTTTCTAGCAAAGCCCTTGTGTAGAGGCAAGGTTAAGGCTATGGGTCCATTAACCCCTTGGTGATTCCAGCCACTGACATTTTCGATCGTTACAATTTTTAGCACTAAAAGGAGGGACTCACTATTTCCTTCTGCATTTTCTGATTCTTGTCCTGCATGTTCTCTCCATCATCGATTCATGTAGATTAGACCCCATCGTTGGTTCCCTAGAACCCTACTAGCCAGAAGCCAAAGTGTATCTTTGGCACTTAACCAAAATTTTAAGTGCTTGGGAGAGCATAGCTAGCTCCAGTGTAGCGAGCATGGAACTAGAGTTAGCCATTTTTAGCAACTTTCATAGTTAGCATTTTTTCTACATTTCCATCCTTAGTATTTTTTCTTCATTTTCATACTTAGCATTTTTTTTTTCCATTTTCATACTTAGTCAAATTTTGGCAATTTCATACTTAGCCAGATTTTTGTAGTTTCATACTTAGCCATTTTTCTGCATTTTTACACTTAGCCATTTTTCTACACTTTTATACTTAGCCTTTTTTTTCTGCTACCAGTAGATTTAGTCATTTTTTTACAGATTTTAAAGTTAGCCATTTTTTTCTTTTTCTTTTCTTTGCAAACAGCAACTCTCACAACTTGATCTATGAACATGAATATAGATCAACCTTCCATGTCGGTGTCAAATACATTTGACACCACGATCCATCCAAAGCATGCCATGCTAAGCCATGAACAATACAATTTTGTTTGTGCCAAAATCCAAGCAATATTACCAATGGATTGCCTTCACTTGGAGGCAAAATAGGACTACAAAAAAGTCACCGAGGTGGATGGGAGTACAACCCATCCTTGTTCAACATAATTCCATACACAAAGTCCTACCACCAACTATTGTCCCAACTAATCCATGCAAATGAGCATGATGCAAGGACAACCTATGAGGAAGTCTCACAAGAGGAAGAAGATGAGTTCAAGGCCCACTTTGAATGCAAGAGCCCCCTCCACACTATCTTCCAACAACCACTCCCTAGTATGGACCCTCCTCAGTTTCATCCTTCCATCCTCTCCAGGATGATGACCATGCCAATTCAACCTTCCTTGCAAGCAATTGTTGCATTTGTCTAACCATCTGCTCATGCATGGACCACCTCTAAGCCCTAGAAGACTCAGGCATCCTATGTCCCACTTGTCTCATCGATGCCCACAACATTCATCCAACCCACTTGTGTGTGGCCCACCTCAGTCACCCTACCCCATCCCTCAACCAACACATCAACTAAACCCATCTACTATGATGTTAAACTGGCAATGATCATTCGCTATGACAGTAAACTAGCAAACTTTGCAACCAACAATCCAACCCTATGCTATGCAACCAACAGAAGCCCAACCAATGCAACTTGCTGGCACATCCCCAAACTTGGATCAGGCATTCTAGCTAATCCAAAGTTTGAAGGAGGAGATCAACCAACACAAAGTTGCCTCCTCTAAAACCATTAAGGTGATAGACTTCTACTAGGACAACCCCATAAATCCTACAATCCCATCCTTGATTGTCCCAATTGGGGTCTAACTACCTCAACTCACCAAGTACAATGGTAAAGGGGATCCCAACGCACACTTTATCACATTTCGATCCAAGTGCTTACTCCTTCAAGCCTAGCCACATGCCATCATGTGTGTGTTCCCCATGTCACTCACTAATAAGGCCTTAGACTAGTATCATGTGCTACCCAAGGCCTCAATCTCTTCTTTGGAGGATCTCATAAGCTAGTTTGTAACACACTTCAGGTACAACCTAAAGCCTAAAGTAACCCTTGACCAACTCATGCAAGTCAAGCAGGGGCCCCTAGAGCCCATGCCAAAATTCCTCCAATGCTAGAGCGTCACATTGAGCGAAATGCATGAACCCCTAGTAGAGACACACCTACTAACCATCTTCAAGGATGCAGTGAACAAATTTATCAAGTTCAAATTGTATTAGCTAGCCCCAAAGTCTCTCAACCAAGCCTTTGCCCAAATAAAAGTCATAGAAGAGGTAGCCCAAGCCAGTAATGACCTAGCCTACGTGACCTACAGAGACCAACATGCACGCAAGAAAAATGCAATAGTGGCAATAGTGGCCACAAGTACAAAAGCAACCAACCAAGGCCTGACAGCCAACTGGCACAAGGTCGTAGCTCACAAAACCACCAACTCTAGCTCCAACACACCTACATCAGCAGGGGCCACCCCAAGGCCCAACCTTGAGCACAAGGATCACTCAAAGCATACACTACTACCAATGGAACCCTCTAAATTACTGGAGCAACTCTTGAAAGCCAGGTGAATCCAATACAAACATGTATCAGAGATTGCCCACCAAAAACATAATAGGTACTATAAACTACTGAGAAATACTACTTTAGTAGTACCAAATGAGCCCTTGGTCCCACAACATTTCAAGTTAGACCAATACTATTATTACCACCAAATGTCTATTCACAGTACAAAAAACTATTGTACTTTGCAAGATGACCTACAAAGAATGATAAAACGAGGCCAACTAGTGCTCGATGCAATGAGCCAATCCAACACGGACGACACCCCCTACATCATAAACTCCATCAACGCAGGTAGCAAATCTAAACCTATGCAACAACATTTTGTGATATACATGCCTCCCAGCAAGGCAAGGATCCCCTTGACCTCCACAAGTAAGAGGCCCTCCTTTGTTATCAAAGTGCCACCTCAGGCACCCACAACACCCTTTGTGGTCAAGGTCCCACAATAATTATCCACTAAGATGTTAAACTAGCAACAAAACCAATCATCCACTAAGATGTTAAACTAGCATGATCCAGTAACAACAACCACTAAGCAACCTTTCATCATTAAGGTGCCACAATGAGTTGGCCCTATAAGAACTCCTAAGCCATTGTTTTTCATAAGGGTGCCACAATGTGATGGCCCCTCACCTACCCGAAGCCCAACAGTGGGCAATGTCTTAGTCCCTCCTCCTTCAATGGCCAATCCCAAACTTGGGTAGGCCTACCAAATGGCAACACAAGAGGATGAATGAGCACCTTGCAACCCCCATGGTTGAAGCAAAGGCCACAACTAGCGAGTAACAACTAAGCACTGGGGCCCCTATCCTCAAGTAGGTCAAGCCCAAGTTCCATCTGTGAGAGATCTATCTCTCAAGTTGCATGAAGGAAGTCAACGCCAACATAATGGCCAATGACAATAACTTCATAGCTGCACTAACCCAGGTGAAACAAAATCTCAAGCAAAAGAACACAACATTGAGCTTGTATGACCTAGTCATGACCTCATCTGCTCACCACCAAGTGTTGGCCCGAATGTTGGCCTCCATTCCTATTACGAAGGACATCCCTATAGATGAGAACACCATCCATGCAATGATGTTGCCCCTTGCATCACACGAATTGGGTTCAACATCCCTAGTATTTCACGATGATGTAGTCAAGGTTAATCCTAAACAAGGAAAGGTCACTATAGCTCCATTGTCAATTAGCATACATGTTGGATAGTAAACCATCCACAGAGTGCATGTTGATGATGGTGTAATAAAAAATGTAGTTTTGTACTTCGTCATTGACAAGCTAGGCCTAGTAAATGAAATTAGGCCAACCAAAACTACATGTCTAAAATCCTTCAACAGATCATGCATCGTCATTAAGGGTACAATCAACTTAGCCTTTGTGGTAGGAGAGCAATTCCCCATCAACATAGATTTCACTATCATAGAGGAGATTCCAAGCTTTAACCTAATCCTAGGCAAGCCTTGGCTAGCCCAGCTACAAGCCATCTCCTCTCCCATCCATTTAGAAATCCACCTTCCATATGAAGGTGGTCAAGTCATCATCTATAGTGATAATGTCCCCCCTCCAACTACCCACAACATAGACATGGAGCAAGTGTTGGATGAGAAGTTTCTTGGTGGTACACCTATGGAAACCAATGCAACACCTAAGGCTAACACACCTGAGTGAGTGGTTGAAGCCAACAGCCTCTCAAAGGATCCTAAGCATTGCATGTCCCCTAATCCATGCTCAGTTAGGAAGCAACTATGTGACCAAGACTTTCCCTTGGCTAAAAATGCACTAAGCACCTACTTACCCCTTACCTCCATGGGCCATGCATTTTTGGTTTTTTCTTGTGTTGCATTTGTTCATGAATTTACATTTAACCTACTTGCTTAGTTTACACATCGCTTTGCTTTGTTTACACATTTCTACTTTGTTTACGCATCCATCCACTTAGCTTACGCATTGCATTTGAAAAACATCAAAAACACATAAAAAAACATAAAACTACAAAAACACATGGTCCAAAAAGACCTTAAACTAGCCCATGGTCCAGAATGGCCAAAAACTATCACTTTTTACATTGCTTTCCTTTTCATTCATGCATTTTAACTCTATTTATGATAGGTGCCTCTTGATGTTGTTTTTCTAGTTGATTTTTGTAGGCTCTTGCAAACACACAGCATGACTACGCATGTAGCATCATACATCATACAAGTAAGGTAACCACTCATTTACCATGATGTAGAAAACTAGCACAAACAATCTGCTATGACTATAAACTGGCGCAATAGTCTGCTATGATTATAAACTGGCATAGGTTGTCCTTAGGTCATGACATTAAACTGGCACAACAACTCGTTCCTAGGTTATGATGTTAAACTAGCACAACATCCACCATCCACTATGACATTAAACTAGAACCCAACAGTTTGCTAGGACTATAAACTAGCACATCACACTCTGCCATGATCTTAAACTAGGTTCATGGTCTATCAAGACTTTAAACTAGCATGTTTTTGATCTGTTGGAGCACCTTCCATTGGTGAAACCCTTGGGGCACTCATAGCATCATCGCCTCCCATCATTCTACTGATCTTTTGGAGCACCTGCCATTAGTGTGGCCTTCGAAGGACTCGTAGCATCATTGCCTTGGCATTTTCACTAGCTTCCTGAGCACTTGCAACTAGCACAACATTTGACACACTTGTATCATCTTCACATCTAGCATTTGCATTTTCATTTCATGTTGTGTGGCTTTCTTGTCTTCATGAAGTTGTGTTTGTAGGACGAAGCCTTGGAGACAGTCATGCTGAGATGCATCTCATCATAGCAACAAGTCACAACATCACTTTAATGTGCATGATTGGACTAGTTAAGCCACTTAAGAGTGCACATCCCCCTCATCCCATTATAGCCTATGCACATCCACTCCTTTATCCCAATAGCCTCTCATCCTCCACATACTCACAATTGCACATCCCTTTGATGCATGTACACTATGATGCATATGGCATTCTCCTCACATCAACTGTAGAACCCAAGGCAGATGTAACACAACTCATCCTATGGGGAGCCTCTATTGACTAGTCAAGGCCAAAATGGATGTAACGTAACTCATCTCGGGGAGGAAACACCTATCCTACAAACATGATGTAGTTACATCAAAACAAAGCCCATCTATTCAATGGCCCACACCTTGCAGCTAACAATTAGCAGTAAGCTAAACCTAATGAGGGTTTGCCTCATAGCAATGCAAAGAAGAAAAAGAAAAACAAAAAAAAATAAAAAAAATTGGGGAAAAGCACATCCCCAAGCAAATTAACAACATTGCAGCTTCATAACTAGCCTAGCTTTGGATTGACTTTGACTCTCTCATGAAAATTCTGACAAGAGGTCAATGTTTCAGTGGCATGCCAGTCCATGCCATGATCACTGTTAGCTATACTAACTTCACATCTTGCATCATTGTTTTCATTTCATCTCCCTAGCATTTCCTACACCCTTTGCCTTCAACATACCTTATCCATAGCACTCTTAAACATGGTGGAACAACACTTGATTTGGTATCAACAAGAAATTTGGGTGCCACATCTATTGTGGTGTTTTGCAATTCTTTATTAACATCTCTTAGGCCACTCCTCCAAACATCAACAAAGAGGGGCCATTGAAACATCACAAAATTTTTGGTCTTGGCATCTTGATTGCAAATTTGGCTAAGTGTCAAAATGGTGGCACTTTGCCCAAACTTTTCAAAGTGTTAAGTATAATCAGCTCTAACTTTTAGATTTGCAAAATTTTTCTAATTTTCAAAATAATGACACTTTCTACAAATTTGTCCAAGTGTTGGAACCATGCTCTCCACTGTAGTAGAGCATAGTCAGCTTCAACGACCAATTTTCTGCAATTTTGGCTAAGTGTCAAAATGATGACACAAGTTGCAGAATTTTTCTAGGTGTTGTGCTATGCTCCCATTGCCTCTCTACTATGCTCTAGGGCATAGCTAGCATGGCTAACACCTCAATGGCTATCAAGCTAGCTCAAATGGAAGATGCATTTGGTAGATTTTCTAACTCTTGAGCCTACCCCTCCTGCTACGCTCCAGAGTGTAGCAAGAAAAAGGATTGTAATTTTTACCAAATTCTTTTAAGTGTCCATGCTACACCCTATCCCTAGGAAGTATTCCATGTCCTGTGTGTAACACGAGACGAGTGTAGCAACCAAAGTTAGAAAAACTTTTGAACTTTTTTTGGTCACCTCTAAACTTAGAAAATTTTCTGAATTTTTCTTATAGTCCCACCTATTGCATTGCCACATGGCACCCGATCCTCATTTTAGGTTAATCCTACCCTATAAATACCCTTGCACCCTAATGTTTTAGGAGGTGGGCTTCCATTTTTCACTAGTGGCTAGTGGCCACTTTCATTTGGCATTTGGCATTTTGGCATCTCATCACTTAGTTCCGTGGGTGAATGAGATCCAAAGCACCCCACACTAGCAGAGAGGCATCCCTGCACTACACGGTACACCATGGTCCCATTGCAGCCCTGCACCACATGGTACACCACAGCCCCATTGCACCCTTGCACCACATGGTACACCACAACCTCATTACACCCTGCACTGCACAATATGTTGTAGCCCCATTGTGACCCTACATCGCATAGTACACCACAACCCCATTGCAACCTTGCACCGCATGGTACATCATAGCCCATTTTAGCCCTACAAAACATTGCATGATACATTGCGATAGCCAACTCGATAGGCATAGTTCATCACAATGAGCACTAGACTTCACGGCCTGACACCACCAAGACTATGACTACGCTCCCACTGTGCCTATTGTACACTGTGTATCTTCTAAGACCCTTATGGAGTTAACTATGCTTCCATTTGGGGTAGTGGTCCATTTCTCTCTTCCATTTCTAGCATTTTATTGCATCTTTTTCCACTTTTTCATGCATCGTCATGTTGTACTATGCTTGGATAGTAGTCTCCACAGGTTGACACCCTTGTTTCAGTCGAAACCCTTGGCTATGCTCACCCTCATTCTATGGCTACACTCTACACTTAGCACCATGAAGCACCTCTTTGACACTTAGTACCATTTCACGTCACTTGCATTTGCATTTTAGCTAATCATGCCACCCCTCAGTTGCACCCACCACCCCCATTGCAACTGGCAAAGTCCCTATTCAATCAACAAGACTATTTAGGGAACTCCACCTCCATTTTCCAACAAGGCCCTCATACAAAGGTAGGGTTAAGGTTGTATGTCTGTTGACTCCTCAGTGATTCCAACCACTAACATTTTCAATCATTATAAGGGGCACCACCAAGACAGGTGGGACGTACAACACCTAACTCGTATGTGGTTGGGATGTCAGCACTGTGTGCATGTAGGGTTGGGTTGGCATCACAGATGTCGGCATAGAGGATTGCAGAGACTATGTCGAGACCATAAAGGGTAAGGTGACAAACAGTCCTGCACCTTGATGCATATGTGCTTGATGGCTTGCCATAATAAGTATTGGCCTAGGTAGGTGACAAGGGAGATGTTACTGCCTCAAAGAAGGTAGGTGGCTAAGATTGCGAAGGAGCAACATTAGAGATAGGTGGCAAGAAAGAAATGTAGAAGGGATTCTCATTTTCTAAGTGAGCCTCAAATTCCTCTTTCCCATCCTACAGGGGCTCCTCATAGTCGGTTGTTGCATCAGGCTTATTCAACCCACTCAATTAGATGATCTAGTTGAGCATCCACCAAAAGGTCTCAATGAGGGGAATGAGATCGCTAGGGGTAGGGAAGTACTCCCTCCCATTTTGATGTATGAGCTTATAACCTCACTTTACATCTAACTCTTGGCAGTTTAAGGGGATGCCTACCTAGAATTTTGCACAAAGAAAGTTGTATTTTTCTTTGTTGAGCACCATGTGCTCAGGAGATTGGTTACAGATCCTAAGGGATTACCTTTTCACAAAGGTGGGGCCCCTAGCTCTGGGAATGTCAATTGTGAATTCCTACTGAACAGGTCAAACAATGATCACTCTTGAGGCAAAGGTTGAAGGCTCTTCAAGGTTCATGCTACTGTGAGAAAATGCAAAAGGTACAACATTGAAAAAGAAACAGCTAAGTATAATAATTACAGGAAATGGCGTATAGCAATGCTAAAGCGAAAGCTAAGTCTAAGAGTGCTACTAGAAAAATGTCTAACTCTAGTGCTACACCTACTACGCTATAGCTTGCTACACTCTTATGCTGAGGGCAAGCTACACTCTTCCTAGCACACAAAGTTTAGGGTCCAAGTGCAAGTAATACACTTTGGCTTCCATCCTATAGGGTTCTAGGAAAACCAACAACTGGGACCAATCAACTCATAGACAACCACAAAGGTGTCACATCTACACTAGTTTGAAGCTAGTAACAGAGGTGCAATGAACACATGGAACTATCATTGAATGCAAAATGGAAATGGCAAGGAACCAAAATATTATAGCCACTGAACACGTTGGCAATTGGAACACCAAGGGGTTCACAGGTGCATAGCCTCAACCCTAACTCTACACGAGGGCCTTTACTAAAAAAAGGAGGCAGAGTGCCCTAGATGGTCTTGTTGATTGAACAGGAACTTTGTCGATTGAAACTAGGGTATCGGGTGCAACTAGGGGGTGGCATGGTTAGCTGAAATGCAAGCACTAATGTTGTGAGATAATGCTAAGCATTCTAACAATGTTCTCAATAGTATCGGGATTGGCTAAGCCTGAGCATAGTAGGGTTTCCCAGTGTGAGGACAATGGTGCAAACATGCAAAAACATGTAAAGTAGCAAAAAATGTGAATGTAGTACTAAATGTCAAAGAAAATGCTTAAAATACAATGGAGTTTGAGAGAGAAAGAATGGTACCACCCCCAAACAGGGAGCGTAGAAATTACAAATGAGTGTTAAGGAGGCACGCAGTGTATAGACAAGCACAGTAGCAGTGTAGCCACAGTCTCTGGGATGTCCAAGGGTGAAGATTGACATTCACTACAAAGTATATGCCTCCTGGGTTGGCTGTCATAGTGTCTTATGGGTTGCAATGTGCTAAAGTGCTAAATGGGATGTAATGGCATTGTCAAGGTGTTCATATGCTTTGATGTGCAAGGTGCTCAAGGTGCCTCGAGTGCCAAGTGGTACTCTAGAAATACTAACTGCTACTCAAATTTTCCAACCAAATGCTTTAAATGCCCACTACTAAAATGAATTGCCAACCCCTAGAGGGTATTTATAGGCTTAGGGTTAGTGTGAAGTGCATATTGAGTGCCACATGGCAAAGGGGGTAGGTGGTGCTATGCCGACCTATATTACGCTCTCACTGGAGTAATTGGTGCTATGCTCTAGTGTGCTCCAATGGACCCCAAGAGACTACTGGACTGTGACTACACTGCCAAGATTGTATGTGCCAAAGTTAAAAAATACTATAATGTACCTACAAATAGTGAAAAATAGTGAAATTTCGAGGCTACGCTCCAAGATTACGTTCTACTCTCTTTCAAGTGGGATCAAATGTAGGTATAATTTTGGAACATAGGGGTTATAAAGAAATTGCAAGTTGCTGATCCTATTTGCTGGAGGAGTGCTAGAGCTGGAATGAAGACCTATTTTGAGCTCTAGAAGCTTTTGGAGGCAGTTCTATATTGCTACGCTCTAGAGCATAGCCCAACAATTGGGAAAAATTTGCAAGAAAATGAAATCCAGTGCTACTACGCTTGCTACACTCATGAGTATAGCAGGAGGGGATAGGGAGTAGCATGGAAAATTAGAAAAATTTGGTAAAAATTGCAGTTCTTGTTCTTACTATGCCAACTATGCTTGGGAGCATAGCAGGAGGGGTAGCTTCAGGAGTTAGAAAATCTACCAAATGCTTCTTCCATGGTAAGCTAGCTTAATAGCTTCTAACTTGACACTTTAGTAAAATTGGCCATTGAAGTGCATACTACACTAGCTACACTTTAGAGCATAGCAAAGGGAATGGCAGCATAGCACAACACTTCAAAAAATTTTGCAACTATCATTAACACTTAGAAAATTTTGCAAATCTAGTTCTATGTTGCATGCTACATTGGCTACGCTCTAGAGCGTAGCCCTAATAGTGGGATCATGGGCCAAACACTCAACAAAATTTGCCTAATGTTGACACTTAGAAAGATTTGATGTTGAAGTGTTGTTGCCCTAATTTGATGGTGTTTCAATGACCAATTTATTATATTTACCATGACTTGGAATCACCCTTAGTATTATGATAAAAAAAATTTATTTACCTCTTTTTGATAGACTAGTAGTTGGCCTCTTATTTAAAACTGTTGTCCTCAAACTTAGAGTTCAAATAGATAAATAAATAAAGAGTTCAAATTATTGTATCTCTTTTTAAGCTTTAGTGTTCAAATAAGTAGAAGAAGAGTGCCCACACACATGAACAATATGATCAAATTTAGAATTAACAGTGGAAATAATCAAATATCATCCCTCCTTTTTCTCTTAATGGACATTAGTTTCCATGTAACAAGAGGGGGTAAATTATGATATGTATTATGTTTGAGGTAAGGATGTGCCTTCCATCATAAGGATGCCAAAAACATAGTTATAAAGGATAGGAACTATGATAGCCACATGAGAATCCTCTAGAGCCTCAAGGACAAGCCTCTCCTAAACATGCTAGTTTTTATCATTGATACACTTAATTACTTAATTTGATCTAGCATGCACATGCTAATGACATCAATATCTTTGAGCATGATAATCTCTTTGAGGACTTGGGTAGGGCACAAGGTATCATAGAGACTAGCATCTTGGAGGACGATCACATCCTAACATTGAACCATGTCAACTATATCCTTGAGCTTCTGCAAGGTATGATTAAGAAGGAGCTAAAACATATTCTTTCATGCTATGACAAGTGATTTTTTCATATGGATATTGTAGATCCTCCTAAGTGATCTAGATCCTTATCCCCAATAACATCCCATCACTCATGACCATGCCCATGATGTCCAATCTTGATACCGCATTATGATGATGTTCATGAGTTAGATTACATTAACAGATATCCTTTCCTTATTTTCCTACAATGTCTGTTGCTCATCTTCAACCTAATAGTAATATTTGGTTAGTGTCCATGTTATCAAGTCTATAGGTACATGTGTTAATCCTCATGGGATGGCACCTATAGTAAATAGCTTCCAAAAAAAGTTCATGAATTCCATCATGCATACATAATTATCAATGTATTTATTCTAGATGTGTCATTGTAAGAGCGTTTTCCTTGGAAATCACCATTCAACACCACCTAAGATTTCCAAAAGTAATAATAAGGGAGGGCATAAAGCACACAACTCATTAGCCAATGGTTAGAGGCACTCAAGTCACCATAAAAATTAAGTACGAATCTAAATCAATCATGAATATACATAGACGTACATATAACCATAATAAACACATGAGACACTGGTCTTCTAAAAGATCTAAGACACATTCCTACACTAATGCATCTAGTCCTAAACCCCACTCCTTAGAGAGGGAGGTGGCCTGAGCATCAAATCCAAAGCTCCTTCATAGGCCTACATATCCTTATGATGAGGTTCACAAGGAATGAAGGCCCATGTAGTTCTTGTTGATCTTTTGCTATGTTAAAATGTTAAGAAAAATGGAGCACACGGATGTTTGTGTGTTTGTGTGGTTATTGTATTTGTAGAACTTGGATTAAGACAAGAAGGCATGTGGAATATCGAGAACATGAACAAGGAATAAATACTTCAAAGCTCAAAAGAAACCCTTAGCATTGAAGAATTATTTTCAAAGAAGATGTCTTGCACAAACAATAGATGTCTACCATGAAGTGAAGATGTCTCTAATGAAAAGAAGACGTCTCGGTAGAATTGAAGGTAGCATAAGAGAAGACATCTCTAGAAAATAACTGACATGGCTACTCCTATGTTGCATTCTATCACCTTGGGTTCCAAATGTAAGGTTGCATCAATTTGTGCTTGGGAAGATCCACATGCCTGATTCATTTTCCATTTATTTTATTTTCTCCCTTGGCAACTCATGCATGTGGGTGGTAGGCCTTCATACACGTAATGTGCATGGTGGTGCGAGATCGTTGCTAGTTGGACTACTATTGTGTAACCCAAGTCTTTTGCCCTTCATTTCTCTTTCTCTTGTCATTTGCAAAATTATTTTATTTTATAAATAAATAATTTTACAAGAATAATGTTTAATATTCTTTACAATTAGGCTCTCACCCTGGTCTGATCGTGTGCAAGTTCACACCCTGGTCTAATTGTATGCAAGTTCGATCAAAGTGGAAGAGGTAGAAGATGAGGGGTTAGATCAATCTAGATAAAATCCCCACTATCAAATGTAAGAGGGGGTTTCTAAGGTTAGCCACAGAGGGGAAATCTCAGCATTCTTTTCTCATTTCATTATTTGTTTGGTGATGCTTCCAAAAGCATTTCGATGTGGAACCATGAGTAGATCTAAGAGCCAGAGTCTGTAGACTTGTTAGAGGAAGTGTGCTTCTTACAGGCATGGGCATACAAGGCTATACAAGAAGTTATCCATCCTATTAATCAAACTTGGTGCTCATTTCTAAGCTAAGTCTTTCATTTTATCCTATTGTTTATTATTTCTGTAACTCAACCTTAATGTTTGTTGTGTGGTTTAAACATAGAGCCTTTTTTTAAAAAACTCTTGTAAATTACCATTCAAGTTGTCAACTATTTCAAGCTTTTGCTTTCTCATCTCATTAATGCACAATTACTTGATTTAAGTTTTCTTGTCAAAGTTTTAAAACAAACAGTTATTTCCTTACCAAAGTTACTTTGGACCATTATTTTTATTTCCCTGTTAGAGTTATTTAATTTTCATGCATCATTTAACATCACATTTTACATCTATTGAAACACCACATTACCTTACCAGTTGAGACTATTCTTGTGTTTCCGTAGCCATACGAGAGTCATCGTAGACAATAGTCTCTTAAAATGAGTTTTTTGTGGGTGTTGCTATGTGACCAAAATTTATGCATCAACATCCTTTTTGGCACTAGAAGGAGGGCCTATTTTCATTTCTCTATTTCTATTTTTTTGTCTATTTCCATTGCTATTTTCACTTCTCTGTTTCTATTTTCTATTTCTATTTATTAATTCTTGTTTTTGTTTTTGTTTTCAATTGCCTATTTCTAGTTTTTGAAAATTTCTAAAAGTTCTATTTTATTTTAGTTACTACAAATTTCTATTTTTCCTGGTAATTGAACCCTTTATTTATCTATTTCTATTTATGTTTCCATTTTTATTTTTAGAAAAATACTATTTTTAGATTTATGAAAACTTTTAATTTCTGTCACCAAAACTCTCATTTTTCATAGTCCTGCTTACAAGTTTATATTTTGGTGGTCCTTACCTTAAGTCTAGCTTTGGTAATATGATTTTCTTAACATCATCCTATTTTAAATTTACTTTTATGAAATTTATGCATTTACTATCTTTCTTTCAAATTTTATATATTGCAATTTTAGTTTTTGTTAAAAATTTATATATATATATATATATAATATTTAAATATTTTTCTATTTTATTTAATTCTATAGTTTTCTAGCATTTATACTTCATAATGTTTTTTTTTATAAGTGAGTTCTTCCATAGAGCATCCCAACAAAGCCCGGTTACCCCTGCCCCTAATTGCTAGCTACTAGTCATTTTACTTTAAGGAGACAATGAGCTTCACATTTTCCAAACTCTATCCCTAAAGGAATTCAAACTAGGATGGTAACTAATCAACCCATAACTCCTTTGGTAAACAATCCATTTAATTTTACAAATTACCACGATATCCCAAAGCCCCTACAAAATGTTAATTTGTTCTCTAATCCTACAAATCCTCCCAATGATGCACATCAACATATACAATGTTTTCAATCTTTGTTAGGCATCCATAACAATATTAAAAATGACATAGTGTGTAGAGTCTTTGTGACTACTTTCAAAAATAAAGCCACCCAATGGTTTTTGATGCTCCCTAATGCCTCTATCGATTCATGGCTAGGATTTAAAAATAACTTTTTACTTTAATTTGATAAGTTCACTAGTCTTGCTTTAGCCTCAAGTAATTTTACAAATGTGAGAAAACTACCTAGGAAAAATGTCTGTGACTATAATCTAATATTTTTCCATTAGCTTGCTTACATGTCAAATGAGATGTGTCTGCAACCTAATGGTATCCTTAATTTTTACCTCTCCACCATTGACCCATTCTTTGCCTATGTCATTAAATCTAATCCCAACATAATAAATTTGCAAGGAGCAATGGCTAAAGCTCTTGAGCTTGAAAAAATTACCTTAATGAATAGCATTCAAACTCAATTTGGGACTATGAGTATTAGCAATTCTATGCAATCTAGTCCCTTTCCACCACAAACTCTCCCAATGAATAATGTTATGTTTCATACTCCTTACCCCCCACCCCTTCAAATGACTCAACCTACAACTAATGATTTTCAAAGTCCAACATCTTCTTCATTTTTACCATCAAATACTGGTTTCAGTCATGATCAATCAAAGGCTTTAATCCAATCCATCATAAACCCAAAAGGAATATCTAATCCTAATGGATTTACTACTCAAATATAAAATCAAATGATCCAAATATTAACTTCTCTTCAAAAGCTTTCCAATGAAGTAGTTGAACTAAAATGAAATAACAACAAAATTCCTACACATTTTGAAAAAACTAAGAACATCAATTAATGATGATTATTGTCACCTTCGTAACACTAGGCAACAATTTGAGAAAACTTGTCCTCAATTTTTAGCATTATATGGTGACAATGCTCAAAATCAACAAAATGGGAAAACCCCAATTATGGTCCTCAACATACCTCATGAAATAGAAAATGAAGTTTCCTCATTTGAACAAGTCATGGTAAGTGATCCCAACCCACATAACACTTGTTACTATAGACTTAATGACATTATGAACATTACTCAACAATAAAATAGAAACAACTCTTATACTTCTCCCAACAAAAGAATTCCTAGTCAAACTAACATAAATAATCAAATTAGACCATCCCAAGTAAACATTCAGCAACAACCAAATTCACCTTTTATATTTAGAAGAACTCCACCTCAACATGAAGTCAAAGATGAACATAAAGCTTATGATCTAGTTGAGGATTTGAAAAGAGTTAAAGCTAACATTTCAATGTATGATCATTTATATTTTAACAAAATGAAAGATGTGATTCAAAAGATAGTTCATACACCTGAAACTAATAAAGAAAAATCTTTAATTGAAAGGCAAGTTCATTTTGAAAAAAGTCATAATGCTTTATCAATACAAAATTCAAGTAATCTCATGTTAAATAAGAAAGATCAACCTCCTTTCCTAACAATTTTGATCATTTCAAGAAAGAATGTTCATAATTGCTTAATGGATTCTAGTGAAATTGTTAGAGCCATGCCACTGAGGTGTGTAAAATGTTAGGAGCACAAATGCTATCACAAGCAACAAGTGTGATACAACTTAATGGATCTACTAATGTACCTATGGTAGGGTCATTAAAAGGAGTAAAAGTAAAACTTAAACAATATCCTACTTTCACATGCTATATAAATATTTTAGTAGTTGGCATGTCACCCACTTATGGTGTGCTTCTGTCTAGGACTTTCAAAGCCTGGTTTGGAGGCTTCTTTAGATCAATTTTTTTAGAATTATTAATTCCTATTAAAGGAAAATCTAAATATGTTGTTATACCAAGAGAGCCTTTTTATAAACAAGTGGTAACATATTTTGATCAACAAAATAAATCCGTGGAAAATCAAAATACCAATCTTTTTGTTAGTGTTATTGAACTTGGACTTGCTGAATATATTTTGAATGACAATGTTAGAGAAACTTTAGCAATAAATCCTTTTGCTTACACATATTCCACCCAATATCACTAAGCTTTTAGAAAATGTAAAGAAATTTATGAAGACACTTTGCCATATCATCAACATGATGAAAGAACATTTCTTTTTGATAACCCACCACCATTAGGGAGGGATAAGGATCTAAATGAGATTCAAACTAATAAAACATTACAGGATCAGCCAAGTTATGATGATGCCAATTGTTACATTGATTAAAGGGCTAATTTTTCAGATTTTATTACTTTAAACACTTGGATATTAAGAGCATATGGTGCTTTTTTCAAGAAAGGATGTGGACCCGAAATAATGCTCGTACCTCCTAGTGAAGCTCCCATCCTTAAAACCATTAACTTCACACAACCTATGACAAATAACATGGTTGAATATGAAGCACTTATACATGAGATCAAGTTAGCTCAATACTATGACTTATCCAAACTCAAGGTTTATAGTGACTCTCAACTAATAACAAATCAAGCTAATGGAGATTTTGATGATAAAGATATGAAGGCTTATAAAGCTTATATTCTTGAACGTTTTAAAGAATTTAAACACATAACCATTGAACATGTTCCTAAAGAGGAAAATTACGTTTCTAATGCATAATTTTCTTTCATAACAAAGTCCCCACTTAGTTAGTAAAAAGGACCAACATAAGACTACTTTTATAACAAAGTGGGGAACTTTTCAATTTGCTAAAATGTCCTTTGGTCTTATAAATGGTGGTTCTACCTTTCAAAGACCTATGGATAAAACTTTTAAAGGACTAATAAGGACATGCATTATTATTTACCTAGATGATTTAACTATTTTCTCCAAAGATTGAGGAACATATCTTAGAGACCTTTGAAATATTTTCATAAGATGTAGATGATTTGGTATCACTTTGAATGCAAATAAATTTATCTTTGGTGTTCAAAGTGGTAAATTTCTAAATTTCTCAGTCATATAGTAACTAAAGAAGGGGTTTTAATTGATCTTGAGTGAGTAAACACAATTTTAGAAGTGCCATACCCTTTGTCTAAGACTGATTTAAGAGCCTTCTTTGGGAAAATTAATTTTGTTAGACATTTTATTCCTACCTATGCTGAATTAGTTAGACAATTAAATGAGATGCTAAAGAAAGATAACAATGTACATTGGACGAATGAAAGAAAGAACACTTTCCTTGCCATTATAGATGCTTCAATTTTAACTTCTCCATGGTATGAGAATGACTTCCTTCTATATGCTTTTTCTAGTGATGTTACTGTCATTGCTATCTTAACCCAAGATATAGTTGATTAAGGTGAAAGACCCATAGCTTTCATGTTTGCACCTTTGAAAGATGTCGAATTAAAATACTCACCCATAGAGAAACAATTGTATGCTATGATTAAAGCCCTAAGAAAATTTTGCTACTATTTGTTAAATGCAAAAGTTTATGTTATTGTTCCTGATTCAACCACTGTTGCATTAGCTAAATTACAAAATCCTAGTGAAAAACATGCTAAATCCATTATGAAACTACAAGAGTTTGATATCCAATGGAAAGTAGCCAAGTTGGTTAGAGAAAGTAGTCTTGCCAAGCTATTTTTCAAAGCCTCAACCTTAGAAAGTTATGATATCCCTAAAAATAAAGAATCATTACCACTTCACATATTATCCATTGATGAAGAAAAAAATATCCCATAAGCTCCTAACTGATTACATGATCCATGGTATGGTGATATTAAATTCTATTTAACCTTTCACCATTGTCCTTAAAATTTACCTAGATATAAAAGAAAGCTTTTAGTATTTAAATATTTATACCCTCTTCTTTTCATTGTTGTGAATTATTATACCCTCTTTAAATATTTCCTTGTATTGAACTCTTTCAAATTTAATAGACCGCTTATCTATTTTACCCTATCTATCAACCTTCCCGCTAACACTATCAAAGAAACCAATCTACCACAATCACAACTTAGCCAAGTGTAACCACCGACAAGAAAAGGCATCTAATAGTTATGTGTTACACATTGCATACTAATTCATGATCCTATTGTGATTGCAGTGGGAAGCATGGACTAGAAGTAGGACTATCTTTACCAAGGATGATGCAGCAATACCACATAATGAGGATAGTTTGTAATCAAAGGATCTCTTCTCTCTCTCTCATTCTCTTGTTGCCAAGAGGTGTTGGATGTTGATATTCTCCAAGGTGTTCACTCCTCTCCTCATGAACATCCAATGTTGTAAAAATTGTAATTTCATACACTTGGGCACTCAAAGTCTGTATGTCTAGTTCATTTGAGTCAATTTGTCATGTCAATTAATAATCCCATACCTACCTAATATGTTATATTGTAAAAAACTCGTTCCTCCTCTTCTTCACTCGAGGACAAGTTTTCATTCCATTGTGGGGGTATGATGAATCACCATGTGATGTCAGCCGCAACTTCGGATACGCAATGTTGGGACCTAGATCCAACGTTGAGGTATATACCCTGAGTCTATAAATACCATGCCTGGGCTTTAGTTTTCAAGAGAATTTCATTAGTCAATTTTCAATTTTCAAGCAAGGTAGCAAAGCTCTTGCTATTTCTTCTCCCTAAAGTTACAATATTTTTTGAGTGCTCGCAAAAGGAGTCTAAAGTGTGTACAGTTCTTTGTTCGAGCACTATTGTACCTGATTGTAGCAATGTGACAAGAATAAAACAAACTCCTTTGACAATCCTTGCAGCACTAAGAATAGCTTAATATTTTCTTTAATGCATTCTACTTTGTTGTTCTTTATTTTAATGTATTTGATTAAGCAATTTATTTCCAGCAATTAATGAACACAAGCACAACCACTTTGAGCATTCATATAGTACTTAGTAACCCAACAACGCTTAACATTTGGTAGCCTAGCAATGCTATATGTATTCAGGAAAGTGGAACAGTTACTTGTGTTAGGCTAGCTAGGCAATAGACATTAGTTTCAAACTACTCTACCCTTTATTCTTGTTGTAGGTGATTACATCCATAAAACATAAAATAATAAAAATTCATAATACCTCAATTACACTTAAACCATATCCTTAGCCTCACAAGTGTAGTTGGGAAGACAATGAATGTTCTCAACATCGTTTCACTTCCTATAAAAACTAGTATATGAGATAACTATAGGTCCATGGAATTTGACCAGATCGCGCATAATGCCTTAGTGATTCGTATGGTTGGACATAGGGGTACCTCGCCGCTCATCAAAATGTTATCCACAAGATAATGGTTTAGTTGAGTCATCCAATAAAATTATATTGGATGGAATTAAGAAAATGATAGCTCAAAATCCACAAACTTGGCATGAACAATTAAAATGGCAATATGGATAGATAGAATTTGTTACAAAGAATCAATCAAAGCTACACCATATGATTTAGTATATGGATAAGAACCAATACTACCAATAAATTTGCAAATCCCTACATATTTGTTTTTTTTTTTGGATTATTTACCAACTAATGAACATTTAATATCACATACATGTGATATTTGGAATTTAGAACTTAAAATGGTAAAAGTAATTGAAAATCTATTTAGTCATTAATAAACTATTAAAAGATGGTTTGATAAGAAATGTGTAGCCAAAATGTTTCAAGTAGGTGATATGGTCCTTAAGAGAGATAGAGCATCTGGTCAAACATGTCTCCAAACTAAGTTTTCTCCTATGTGGTCAGGTCCATACAAAGTCACAAACGTCATTGGCCCCAATGTTTACAAAATTGCTGATTTATAAGGATACAAATTAAAAAGAAATTTTAATGCATTTCATTTAAAACATTTCTACTCAAGTGTCTGTCATGGACATCTGGTAGATCCTTAGTTGCATGTTATGCATTTCACTTGTATATAGTGGAATTTGCATATTTTCTTTGAATTTCAATCATTTTCTCATGCATACCATCATCTCTTTCTTAGCATATTGATTTTGGGTTTATCTATTTCTACTTTTCAATATTATTTTAATAATCATTATGATCATTTGAGTTACTAGGCATTGGGTCATCATAACACCATTTAAAATAATAATGCATGTATAATGTTTTATATGTTATATCATATTACTAACATATAAAATCTTCTTATATGATATACCTTAATATTTTATTGATTCTTTTCAATCTTTTCAAGGTTTTGGTTTTATTAGTTATGTAGGATTATGGAGGATGGGATTTATGCTAACCTATCATGTTATTATCATAGTCATGTGAATGTAGGACATGTGAGGTTGAAGAATGGTTAGTTCCAATTACTAGGTGACCTTAGAAAATTCCATTTCCCTTTTGTAAGCCTTAGCCCTCAAGTGTGATGATCCATGGTTATCCTATGAACAACAAGGTGAAGTGTGTTCCTCTCCACTTGAGAATATACTTTAATATTTTATTAATTCTTTTCAATCTTTTTCAAGGCGTTAGTTTTATTAGTTATGTTGGATTATGGAGAATGGAATTTATGTTAACCTATCATGTTATTATCATAGTTATGTGAATGTAAAACTTGTGAGGTTGGAGAACGGTTAGCTACAATCAATAGGTGACCTTATAAAATTCTATTTCCCTTTCATAAGCCTTAGCCCTCATGTGTGATGATCCATACCGTGTTCTTTAATAGTGCAACTAATAGGCCAAAATCATGTTGGAATTCCTACCTTAAGAATGAAGTACAACATTAGCAAAGTTTCCTGAAAAAAATGAAGACCTTGTTCATTGGCAATGTAATAAGTTCCTAAAAAATGAATGAAGTCCAACAACAATCCTAACTTTAGAAAAAGAGATATATAATAAAATTTTTATTGTTGTATTAAAAGACATCAGGAAACCCTTAAAATATTTATTGTTGTATTAAGTTTATCAACATTAGTTATAACCCACCAACTTTTATAAGAGTAAACAAGAAGATTAAAAACACCGGTAGGTGCCCAGGCCCGTATGACGCCATTGTGTAAGTTGGTGCTGGTATCCTGGCCTTCGCAGCCATTATTTGTAGCAAATTCTTGCACATCCTAGCCTTGTCCAGGATTACGTCTGATGGATTTCTAAGTGCAAGTGTGTGCAGCATAGCCTCGGCCGTTACCTCATTTGCTTGCCGTAAGGTGCTGCAAAATCGGGGAACTACGAAAGTTTCATTATTAAAGCTTGCCATTGCCTTGAACTCGGGGAAGTGGTCTGGCCCGTCGTGAATGTAGTAGTACGAAGGCAGGTTGTAGCTGCATTTCTGCGCCAGCTCTTGTAGTTTATTTTTAAACATCTTGCCCACTGCAATTTTAAAACTGGAAAACGATTGATCCCAAATATGAGTTGGGTTTCGGAAGCTCATAAATTTCAACCTTATAATGCCTCTTGGGCAGCGTGCATGTCCCGAGAATGATGCCTGCCATTGCTGGTTTGCGCCTGATCGAATTGGAATCTCCAAAAACCGTGCACGGAATTAATCATGCATGACGCCTGCTCCGCCGTGTTTCCCTGTTGAAATCCCGAAATTGCCGCAGTGCCACATTTTTGCCTACCTTGTCACGGCATTTCTTGGTGAATTTCCCGTTGTTAGCTGCGAGTGATAGACAATTGCCATAGGCATAGGCAGTGAATGGCATGTTTTAGCAGTTTCAGCTTAGCTGTCCGATAATTCCGTCGGCCTCCCCAATGCCAAATTTGGCAGGTCTCGCGTCTTTCCTATTCTGTTTCTGCCACCCCCTGCGCTGCACCCGCTGACGTTCTTTGCCCTGGCCTGAATCTGTCAGGCTCTGCATTTTTTTCAGTAACATTGGGATGCGTCCCTGGTTGGCAAGTTTCCTGTTTCAGCGGCGCCTTTTCTGCATGGTTTCACGGTCGACAACGCTGCGTGCTCTGGAGACGAGAGGTCGTTGACGTTGCCGCTCCTCTGCTAGTCGTGGCAGCAACTCTGGTTGTGGAAAAGTGTCTCTGTTTGGGATCTCATGGCTGATCCTCCTTGCCGTTGTTTGTTTGCTGTTGCGTAATGTTGGGATGCATCGCTGCTGCTGCTGCGGTCGTTTCCTATACTTCACTGTCTCCGCGCTCCCTGTTGCTGCTTCCTACTCATGTTCTAGTGGTGCGCGGTGGCCAATCTGCAGCCTTGTAGTGACGGCCTTTGGCCCAAACAATTCGCGTCTGGCGCTGCTGTTCACGGTGGTCGTGGTGGTGGCAACAGTGGCGTCAATATTCAAGTTGTGACGCAGGCTCTGTTTCTTCCTCCTCGTGCTGCATGCCACAGTAAAACAGTTGATAGCCTGGTGTAGGAACACCTCTTCCAAGACCTGAGCGCATGTGTCCAATTTTTGTATTGAATTTTTATGATGAGGATCTTGGATGTTTTAGCATGTTTGGAGGTGTTTTTGGCTTTGATGAGTTTAGGAGGTTCTAGGGTCCCATCATCAAAACAAGAATTTTTATTTTTGGCACCTTCAAAATAGACCTCTCCCCAAAAGATAGATGTCTTTCCGAAGACATCTCTTCTGAAGTGAAGATGTCTACTAGATGTCCCTCTTGATGGCAGGCTTTCATAGAAGATGTCTCCTCAAAAAGATAAACGTCTCCTAAAAGACATCTCTTTTAAAGTGTAGACATCTACAGTCCAAAAACAGTAGACGGCTCTCCTCAGGATAGAGCTCATACAAGAGACATCTACATGAAACAAGAGATGTTTATGTTAGAGAAGAAGAAAAGCTTTGATGTGGCGTTTTGATTAGGAAACATCCAAAAGACTTTATATCCATGTGGGAAACATCGAGGGAGGAAAATAGAAAGCTTCTTAGGGTTTTAGATCTTTATAATTATGTATGCCTTAATCCATGAAGAAAAGAAGGAGAGTTTGGATGTATTGGGTGAGCACATTGGGTGAGTGCAATAGGTGATTGCAACTCCAAGATCAACTTGTGGTGTATTGATTTATGTGTTCTATTTTCTTGTATCTCACTTGTGAGCTAAGATCTCAATCCCGGGTTAGAGAGATTTCTCCTGGTTGTGCCTTGCATTGAAAACAACCATTGTGTGATTATAGAACCTCATGCTCTGCAATATCATTTGAGTGTGATAGGTTTTTGGATGCTTGTGGGTTGTGTGAACCTTGTTGCAATCTCCAAATAATTTAATTGAAAATAGTTAGTTTTCTTGTTTTCTTGTAAATAATTTTGTCTTTTTATAATATCTAAAATTAGTGCATTGAAAGTGATTTAATTGTGGAGTGAATCTACTCTAGCATTATTGGTATCAAAGCCTAGTTTTATTGTTGCTTGGATTTTGGTTGAGGATTTTGTCAATTTCAAATGGCACCTTAGAAGAAACAAGTGCAAGCTTTGAATCGTGACATGGAGAGCATGAAGCCAACCTTCCAGATGATGCCAGTCCTAACCATATTCTGACACATGGAGGTGAATAGCATGTACGTTTAGATAAACAAGTTTCGCAACTAGGTCAATATGGAATAGATGAAAAGGAAAGTCAGTCCAGCTATGGGAGTATAGGAGACCATTAGCCAAGGATTCCAATGGGAGAGAATCCTATTCCTCAAATAATAACTCCAAGGGCTCTGATGGTGCTTAATACTTCTTCAAGCAAGCTTGATGATGAAGATGAGGCAAGGCTTGCTAGAGCATTCAGAAATGCTTCAAGACTTCCATATGTGGAAAACTTTGAATGGTGTAGATGGCACTAATGCTTTTGCAAGTTGGCTAAAGGCATTTGAGAAGCATTTTCTATTGGAAGAAGTACCAAATAGCTTGAGGGTACCTATTGCTAAATCCAAATTATAAGGTATGGCTTCTACATGGTAGGAAACAGAGTCCTAGGATGATGAAAGATGAAATGGTCAACCTATTAGAGATTGGGATATGATGAAATATAGGTTGAAAAGGAAATCTAAATAGTCTCATCATAGACAAGAAACCATTATGAAGTTGAAATTCCTAAGGCAAGGTGACAAGGATGTCAAAGAATTTTACATCAAATTTTGTAATCTACTCCATCAAGATAAGGTAAACTAGGAGGAGTATGAGCAAGCTTTAATCTTTTTGGGAGCTCTCAAAATGATGTAATAGTAAGAGTTGTCCTTTTATGAGCCACAAACACTTGATGAGGCTTATGATTTGGCACTCAAAGCTAAGAAGAAATTAGGTGGATTTGGAAACAGGAGCAAACAAACTTCTAAGAGGAAAGAGAAGGAATCTAGATCTAATAAGGTATCCAAATCCAAATTTGAAGACAAGGAGGATAGCCAAGATAAGAAGACTGAAGGAGGTGATGAGAAGGGTAAAACCAGGAGGGACCCAAGAAAGGGAGGCAAGGGTCAAGGTAGTAGCTCACCAAAATTTTAGTGCTTCAAGTGTGGAGAATAGGAACATAAGCAATAGGAATGTCTACTTCACAAGGTAGCCAAGGGCAAAGATATACAAACCATAAAGGTGGAAGAGACATCAAGCCAAGCTCTTCAAAGAGTTAATCCTAATGATCCAACAATTGAGGATGTTCCTAAATTAAATTCTTGTGCATTCATGGGGAATGTGAATAGATGAGATCATCCTAATAGGAAATTGTTATTTCATATTGGGGCTAGTTGTTTGCTTAGTGGGGAATGGATTCATGTTTTGATTGATGGAGGAGTCCAAGAAACTGTTATTTCTTCTAAGGCATTTACTAGATTAGATTTGGTAACTAATCCTCATCCAAGATCCTATAATATGCATTGGTTATTTAAATATTTTTCCCAAGAGGTGAAGGAACAATGTACTTTGAAATTTAAAATTGTAATTTTTCATGATGTTGTGAGGTGTGATGTGCTTCCAATAGATTCTACTAATGTAATTCTTGGTAGACCTTGGAATTTTGACAATGATGCTTAGTTTGATGGAGCAAGAAATGTGTGGAGTGTTGTTAGACCTGATGGAGTCCATGATTTGATTCCAATGACAACTGAACAAGTGAGGAAACAAAGCTTACTTAATCCTTCTAGGAGAAAGGGAATATATTAAGAAACATGATGAAACTAGTTTTGGCTTTGTTGTTATGACAACAGTTGCTACTAACGATGATGATGTGTAGGCTAGACTCCCTACAGCTATGGTAGACTTGAAGGAGAAATTTCCCAAGGTATTCAAGGGGGAATTGGATGGACTACCACCAATGAGAAATGTACAGCATCATATTAACATCATTACTAGTGCTACCATTCCAAACAAGAGAGCTTACTGGATGGCACCAAATCAAAGGGCTGAATTGCAAAGGCAAGTAAATGGGTTACTTGCAAATGGCTTCATGAGGGAATCCATTTCACCTTGTGTAGTTTTAAGAATGTTATGTCAAAGAAGAACAATGATGAATGAAGGATGTGCATTGATTTTAGGACAGTGAACAAGATAATAGTAAGGTACAAGTTTCCTATTCCAAGGATAGATGATATCTTTGATGTGTTTACCAATGCTGAAATTTTTAGCAAATTTGATTTGAAGAGTGGGTATCATCAAATCAGAATTAGGCCTAATGATGAGTGGAAGATAGCTTTCAAAACACTAGATGAATTGTTTGAGTGATTAGTGATGCCATTTGGGCTCACAAATGCACATGCTACATTCAAGAGGTTGATGCATGATTTATTGAAGGACTTGATTGGTAAGTGTTGTATTGTGTTTTTTGACAATATTTTGGTGTTTAGCTCTAATGAGGAAGACCACTTGGATCACTTAAGGATGATGTGCCTTAATTTGGAGGAGGCATAATTGGTGATCAACGTGAAGAAAATTCATTTCTTCAAGAGGGAAATCACATATTTGGTGCATGTGATTTCTAAAAAACATATTCAAATGGAAGCTACTAAGGTGAAGGCTAATGGATTAGCCAACTCCTAAGAATGTTGAAGAGGTAAGATCATTCCTTGGTTTAGCAAATTGTTATAGACGATTCATCAAAAATTTTAGTGGCATTTCATGGCCTATGTTTGCTTTGTTGAAGAAAATAAGGAATTTAGATGGGATAATGAAACCAAAGGGGGCTTTGACTTATTGAAAGCAAAGATTACAATGAATTGATGCTTGTAATTCCAAATTTTCAGAAGCTTTTTCATGTGGAGGTGGATGCAAGTGGACTTACCAGTGGTGGGGTACTTTCACAAGAAGGTAACCCCATTACTTTCTTTTCTAGAAAATTGAATAAGTCAAGGCAAAAATATAGAGTATATGAGAAGGTTTTGTACACTATTCTTCAAGAAATCAAGCATTAGAGAAATTACTTATTGCCCAAGGAATTCACTTTAATGATGGATCACAAAGCTCTTCAATTTCTAAACTCACAAAAGAAGGTGAGTGCAACGCACATGAAGTGGGTTGCATAGTTACAAGAGTTCAATTTTGTGTTGAAGCACAAAAGTAGAAAAGCTAGTGTGGTAGCTGATGCATTATCCAAGGTGCATGTGGTAAATTTCAATGTACCTCATGTGGAAGTTATGGGTGATTTTTCTTCTTTATATGAGCATGATGTTGATTTTGGACAAGTTTGGAGGAGCCTCAAGGAGCCATTGATGAATAGGATAGACCAATGGAGGGACTATCATATTCAAGATGAACTATTATTTAACAATGGAAAGGTATGTGTTCTTAATTATGATTTTAGGAAAAATATTTTGTTTGAAAAGCATTGTAGTGGCATGGTAGGTTACATGGGTAGGGATAAAACATTAGAACTTATGGGCAAGCACTATTTTGGCCTGGTATGACAACAAAAGTCTCAAAATTTGTAAAGGAGTGCTTGACATGTCAGAAGTTCAAATGAGGTGAGGGTGTGGATGGACACTATCTATCTTTTCCAATTCCCAAAGATCCATAGAAAAGTATGTCAATGGACTTTGTGAGTGGTACTCCGAAGACCAAGAGTGAAAACAATGTAATTTTTGTTGTTGTGGACAAGTTCTCAAAAATGACACATTTTATTCCAAGCAAGAATATGAGTGATGTCTCTCATGTTGTAAATTTATTTTTTCAACGTCATGAAGTTGCATGATATTCCTTTGAATATTGTTAGTGATAGAGACTCTAAGTTTACAAGTCATTTCTAGAGGTCCCTTTGGAAGATTTTAGGGACAAAGTTGAATTTTTCTAGTGCATATCATCCACAATTTGATGGCCAAACAGAGGTGGTGAATAAATCTTTACTAAACATACTGAGATGTTTATGTGATGGACAACCAAATAGGTGGGAAAACTTGTTGTGTCATGCTAAATTCTCATATAATAATTCTTTTCATGTTGCAATTGGCAAAAGCCCATTTAAGGTGAATTATGGGTTTTGTCCAAAGATGGTCAACACTTTGAAGAGCTTTAATGGTGAATCTAACTTAGTGCTGATTTTGTGCAAGATATTAGGGATCTCCATGCACAAGTAAAATCAAATCTTGAGAATAAGGTTGAAGAAACAATCCTCAAGAGAAATGAGGGCAATCAGAAGCCTAATTTTGCTATTGGTGACTTGGTTTGGGTGCACTCGAAGAAGAAGTGGTTGAGAGATGTTAACTTTTGAAAATTGAAAGCTAAGAAGATGGGGCCTTTTAAAATCAAGGCTAAAATTAATGACAATGCTTTTGAGATTAATTTATCATATGATGTTGGTATGGCTTTTGTGTTTAATGTTTCAAATCTTATGCACTATCATGAACTAGCTGATGAGTAAACCATACAGGGAAGCATCGATGAGTTGAAGGGGGCTATTGATCAATCCAAGCCTTCAATGGAAAAGAAGGTAATCATACTCATGCAAAGGGAAGCTTCTAGCACTCGAGGAGTCAAGAAGCATGAATATTTAAACCATTGTAAGGATCAATCCACTGATGATTTTGTATGCATCCATGAAACCAAACTTGTTGAGTGGGGGATCAGTTCTACCCCTACTCCCTTGTTCACATGAGTTAACTTTTTGAATGGTGGGAGAGCTAGTGTAGGAACATCTCTTCCAATTCCTTGTGCTTATCCTACAAATTTTTTTTGTAGGTTTTGTGCTTGGAGAAGACCTAGATGCATGTGCTTAGTTTTTTTGTTGAACCATGGTGGTAGTGCTGGATTGCCTCTAAGGGATAGATGCCAAAGGAAAAGGAGCACTCTCAAAGCACGATCCAGATACACTTTTCCATATCAATAAAGCATTCTTTTATTTATTTTTCTACATTTTTCTTATTATTTTATTTATATATAATGTTGAATATCACTTATATTTAGCATTTGGTATGTTTTCTCTGTACACATAATGTCTAATCTATCGTATTTTTAACATTTTCCATGACATCCAAGGATGGGATGTCACATTTCTCTTGGTTATGTCTTACATTGAGAACAACCATTGCGTGATTATAGAGCCTCATGCTATGCAATATCATTTAGGCTTTTAGATTCTTATGGGTTGTGTGAACCCTATTGTAATCTTCAAATAATTTAATTAAAGATAGCTAGTTTTCTTATTTTCTAGCAAATAATTGTGTCTTTTCATAATATCTAGATTTAGCGCATTGAAGTGAGTTGAAGGTGATTTAATTATAAAGTGAACCTATTCCATAGCTGTCAACAATTTTGCATGCAACATGATCCTCAAAGTGCTGGTTCTAGTGGCACTTCTATTGGAGTTTCCTCCCGTAGCTATATATTTCTACAATTGCACATTGTTGCAGCTACACAGGTCAACTCGTGGTCATCAAGGCGCTGGCATTGCATCTTTCTTAATGCCACTAGTTGTGCATCAGTGGTGGTTGGTGATGCTAGCTGCATGTTGGTTATGTCTTTGGTGTGCAGGGTCAAGCTATGGTTGCTACCTATCAGATGTTGTTTTAGTGTTGCTTCCCGTTTGCATGTGTTTCCATCCCCTGGTTGCTGGATGCACATGGTTAGTGCATTGGCTCCATTCCATTCACCACTGTGGTTGCTATTGCATTGTGTTCTGTCACCTTGGGTTCCAAATTCAAGGTTGTGCTACTTCGTACTTAATAAGATCCACGTGCCTAATTCATTTTCCATTTTTTTATTTTCACCCTTGGTGGCTCATGAATGTGGGTGGCATGTTGCCATGCATGTTACATGCATGGTGATGCCATATCATTACTGGTTGGGCTACCATTGTGTAACCCAAGGCTTTTGGCCTTCATTTCTCTTTCTTATGTCATTTGCAAAATTCTTTTATTTCATAAATAAGTAATTTTACAAGAATAACATTTAATATTCTTTGCAATTATGCTCCTACCCTAGTCTAATCGTGTGTAGGTTTGGTGGAAGTGGAAGAGGCAAAAGATGAGGGGTCAAATTAGTCCAAATAAAATCCCCATTGTTAGATGCAAGAGGGTGCATTCCTAAGGTTAGCCACAAAGGGGAAATCCCAGCATTCTTTTCTCCTTTCATTATCTATTTGGTGGTGCTTCCAAAAGGAGTTCGATGTGCAACCACAAACAGATCCGAGAGTCAAAGGCTACAGACTTTTCTTATTAATTAAACCTAATGATCATTTCTAAGCTAACTCTTTAGTTTTATCCTCTTATTTATTACTTATGTAACTCAACCTTAATCTCTATTGCATGGTTTAAACACAGAGCCTTTATTTATTTCTAAATTTTTGTTAATCTCTATTCAAGTTGTCAACTATTTCAAGCTTTCACTTTCACAAGTCATTAATGCATAGTTACTTGATTCAAGTTTCCTTTTTAAAGTTTTAAAACAAATAGTTATTTCCTTACCAAAGTTACTTTGGATCATTATTTTTATTTTCTCGTTAGAGTTATTTAATTTTCATGTATCATTTAACCTCACATTTTACATCCATTGAAACACCACATTGCCTTACCAGCTGAGACTATTCCTAGGTTTCGATACCCATACGAGAGGTGCCTTTTGATGCATAAATTTTGGACACATCAACACCCAGAAAAACTTATTTAGGGAGACTATTGCCTAGGGTGCCTCCTGTATGGGTACGAAAACCTAGGAATAGTCTCAGCTAGTTGGGCAACGTGGTGTTTTGTGACGTATAAAGATGGTAAGTTAAACAATTTTAACAAAGAAATATAATGGGCAGTTCAAGATAACTTTGATAGCAAGATAACCGTTTGCTCAATAATAAACTCGTGGATTAAAAAACTTGAAATTATGATAGAAAATAGCTAACAACTTAGACAAGATTAATCTAACTTTAGAAGTAAAATAAGTTCTATATTTAAACCATAGCATAGAGCCCTCAATTCATAAAAAATAGAATGGAACAATAGCCTAGCTCGAAACAAGCACAAATTTAATGACTTCTAGTGGCTCTAGCTAAGCTAAAGCTGTAAGAAAATAATTGTGCAGAAAATCATATGGCACAAGTAATCAAAGTACAAAATGCAGAAGCAAATGGCACAAGAAATTCACATGCATAAATAATTGGAAATGCATAATTCTTAAGCAAATGAAATTGACCTTCAGCCATTGATGCCTTAGATTAAATTTGGCATTCTAATTCTTCTTTCACATGGGTGCTTTACAATGATGGTGTATGTAATCTTCAAGCATCTATGAAAGGGACCAAAACTACAATCCTACTATGATTCATAGTGCCTTTGTTCTCCCATCAAGAACAAATTTATAGGCCACGGAATCAGTTACCATAAGAGATCCAATGCCATCAAAAATGCATTACCGAATATGGAGACCACCTTGATGCATTAATCAACTCATAAAAATGCATTAGTGGGTATGGTGGCCACTTTCATGCATTAAGTAATGCATAAAGTGCATTATTGGGTAACGCATGCTACAATCTCCCACTTGGTCTCCATATTTAATCAGGTTCAGAGTTTAAGAAATAAATACATGAATCATGACGATAGTTTCTCTTAATGTGAGTATTATCTTTCATGTATTACAATGCATCATCTTTCAATGTAATTCCTTATATGGTAACTTAACTTTATGAATAAATCCAATGGTCATTCTAGGTCCTGCCATATGTGTATTTTCTCTAATAACTATATGCACAAACCATATGAGAAAATAGCACAACTGAATAAGAATTTCATTAAGACTGTAAGTTGTATGTACAACAAATTACATTATGAAACCAAGTCCCATCTGAACTACATGATCTTTAAGTGACTTTGGTGGCATTCCTTTTGTCAAAGGATCAGCTATCATTAATTCAATGCTTATATGCACAATGATCACTTTGTTTTCCTTAATGTGTTCCCCTATGGCTAAGTACTTGATGTTGATGTGTTTACTTCAACTACCACTCTTATTATTCTTAGCCATAAAGATAGCAGTTGAATTGTCACAAAACATTCTTAATGGCCTAGATATAGAATCCACAATTCTAAGCCCTGATATGAAACTCTTTATCCATACACCATGTGAAGTAGCCTCAAAACAGGAAACGAACTTTGCCTCCATGGTGAAAGTAGCAACCAAATTTTACTTTCCACTCATCCGGGATATAGCTCCTCTAGCTAGCATAAAAACATAACCAAATGTTAATTTCTGTGAATCAACACAGCCAGCAAAGTCTAAGTCAGAGTAGCCAATCACCTCCAAGGAGTTAGTTCATTTATACATAAGCATGTAGTCTTTTGTACCTTGAAGGTACATCATCACTTTCTTTGTAGCCCTCCAATGGTCAATACCTAGATTACTTTGATATCTTTCCAACATTACCACAACAAATGTAATGTCAAGTCTTGTGCAAACCTAAGCATACATAAGGCTTCCAATAGCTAAAGTATATGGAATATTGCTCATTTAACTTTTCTCTAAATCATTCCTAGGGCACTGGTTCAAATTGAACCTATCACCCTTCACAATGGGTGCTATACTTAGTGAATAATATTTCATCCAAAACCTCTCTAAAAATTTATTGATATAGGTTTCCTATGAAAGTCCATCTAGATCTATCCCTATGGATCTGTATGTCAATGACATAAGATGCCTCAACCATATCCTTCATGTCGAAATTCTTAGAGAGAAAATGTTTCACTTCATATAGAAATCCACTATTATTGGTTGCAAGAAGGATATCATCCACATATAGAACAAGGAAACAAATTTTTCTCCTACTAACTTTTTGGTATATACATTGATCCATGACATTTTCTTCAAAACCAAATGAAGTGATTATATCATGGAATTTTAAGCACCATTGACGAGAGGCCTATTTCAATCCATATATGGATTTCTTGAGCTTGCATACCAATCACTCACCATCACTAGAGAAAAAAATTTTAGATTACCATTAAAGAATGTTATTTTCACATCCATTTAATGTAATTCAAGATCAAAATGGGCAACCAATGCCATGATAACATGAAGGGAGCCCTTAGATACAAGAGAAAAGGTCTCCTTGTAATCGATTCCCTCTTTCTAAGTGAACCCTTTAGCAACAAGTCTAGCCTTATATCTTTCAATGTTTCCCAATGAGTCTTTCTTAGTCTTGAAGATGCATTTGCATCCAATGGCTTTTACACTATCATGAAACTTGACAAGATCCTAGACTCCATTAGATGACATAGAGTTCATTTCATATTTCATGGCATCATACCCCAAGTTAGATTCCTTACAACTCATGGCTTGTGAAAACATTTTGGGACCATTTTCAGCTCCTATGTTGTAGTCAAACTCTTGCAGATATACCATATGGTCACTAGGAATCACAGATCACCTTACTCTAGTAGATATTCTTAGTGTTGGTTCATCATTCTCTTGAGAATCATGATGTTCAATAGGTTGTTCAACAGGTTCTAGTATCTATTGTTCAATTGGATGTACTATTTCTTGATTAGCAATTTGTGGAACTTCAATGACAAGTTGTTGTTTAGTACGCATTTTTGCTCTAGGCGTATTGTGCACAATAATCTGTCTATCATTTGAAATAGTGGGTTGAGCATCTGTATGATCTATCTCAAGAATAATGTTCCAAGATCTACTGCTCCCACTAATTAAGTCATTCTCAAGAAATTTAGCATTCCTTGATTCCACAAACCTAGTAGTATGTGATGGGCAATAAAATCTACATCCCTTAGACCATTCAACATATCCAACGAAATACCCACTTATGGTCCTTGGGTCTAGCTTCTTCTCTTATGGATTATAGAATCTTACTTTAGACAGGCATCCCCAAACACCTATATGTCACAAACTTAGTTTCCAACCTTTCCATAATTCAAATGGTGTCTTTAAAATAGCCTTGGTTCAAACTCAATTTAATATATACACTGCCATCTTGAGAACTTTAGTTCACAAGGACTTAGGAATCTTGGAGTTGCTAAGCATACTTTGCACAATGTCCAATAATGTTTGGTTTCTTCTTTTTGCCACGTCATTCTAGTCTGGAGAACTAGGCATAGTTTACTAGGCAACAATCCCATGCTCTTGAAGAAACTTAGCAAATGGACCAAATGCTTGTCCATCATTAGTATATTTACCATAGTATTCACCACTTCTATTAGATCTCACTATCTTTATTTGCTTATCGTATTTTTTCTCTACTTCAACCTTAAACACCTTTGATGAGTGGCAAGGTATCCCTACACTCAACCATATGAATACGAGCATTTCACGCACGATCCGGTCAAACTCCGTAGATGGGCTAGTTGTGGTATCTAAATAGTTACTTGTAGATCGTAATTTGTTGTCTTCCCACCTGGACTAGTATTAACTTTATCACTATGGTTTAGTCCAGCGTGAGGTGTATGATGTGTTCTGATACTATTTTTACTCCTGGGGCTAATGGAAGATAATATCAACTAAACTAGGAGAGAGAGAGAGAGAGAGAGAGAGAGAGAGAGAGAGAGAGAGAGT
>MNCI01003536.1:973778-1004685 GCA_015680685.1 Gnetum montanum
CATCTTGGACCTCGTGCATTACTACCATGGGGATTACCAAGAGCATGGCCTAAGTACGCTACTGGGTTATCAAGTAGTCACACTTGAATGCTCATGATTAAGTCGTACTCATTCCGCGTCACTAAGAGATAAATGTAGAGAGATAATAATTACGAAAGCAGTAAATAAAAATAAAAATTAAATAATTAAACTAAGTGAATGCTGCAATGATGAAGTAATCTCAATCTTTATTGTTGGTCATGTGCATGTCCAAGTACGTCACACTCGAATAAGGATGTCATACAATTACAATCACCACACTGCGGGCATACACTGGGAGAGAAGCGTTGAGAGGAAAAACTAATGTAAAAAAGAAACTTAAACTTAAAGACTCTAAAAACTAAAACTAAAACTAAACTACCAAATCTGTCTACCTCTTATTTATAGATGAGGATATAGGCTACGATATCACGGCCAACAAAATGATAACTCATCAACCTTAAAGGCATTTAAAGCTTCACTCTTGTTATGAAGCAAGTAGAGATACATATATCATGAGTAATCATCAATAAAGGTAATGAAATAATTTTAACCATACACATCCATATCTAGACTACAAATATCTATATGTATGATCTCTAATATGTCTAAACTCCTCTTGGCACCTTTCTTTGACATATTAGTCTACTTTCCCTTTATGCAGTTCACACAAGTGTTAAAGTCAATAAAATCCAAAGTACTAAGTACTCCGTCATTTACTAATCTCTTTATTCTTTCAATAAAGTTATGTCCTAATCTATAATGCCACAACATAGAGGATTCATCATTCATAACACATCTCTTAATGCCAGCATGAACATGCGTAGAAGTATAATAAGTTTCATTTTGTAAATTAATTTTCAAAAGACCATTTGTCAATGTACCATTTCCACTAGATTCATATCTATAATATAAACTAAATATAGTGTCTGAAAAATTAAAGAAAAATCCCAATGATACAAGCCTTGAAATAGAAATTAAATTCCTTGAAAAACTTGGAATATAAAATGTCTTTTCCAATTCTAAAACAAAACCACTGCTTAAAACTAACATGCATTTTTTGATTGCCTCCACATGTGAGTGCATCTTGTTGCCTGAATAGATGCATGACTTACTTCCCATTGGCTTCCTTAGGTTTTTCACCCCCTGCAAGGAATTGGTAACATGGATTGTAGAACCAGAATCAATCCACCATGTTTCATGGCCAACATCAATCATATTAGATTCAAAACAAATAAGTGAGAGTTGAGTACCTTTCTTTTCAAGCCATTTCTGATATTTAAAACAATCCTTCTTTATCTGTTCTTTTTTTTTGTAGAAAAAACATTTGGATTCTTTCTTAATATCAGCTTATGTAGGTAATTTGACCTTCCACTTGCCTTTGGCTTATCCTTTATTCTTTCCTTGTGTAGCCAGATGCACACTCTCTTTTGCTTCCATAGCAAATCTCCCCTCTTCTTACACACACATGGTCATTAGTTCATTGATTGACCATTTATCCTTATGTGTGTTATAAGAAATCTTAAAGGATTTGTACTATGATGGGAGCATGTTTAAGATGTAGTGCACAAGGAAATATTCTAACATCTCAACCTCAAGTGTTTTGAGTTAAGCCACTATATCCCTCATTTGCATGATGTGCTCATGCACACCACGAATTTCAATGAGCTTCATAAATGAGAACTTCATTATCAAGGTGCTAGCCAACGCCTTGACTAATGACTCAAATTATTCATCAAGGGCCTTTAACAAAGTGCACACATTGTCATACTATTCCAGTGAACCACACATACCAGCTGAGATCTTGGTTTTTATGAACATGACACAAAGGCGATTAGATCGCTCCCATTTTTCATCATTACCAATATCAACCGAATAGCTGATTGCTGTAACAGCAGGTGGCTCATCCTTATGGATAGCATAATAAATGTCCATCTAGCCTAAATGAAGAAGAATTCTCTCCTTCCACACCTTATAATTATCACCCTTTAATTCAAGAATGTCACATTTAAAATCAAAGTAGCTTACAAGTTGTATAACTGCATAATCAAACATGCTTATGTCACTAAATTTGAGGTTAAGATACCATAAGACATGTTTACCAATGTAAATCATGAAAAATATGAATTAAATGACATAAAATTTCCTATGGGCTAAATTTTAATTCAAACAAATTCATATATCCTTACGATGAAACTATTAAATTATATTCCTTTTCTTAATCCCTGTGGGTAAATTTAAAAAAATAATTTAACATATCATCCTAATTAATCATATTAAATACAATAAAAAATCCTATGGGAAAAAATTTATCATATTACATATGATTAATCAAAATTTTTAATGTTATGTACCATATGTAATCCAAAAGCTCTTAGTACATAATTTTGCTTAATTAAAGATGTGGCTACTCTCTAATTATACAAAATTATATAGATCACTTGTTATAATTAATATGCAGAAAATGATGCACACATATACAAAAATATCCATAAAATTGATAAATTACCAAATTCAACATGGTATAAACATAATTCATTCAATTATTCCAGCCCAAGGTGCCCAAGTGGAGGCCAAAGCGCCAAGAGAAAATCCTACATAATGACACTAATTCATTGGTCAACATGAAAAAATACTAGAAATCATAATAAAAATGATGAATGCTAGATATGCAAGCCAAAATAGAAAAAGCGCATACATAATTCACAAAATCCAGCTATGCATACAGGGAATAAACATTTGTTAGCCTTAAGACTACTCAACTTGAACCAAATCATACTCAACCTTTGAAAACATTTACATAATGACAGGCTATTGTAGGCCAACGATGCAGATAGTAGACTATCACATGAAGAAAATTACAAACACAACCAAATCAGCTCTCCAAAACAACAAAAGAAAATATCTTCATTGCTACAATAGTAATGGTTTCTATTTTCTAGTTCTACAGTGCACAAGAATGCAACAAAATGTGAGAGTGAAATCTCTTTCACGAAGCAAAAACCAAAAGTGAGCAATCTTCCTCAAACTGCAAAGCACAAAAATATTTTTTTAAAAAAACATTGTTTCCAAATTACACCATCATCAAAAACTCTATCAAAATAGAGATATAATGCTCCAATACCAAATGTAAGAAAATAATTTTGTAGAAAACCAAATGGCACAAGTAATCAAAGTACAGAATGTGAAAGCAAATGGCACAAGAAATTCACATGCATAAATAACTAGAAATGTACAATTCTTGAGCAAATGGAACTAACCTCCAGCCATTAATGCCTCAAATTAAATTTGGCATTCTAATTCTTCTTTCACACAGGTGCTCTACAATGATGGTGTATGCAATCTTCAAGTGTCTATGAAAGGGACCAGAACTGCAATCCTGTTGTGATTCGTGATGCCTTTGTTCTCCCATCAAGAATGAATTTTTAGGTCACGAAATCAGTTACCATAAGAGACCCAATGCCAACACATAAAAAATGCGTTACTAGATATGGAGACCACCTTGATGCATTAGCCAACTCATAAAAATGCATTAGTGGGTATGCTGGCCACTTTCATGCATTAACTAATCCATAAAACACGTTAGTGGGCATGGTGGCCACTTTCATGCATTAACTAATGCATAATGTGTGTTAGTGGGTAACTGACGAATCATGGTTTGTGAAGTGCTGATATCGAACCTTTATTATTGAACCCCTGATATTGGGTACAAGATATCAGGTCTGATGAGTCTCGATATTGAACCCTCGATATCAGGTATGCAATATCGCGACCTAACAAGTGATATCAAATATGCGATATCGTGGTTCCCATGTGAACCTATAAATACACAATGGGGCACACGGGAAAGTAATAGGAAGTTAGTGTAGTGTAGGATCTTTTTGTCAGTTTTTCCTCTCAACCCTTTTTTCAGTGCATGCCCGCAGTGTGATGATTGTAATTGTATAGAACCTTTATTTGAGTGTGACATACTTGGACACACACATGACTAGAAATAAAGATTGAGATTACTTCATCATTGTAGCATTCACTTAATTTTAATTGTTATTTAATGCTTTTGTAATTAATATTTCTCTACCCTCATCTCCTATCCCTATTAGTAAATGTGAAATGAGTACGACTTAATCACAAACATTTAAGTGTGACTACTTGGTATCCTAGTAACATACCTAGGACATGTGCTTGGTAATGCCAGTGCTAGTACATGAGGTCCAAGATGTGTGTATAGATGATTAAGGATTGATGCTCATCGCACTTGAGCTAGTTTAGACTCTCTTCACCCTTTCCCTCTTAGGTTAATCAAAGTTATTTCCATTGCCTCTAGGAGTAGCAATAGCTTAGGACCATATCATACACCTCACTCTGGAATAAACCATACGTGACAAAGCAAATACTAGTCCAGGTGGGAAGATAGAGAACTGCGATCAACGAGTAACTATCTAGATACCGCAACTAGTTCGTTTGCGGAGTTTGATCGGATAGTGTGTGAACGCTCGTATTCGTATGGTTGAGTGTAGGGGTACCTCGCCACTCATCATTAACGCATGCTACAAAGGCTACCTCCACTACTTGGTCTGCATGGGTTTTCCTATCACCATCGAAGAAGGAGGAGGAGGTAAATGTGATGGTGATGGTGGTGCTAGCGTCATTCATTATCTCTACCCACAATGTCGTTGCCACTGGTGGCATCCACTGCCAAGCAGAAAACCCTGTTGTACAAGGACAAAACCCTATTGCGCAAGGATGAAACACTGCACATCGTTGTTCATGCCACATGTCATCTACCATTGTCGCTTGCTCACATCGCCCACCATTGCCATGACACCACTACCAAAATTTGTAGCCCATGTTACTAGAGGAATCATGTTATTCTGGTTTTAGCTCTCACTCTTGATTCGTCTATTGTTTAAAATGAAAATGTCGTGGGGTCTCAAAATCTTCCTTCAGTGATTTTCCTTGGTCTCTTGCTTTGGGTGGGAACTGAGATTTTTAGTTTTGTATGGTAGTAGGAATGTGTATGGAGCTCAAGAAATGAAATGTTAATGATGCATTAAAGTTTGCAGCCAAGCATTTTTCCAAGAAATTCATTATCAAACCTAATAGTCTACCTGATAACGTTATATCTTAATACATTTCATTGAAGTTGAATTTGTTAAATAAGCCTTATTTATTTTTTGGGTATTTTTTAGAAAGAGTTGGTAGAATACATATCTTTCTTGTGGTGAGGCCAATGGTTAATTTCATAGTAAGGTTTGATGGCCAAATTTTCCTTATAGATGTTTTTAAATAAAACATAAAGTGTTGTTATTACATGTGTTGTTATTAAATGAATATAACTTAATGGGTTAAGTTCTCTGCTTAGTTTGTCATGGGAGTTAGGATGGCAAGATTGAGTACTTGTTATACTCATACAACACAAAATAACCAATTTCAATTCATGGTTCTATTGATGTCAGCTTAAACAAAGAGCAAATCAATCTCGTCAATTAGGCATTAACTAAGAACCACCAAAAATTGATAATTTAAATATTTATAGAATCCCTATATTCTTTGAAATGGTTAGATATTATCATTAAAAGAAAAATTTTCATGCATGGGATTCAAGACTCATAGGATCCCTAATTTTCATATAACTAAAAATAAATAGTCATGGCCCCATGCCTAGCATGGTCGATGTTGGCATTAACACTTAGCTCTCAAACTAGAAATTGAATGCAAGTGCAAAGAATAGCAAAACCATATAAATTTTAAAGGAGATGTAAAAGATAGAGGATTGAAAAGATCATAAAACACAGACAAATTAAAATTTGAAAGCAAACTATGTTGATCTAAACATGATTAAAATAACCATATAATCAAAAGAGAACTAAACATGGGCCATCCTTACTACACCATCTTATTTAATTAAGATCAAAACATATACTCTTTATAAATCATAACTTTAACTACATAGATACTTACATACATACATACATACATATATATAATTAAGATTTCATTCCAAATCTTCTCACAAGGTAAAATTAAAAAGTATGTGAACTACTTTGAGCATCAGACTTATGTCAAACTTAATGAAGAGGACAAGCTTATCTTAGATCATAGCTAGCCACAACTTTCAAATTTTTCCTTGGAACTCTCTCTTTTTTTTTTTTTTGACATTCAGAAAGGAAATGGGTGAAAAGGGATTCTTTGCTTTTCTCTTCCTTTTTTTTTTTTTGAATTTCGGGAAATAGGTTTAAAAGGGGAATGAAGGCTAGGTTTAGGATTGTTATCAAACCCCATCACACTCAAGAACATATTACAATGCCAATGAACATGGTCTTCATTTTTTTTCTTTTGTCTCTTTCTTTTTGAGGAAACTTTGCTCATGGTGTACTTCATTGGCTACACTATTAGCTACACTATCACAGAACATAGTCCTTTCAAACTTTGCCTATGGTATAGTTCAACCCTCGTGTATGTGCCTTTAACTACATTCTAGATGGCATCATATCAGGTCTCCTAAGTGGCTAAGGGTTCTCAAGTGGAGATAAACACACTTCACCCTGTTGCTCACAAGATAGCCATGGATCATCACACTTGAGGGCTAGGGATTATGAAAGGAAAAATGGCATTTTCCAAGGCCACCTAGTGATTGTGGCTAACCATTCTCCAACTTCACATATCCTACATTCACATGATCATGATGATAACATGATAGGTTAGCATAAATTCCATCCTCCATAATCCAACATAACTAATAAGACTAAAACCTTGAGATAGACTAGGAAGAATCCTCGCATTATTAAAACATATCATATAAAGGAGATTTTATATAATAGTAATATGATATATCATATAAAGCATTATACTTGTATTATTTTCCAATGGTGTTATGATGACCCAATGCCTAGTAAGTCAAATGACAATAATGAGTACTAAAATCATATGAAAAACACAAATTAAACCAAAACTAATATGCTAAGAAAGAGATGATGGAAATGTAAAGAAAATATGCAAATGCAACTATATACAAATGAAATGCATGGTGAAAAAGAAGAAACCATGCAACTAAGGATCTACTAGGTGTTCACATAAGGCACTTGAGTAGAAATGCTTTAGATGAAATGCATTAAAATTTCTATATAATTTATATCTTTGCAAATCTACAATTTTGTAAATATTGGGGACAATGACATCTGTAACTTGGAATGGACCTAACCACAGGAGAAAACCTAATTTGAAGATCTATTTGACTAGTTTTTCTATCTCTTTTTAGGTCTAGATCTCCTATTTTAAAGACCTTACTTACATATTTCTTGTCAAATCATCTTTTAAGAATTTGTTGATGATTAAGATTGATGAGTGGTGAGGTACCCCTACACTCAACCATATGAATACGAGTGTTTCACGCATGATCCGATTGAACTCCAAGGACTAAGTGCTTATGGGCCCTAATGGAACACTTAAGGCTAATCAATTGTTGTCTTCCCAAAATTGTATTGTCATAGTTGTATGGTTAAGCAAGCTTGAGGTATATGATTTTTTATGTCTTTTCTCTTTTTAACGCCTTATGCTAAGAGGGAAGGGTGAAGAGAACTAAGTAACTAACTTTCATTAACTATTCACTAACTAAGTTCTAAGTGTCCTAACACCAGTATCCGTTCCCACTTGCCGCACACACCTTGAACTAGTGCAACGCTACTGGGATTACCAAACGCTACTCATTACTGGGTTACCAAGCGTTACACATGTGCCTAAAGCAGTCGTACTGAATGCACTTAACTAGGAGAGTTAAGGGTTTAGAGAGATTAATTATCTAAGAAAGAAATTAAACATTTAACAATAATTAAATCCTATTAAGCTTAGTCCACATGCTGCAAGGTTTACCAGAAATTTTATCTTTATTTTAGTACAAAAATGTGTGCTCAAGTACAATTTGCTCGAATAAAGATCCGTTCACTTTGAAACCCCTATTGCAAGCACATGGAAATTATTCTAACTTTGGAATGGTAAAACTGCTATAGTTTGGCTAAGGGACTAACCCTAGATGCATAAAACATGGAAAGCTGCCTCTTATTTATAGGCATTGCGGCGGGCAGCGATATCGCGTATGCAATATCGCAGGGGCGAACGCGATATCGCAGCTCATCATACCCCCATGACTGAATAAAAACTCATCCTCAAGTTCCTTACAAAATATTGGGAAGGTATGGGATTATTGACTTGAATGACACTAATGGTAAATGGGATGACATGTGAACGGATCATCATTACAATACATGATAGAATTAGTGTTCATGATAATAAGAGTGAACACTATACACATTTGACATCCAGCCTTATTTGGCAGCTGAGAGAGAAGAGAGGAGAGAGAGAGAGAAAAGAAGAAATCTGTTGCTGTCGATGCCAAGATTATGCCTTTCATTGTTCGTCCATAAGCGCGCCATCAATCTTGTTCTTTGCATACCTGCTTCAGCACCAGTCCATTCCAAGTGTTCCCTCCAGATCTAATCCATTGGTGTATGATTGCCATCTGCACACACAACACAATTTTATATTAGCAAGGGTAAATGAATCACAATATAGTTGATACCTTACCTTAGTGTAAGGTCCATTGGCCGAGTTGTGGTATGGCTAATGCAGATTTGGAGATATAATACTGGTGACTACCCGAGGTGTAGGGGTTAAGAGAAAATTGAAAAAATTGGACCAGGACCCCCATGACTGAGAGCAAACCTCCAATAGCAAGAGAATGGAAAAAGGTAAGGAATAAGAAAGATGGAGAAAAAGAAACAACGGCAATGCTGATAAAAGAGATTTTAAAGATAGAGATGAAAAAAATAAATGATGATTGTGGTAATGTTTAAGGGAAAGAAATTAATGGATGCACCAAATAGAAATGCCAGTGGGTCCTCCCCAAAGTAGGCTCATGCCCTTAATTCCCTAACAATCCCACATTCAAAGAGTCCGTAGGCTCTAGAAATGTAATTTGGAAGCAAGAGTTAAAGTCTTAACCACAAGAATTTACGAAAAATAAAACAATGCATCAACCAAAATATGGACTATTGATACAAACGGCAATGAGGTGAAAGATGGAGAAAGAAGGATGGAAAGAAGAGAATTGAATGGAGTCTCAAGAACAAGGTGATGTACAGCCCCTTGTGTATTAATGGTTAATGTGACATAGTAGATCTCATTCCAAATCCAACCTCAAACAATCCACATCTAGTGACTTTGCATTAATACATTTGGCCCATCCATCCACTTGAAGTAACAAGAATGCTTTCACCAAAGAGTCACCATCATTCCGACGAAACAAAAAAGGAGAAAGTAGGAAGCGAGAAGGGGCCTTAGTTATAGGGAACATGTTTATTTAGTTCCATAACTAGTGCTTGCAACCTAGATGATTATTTTGTCTAAGGGGTGTGCTTTGAATTCTCACTGTTTTGTTTTTCTTTTTCTTTTTCTTTTTTTTTGTGTTTTGCGTGAGTACCACACCATGCAAAGATTTATAATTTTTATTAGCTTAGCTTCCCAATAATGGAGTAGGGTCGAAATGATACAGAAGACTCAAGAAGAAAACATCCAAGCATCCAAGAGAATGGCCAACACAAATGCATCAAGTTCCCTTGAAGTCACACCCTCTTCAATCCTTGAGTCCTTCCTTAGTTTGAGAAATACCCAGTCACTAATTTGTTGATAGTTCTTATTATTGAAGGAAAGGGACTATACAATTCCAAGCCAAGAGAGACCATAGAAATTCATGGATGCATGGATGATGTGGACTCATTGCCTGTTATATTAAAAAAACCATACCTTAGTATTAGCATCATAACTCAAGGGTAAAAACCAAACATTAGCAATCAATGGAATATAGTTCATACCATCTTCAAAGCACTTATTAAGTGACAAAATTAACAAAACAAAATAAATAAACACACAAATGAACGAAAAAGTATGAACGATGTTGCAAAACAAAAACAAGAAAAGTTAAAGAAATTTGCAAAACAAAAATGTGTAAAACAAAAACTTAAAAAGGAACTGAGGGCCTTGATTAATCAGCATAGGTGGCCATCTCATCCATGACTAAGTTGAAAGGAGGAGATCTAAAATAATGAGCAAGGTCATCCTCTCTCAGAGGTATTACGTGCATTGACCGTTCTAGATTCATGATAAGGTTTAGTCTATTGCACATCAACTAGTATTCTTCAATCGGAGTATTTGTTTGAATTTTGTAAGAATTTACAAGTTCCATCTATTGATGTTTTCAGGTTAAGGGTTGGAAGTTGGTGACATTAGTGCTCCAGTGCATCTATGCTTTCGACATGGGCGCAGGTTGTTCCCCCAGTTAGTTCCATGCATGTTGGTGAGTTGCTCTCCTAATCAGCTATCAACCACTAGGTGTTTTCTTATTTTGTGGTTGCTACATACAGGCACTTGTGTATGTTAATTTCTTGGGCACACCGGTTGCATGTAGGCAATGTTGAACATTCCTGTACACAATCACACCATGTATCACTGTATGTGATGCATGGAACTTTCTTCCTCTCGATCTTCCCAACAGTGTTTTCCTTAGATATTTCCAGGAAAAGATCACAGATTCCTAGGCATGTGTTTATGGTACTTAGCCATGTCCTTCCCATTATTATTGGGAAGTCCCTTTGTCATTGTTTACTTGTATCACTAGGAAATCAGCTGGGTATGACCAACCACACATACTGGTAACGATGTCCTCCACCAGTCCCAAGGGAATAGTGATGGACTGGTCAACCAGCTCTAAGCAAATATTACTCTTCTTTAGTGGAGGTAGGTTTCAAGCTTTATACATCTCTTGTGATATTAAGTTGACTCTGGAACCTAAGTCCAGAAGAGCTTTACATGGTTCATTCCCAACGACTTGAAGATAAATTAAAGGATTTCCAGGATTAGAGAATTTCCTAGGAAGGTGGCCCTCCTTGATCCAGTAGGTGATGGCATGTGTTAACATAACCGTGTGCGTTGAGCTCTATTTTTGGTTTGAAGGGAGCTCTGAAGCCTTATTTGATGGAGGAGTGTTCAGAGGCTCAACTGCTTGTGGTTGTGAGAGCTTGGTTGGACTATTGGTTCTAAAGAAAGGTCTTCTCTTTGTATGGTTGTCAGAACCAGTAGTGGGTTAAAGGTTTATAGCTCTTGTAGCATTGCGTTGTTGCGGTTGAGTGGCAAGTTCCCCTTGCATTGTTGGAGCGGGTGGTAATAGAGCTATCAGTGTGAGAGTTGCGGATGGATTTGGAGGATGGTATGTATGTGGTGTGTCTCTCCCAAGAGAAGGAGTCCTATAATACTCCCGAGCTTGGTAGTGACATTGTGGAGACACATGATCGACAGAGTCACATGGAGAGATTGGCTGCTGCATGTAGTACCCATATGTATCCGACTGTCATTAAGGGTATTGTTGCCTTGGCTGTGGCATCCCCCATGACTGTGGATATTGCCACTACTAGTGTTGCTCAATAGGTTGTGGCGGAGTTCCACTTGGATAATACGTTAAAGGTTGGTGGAATTGCCACAGGTTACCTTGGGGATAAGGTAACCGTCGGGGTGCTTGTTGTTTGTTAAGTCGTGGGTTAAGTGCATACACCCTAGACTCTTGCAGATGTGAGATTATTGGGCAACATCCTTTAGGATGGTCATACTGGCATATTTCACATCCACCGTCGTTGTCCATATCAGAATCCACAACCTCTTCGGTGATAGCCATTTTACCCTTACCTTTGTTACATGTATGGTCCAAATCCCTCTTTTTCTTTTTATCATAGTCACTACCTTGCTCCTTAAACTCCTCTAGAATTTTGAGAATGGTTTCAAATCTACTATCTAAGGAGTCCCACATTTGGTCTACCTTTGCCTACACTTCTGTTGTTAATTTTTGGAGTGACAAGGTTTTCCTATTCACCATCTCTTCGAGTGGTGACTCTTCCTCCTCCTCACAGAATCTCACTCCCTTTATTCGAAGGGAAGGATCGCGGTTGTACTCTTCCGCACTTTCTCTCTTACGTAGCTCTCCTTCTTCCTTAGCTGCTTGCTCCAACAATCTATGGACCTGATGGGACCTAAGCTCTGATAATCTCCCTTGGGCATACATTCCAAGGGTTGTCCATCTACAAGATGGCATAGTTGATCCTGCTGCGAGTAACCATGGCCTGGGCAATGATGTAATAGTGCATAGTATCAGCCCATGGTAGCATCCAAGGGTTCATGAGTTCCCTGCTTCCATCCTTGGATTTGCTTTCGCAAGTTGGACACTCGGGAGTACGTTTGATACTTATCATTAAATAGTTCTAGCATTGTACTCCACCTTCGAATGGATTCTAGTTCTAAGGATCGGTACCAGCTTTTCGCTTCCTTTACTAGTATCCTTGGGAATAACTTTAATTTTTGTCATTCGTTCTCAATGTTCTGCAAGGCACATGCATCATGAAATGCCTGTAAGTGGTTCTGAGGATCAGCGTTGTATCCCCCCTCAAATCGTGGGATATTATTCATGTCTAACCTCTTGATCCTGCTATCTTTTTGGTGCCTTGTAGGAATTCTAATGGCCTTCGTGATGTCTAACATGCTTCAGGTTGCAAGTAGGGGTTCTTCATGGTCATTTCTTTCATAGCGTTTGTGATGTCTACGCGGTTCCCTACTCTTCCTTCTTCCATGCCGTGATTCTCTCGAGTGCCCTTGTACTCACTCTCGACTCTCTCATCGAGGTTTCTCACTCTATTTACCCTTATCCTCACTGTTAGGTTCCTTATGACTGCGTCTTGATACTAAAGGAGAGGGTGAATGTGATGATGAAGGTGAAGAAGAAGGAGAACCATCGCCATGACGATGTTTCCTACCTTCTATTTAGTGATCCCAGCCCAAATCATGATGACAATCAGAATGTCCACCCTTATCATGTATTTGTGTTCCCTCATTGAACACTTGGTGTTCGTGGGGATCAGAACCAGGGTTGTGAATCGTGGAGTGAAGGTTCTTATACACCACCTCCTCACCATCGTTAGGAGGGGTAATGTCGTTTTGTGGAGAACCTATTGAAATAGGTTCACCACCCTTAATTTCGCTTAAGATGGATGGAGTGTTATGGGATCCTTTGCCCTTCAAGATGTGTGATGAATATATACCACATGGAATTGTTGAGGAACTAGTGGATTTTGGTTATGTGTGTTGTGCCGCCAACTGTCTCTAGTGTTGTTCCTAAGTAGTGAAGTGCTTTTGTGCGAAGAAGAAGACATTTTAGTCTTGTTCAGTGTGTTGTTTACCATTATCTTATTTTTCTTTTGATCAACCCTAAGGGTTTGTTCTAGCTCCTAACGATATGAATGATTTCCTATGTTCTACGTAGCGCACAACTAAGTCCCCGGCAACAGTGCCAATGATGAGTGGCGAGGTACCCCTACACTCAACCATACGAATACGAGCGTTTCACGCACGATCCGGTCGAACTCCAAAAACTAAGTGCTTATGTGCCCTAATGGAATACTTAAGGTTAATCAATCACTGTCTTTCCAAACTTACTTGTATTATCACAATTGTATGGTTAAGTAAGCTTAAGATATATGATTTTTTATGTCTTTTCTCTTTTTAACGCCTTATGCTAAGAGGGAAGGGTGAAGAGAACTAAGTAACTAACTTTCATTAACTATTCACTAACTAAGTTCTAAGTGTCCTAAAACTAGTATCCATTCCCACTTGCCACACACACCTTGAACTAGTGCAACACTACTGGGATTACCAAACGCTACTCGTTACTGGGTTACCAAGCGTTACACACGTGCTCAAGCAGTCGTACTGAATGCACTTAACTAGGAGAGTTAAGGGTTCAGAGAGATTAATCATCTAAGAAAGAAATTAAACATTTAACAATAATTAAATCCTATTTAGCTTAGTCTACATGCTGTAAGGTTTATCAGAAAGTTCTTCTTTATTTTCATACACAAATGTGTGCTCAGGTACAATTTGCTCGAATAAAGATCCGTTCACTTTGAGACTCCTACTACGGGCACATGGAAATTATTCTAACTCTAGAATGGTAAAACTGCTATAGTTTGGCTAAGGGACTAACCCTAGATGCCTAAAACATGGAAAACCGCCTCTTATTTATAGGCATTGCGGTGGGCTGCGATATCGCGTACGCAATATCGCAGGGGCGAATGCGATATCGCGGCTCATCAAAGATTATGAAAATCAATACATAATTGTAATTCACTTGTTTTTTTTTCTATTAGACACTAAATTTGATGTCCAATTTGAATGTTTCACAAGATGAATAATTTTAGATTCTAAAAGTTCATCAAGTTCTTGTTTCATCCAAGTTTCAATCTTAGGACTAACATGTCTAAATTTTTGTAAGTCATCAAATAAAGCTTCTCTAGTCACTATTTTAGGAGAGATCTTATTTGAAAAATATGACATCCTCTAATATAACTTCTTCATTAATTTGAGAAACTTCAAAACAGTAATCACTAAATTTACCCTTGGAAAATAAAAATTCAAGAATATGATCATCATCATCAAAACTTGAAAAGAAGAGATATTATCTAAAATAGAATAGGAGTTGACCTTTTCAATAATTCTTTCAGAATCCTAAACATTGTTTCTAAAAGGAACATATGAGGTAGTGGCCATTTGAGCTAATAAATCAGGAACATAATTTTCTTCTCTAGGAATATGTTCAATGGATATGTCATCAAAATCTGGCACACCTTCGAATGTTTTAATGATTAGGATCCCATTTATATCTTTGTCCTCTCCTAATGGTGGCAAGTCATCCAAAAGAAATGTTTTTTTATCATGTTGATGATAAGGTAAGGTATCTTCATAGATATCTTCACATTTATTGGAAGCAAAAGGATTTATTTCTAAAATTTCACTCTCATGGTCACTTATAACATGTTCACCAAGCCCAACTTCAATAACTCCAATATAAATATTAGTATTTTAATTTTTCAAAGATTGATTTTGCTAATTAAAATTTATTGCCACCTATTTATAGAAAGGCTCTCTTGGTATGACCATATATTGGGATTTTCCTATAATAAGAATTAATAATTCTAAGAAGTTTAACCTAAAGAAGTCCTCAAACTTGGCTTCGAAAGTTCTTTGAAATTCCTTGATAGAAGAACATCATAAGTGGGTGACATATCAACTACTAAAATATCCATATAGCATGTAAAAGTAGGGTATTGTTTAAGTTGTACTTTTACTACCTTTAATAACCTTACCATAGGTATATTAGATCCGTCAAGTTGTATCACACTTCTTGCTTGTGGTAGCATTCATGGTCCTAATTTTTACATACCTCAAGTGGCATGACACTAATAGTTGCACCAAAATCCATTAAATAATTATGAACATTCTTTCTTAAAATAATTAAAGTTGTCAGGAAAGGAGGTTGATCTTTCTTGTTCGACATGGAATTGCTTGCATTTGATATTAATAATGCATTAGGAATTTCTACAAACTGAACTTACCTTTTGATTGATGGAGATTTTTCTTTATTAGTTTTAGATGTATGAACTATCTTTTGAATCACATCTTTCATTTCATTAAAATGTAGAAGATCATACATTGAAATGTTAACTTTAACTCTTTTCAAATTCTCAACTAGATCATAAGTCTTATGATCATCTTTGGCTTCTTGTTGAGGCAAAGTTCTTCTAGGTATAAAAGGGGAGTTTGGTCGTTGTGGGACATTTGCTTGGGAAGGCCCAATTTGATTATATGTGTTGTTTTGAGTAGGAACTCTTCTATTTTGGAAAGTATAAGGATTATTCCTAGTTTGTTGTTGTGTGGTGTTCATAATGTCACTAATTCTACAATAGTGATTAGTATGTGGGTTGGGATCACTTACCATAACTTGTTCCAATGAGGGAACTTCCTCATTTTCTGTTTCATGAGGTATGTTCAAGACCATAATTAGGGTTTTTCCATGTTGTTGACTTTGAACATTGTCACCATATAGTGCTAAAAATTAAAGACAAGTTTTCTCAAAATGTTGTCTAGTGTTATGAAGATGACAACAATCATCATTGATTAATGTGCTTGATTTTTCAAATTGTATAGGAACTTCATTATTATTTTGCTTCAATTCAACTACTTCATTGAAAATCTCTTAAAGTGAAGTTAATATTTATGTCATTAGGTTTTCTATTTAACAAGCGGACGCATTAGAATGAGGTATTCCATTTGGATTTATGATGGATCAGATCAAATCTTTTGATTAATTGTCACTTAAACCGATATTTGGTGGTAAAAATGAAGAGGACATGGGGCATTGGAAACAACCACTTGTAGGTTGAGTCATTAGAAGGGGAGTGGGAATTTGGAACAAAGGATTATTCATTGGAAAAATTTGTGGTGGTATAGGGGAAGACTGCATAGGGTTACTAATATTCCTCATTCCAAATTGAGTCTGAATGTTATTCATCAAGGTAATTTGTTCCAATTCAATAGCCTTAGCCATTGCTCCTTATATTTCCGTTATGTTGGGATTAGACTTAATGGCATAGGTGAAGAATGGGCTAATGATAGAGAGGTAGAAATTAAGGATACCATCAAGTTGCAGAGGCATCTCATTTGATACATAAGCAAGTTGATGGAGGAATCTTAAGTTGTAGGACATTTTTTCAGGTATTTTCTTTAAACTCGTGAAATTGCTTGATGCTATGGTAGAGTTAGTGAACCTATCAAACTATAGTAGGAACTTATTTTTAAACTCTTGCCATGAGTTGATAGAGACATTAGGAAGCATCAAAAAATATTGGGTGGCTTTGCTCCTGAAAGCTGTCACAAATACCCTACATGTTATGTCATTTTGGACAATGTTATGGATGCCTAATAAGGTTTCAAAACATTGTATATGTTGGCAGGCATCATTAATAGGGATTGTGGGATCAAAGAACAAATTTATGTTTTGAAGTAACTTTGGAATATTGTGATAGTTGGTGAAGTTAAAGGGGTTGCTCACCAAGGGAGCTAGGGCTTGATTAGCTATCATTCTAGTTCAAGTTCTTCTAGGGATAGAACTTGCAAATCAAAAAGCTCATTGTTTTCTTAAAGTAAAATGATGGGTAGTTGGTCAACTAGGGGCAAGAGTAAAAGCTCTTTGTTGAGATGTTCTATAGGAAGATTCACTCATAAAATGAAAAATAACAGGAAATGTATGTTGATAAACTGTAAAAAATAAAGAGAACTAAAAAATATTTAAATATTATTTTTTTGAAAAAATATTGAAATTACTATATATAAACCTTGAAAGAAAAATAACAAATGCAAAATTTTAAAAAAGGTAAATTTAAAATTGAATAATTAATGAAAACCACCTCACCAAAATTAGGACTACGGTAAAGACTGCCAAAATCAAAACTAGGAAAAGAAGGTTGCCTTTACCTCCTAGTCTACATGGGTTTTCCCATAGCCACTAGAGAAGGAGGTAATTGTGATGGTGACAGTGGCACTAGCGCCATTCACTGTCACTGCCCACAATGTTGTTGCCACCAGTGGTGTCCACTACCAAGCAAAAAACCCTACTATATAGGGACAAATACCCTACTACACAAGGATGAAATGTTGCACATCGCCATTCGCATCGCACATCGTCTACCACTGTCACCTACTCACGTCGCTCACCACTGCCACAACACCACTACCAAAATTTGTAGCCCATGTTGCTAAAGGAATCATGTTATTCTAGTTTTAGCTCTCACTCTTGATTCATCTATTGTTTAAAATGAAAATGTCATGGGGTCTCCAAATCTTCCTTCAAGGATTTTCCTTGGGCTCTTGCTCTAGGCAGGAACTGAGATTTTTAGTTTTGTGTGATGGTAGGAACGTGTATGGAGCTCAAGAAATGAAATGTTAATGATGCATTAAAGTTTGCGGCCAAGCATATTTCCAAGGAATTCATTATCAAACCTAATAGTTTGCCTGATAACATTATATCTTCATACATTTCATTGAAGTAGAATTTGTTACATAAGCCTTATTTATTTGCTGGGCAATTTTTAGAAAGAGTTGGTAGAATACATATCTTTCTTGTGGTAAAGCCAATGGTTTTAGATCTTTTAATTTGATGACCAAAATTGCCTTATATATATGTTTTTAAATGAAACATAAAATGTTGTTATTAAATGAATATTACTCAATGGGTTAAGTTTTCTACTTAATTTGTCATGGGAGTTAGGGTGGTACGATTGAGTACTTGTTATACTCATATAGCACAAAATAACCAATTTCAGTTCATGGTTCTGTTGATGTCGACTTAAACAAAGAGCAAATCAATCTCATCAACTGGGCATTAACTAAGAACCACCAAAAATTGATACTTTAAATATTTATAGAATCTCTGTATTCTTTGAAATGGTTAGGTACTATCATTAAAAGAAAAATCATCATGCATGGGATTTAAAACTCATAGGATCCCTAACCATCATAGAACTGAAACTAAATAGTCATGGCCTCATGCCTAGCATGAGTGATGTTGGCATCAACAATGCCTTAAGCAATAGGCATGAGTGATGTTGGCATCAACAATGCCTTAAGCAATAGTCTCGTTGTATGCTCAAAATTTATGCATCAATAATTATTTAGGAAAAAAGAACATATTTTTAAAATGTGGCCAAATTTGGTCCATCCTTTCCTTTGTTTTTTTCCTCATGACCAATTATTGACTTTCTAGCATGATACGTAAAGTGGTTGTGCAATGCCGGAAGCCTTAGTTAATGCCAAAAAAAAAAAAGCAATGTTCCCTTCCTTTCAAAAAATTGGCCCTTCACATGAGTACGGATCATCTTTCCAGGAAGCCTGTCCACATTTAAACCAAAAATCCTTGTGGTCCTGTATGCAAGTTGAGACAAAAACTCCTTGTGTGCTTAAGAATATTTGTCCATTCTGGATTGTTAATCTTAATTTCAATTTCATTATTTTGCTTATGCTACCCAACCAAAATTTTTGTCCTAAACAGTTTTTCAATCTCATATTCGGTATTGATGTTCAGATAGAGCGAGAGACAAATTTTGGAATAATATATATTTAAAACATAAAATGATAATTTTTAAACATAGTCAAATCCGATCACAATAGAAACTTTTTACTGCAGTCGCGAGGTCCAATTCAAGAAATTTTGTCTTCAATATAAAAGAAAGTAGCCAACTGAGAAATATGACATAAAAATTTTCTACGTTAACGAAGATGAATCTACACTGATATTAGACTTATGAGATTTATGCTATCATCAATGCTTGCAAATATAAAATAAAAAAAGAATGAGAATAAAAGTAGCCAGAGCGGTGGTTCTTTGTAACCGGAACTGTATAAAATTTGCATTTGCATTTACAATTTTACAGTCAGCAACAAGAGCAGATTCAGCTATGAAATCTTTTCCATTTTGCTACACCCATTGTGCATGTGTGTGTCCTTCCGCTGTCAAAATATCTCTAGTTGCTGCCAACATATCCGACAGCACTCCCTAATCAAAATTTCTCTGGTTGCTGCATTTGTGCATTGATGCTGGTGTGGGTGCTACTGCTGTCGCCAGCCAATCCAGTCTATTCCAGATTTCCAGTTACTGGAATGACCAAATTCAAACTCCAAAACCACGGTGTTAGTCGTGGCTTGCTCTCTTGCGAGTTCAGACAGACACAGCAACAATTTCTGACATTCTGAAGTGGAAAAGCTTATTCTTCTTCTTTGTAGCAGTGCTAAGGAATGATGTGAGGTGCTCAAACAGCCTCTCATCACAAGGAATGATGATCCCCAAATGATGATCAAACCCAAATTCATCAGCAGACTTTTGAAGAAGATCAGCAAAGAGAGAGTGATTGAGGAATGAAGTTGGAATGATGAATCTGCTTCTATGTTCACCCACATACACTGCACAGTGACCCTTAGGCACATCTCTGCTTCTCTGCTGCTGCTTCTTCCCATTCCTGAAATGAAAAAATCTTCCCATCTTGTGAGGAGAATGAGATTGTGCAATCTTTGAAATAACTCTACCAACAGTTCCCACGGTGCCTCTCACCATTTTCCCTTAGATTGAGAGCCAGCCACTCAATTGAAAGAGCAGATTGAGAACCACCTACTCAATTGAAAGAGCAAAGAAAGATGAGGATGTAAGATTAACAAAAGCACTAGCAACAGACATGTACAAAGCTAATTGCTGCTCTTATGGTGGGAAAGCAGGAGGGTAGAGGCCAAGATATATATAGGAAGCCTATGCTGATTACATTACCGAATGAAGCCCATGCCAAGCAAAAGCAGACTTGATAAACATGAGGGAGACAAAGAAAGAGATAAATCTCATCTCTGCTCCGGGTCTGTGGCCCGTGGATGGGTGGCTGTGGTTTCGAGGAGGAGGCAACACATGTGAGGTGCATTTAACACAGCACAGCAGACCCGACAACTTCAGCTTTTACCAAGAGCAGACTCTGCGGATTTATTTGAAGTCATGTGGACCACTCCAGTGCATGAAACGTTGCAATTTGCAATCAAATTGTTTTGCGTGTTGTACATGCAATACAAAAATTAAATGAATGAATGGTTGTGCTTGTGTGGGTGGGGATCACAAGAGATTTTACGTACAAACGTGATGTTAACCCTGTGTATGTATGTATGTATGGTGACGTTTCAGCCTTCACATGCTCGTGATCCGACATCGTCTGTGACCTAATACAGTAGTTGCAGTTGAGCCTTGGGAAAGGTTGTCTTTCAGTCAAAAGACAATTTTCCAGCTTTCATCGTTGGCCGTGTTTAGCGCATGCTGTTTTTTGCCTGGTCTGTGGGACTGTGGGTGTTTATTTTTCCCACACGATGAATCCATCCACGGCACTATCTGTTTTTCTTAGTATTCTCTGTAGTCTGCATGACTCGTCTTGCTTCTGTTTTTACTGCATAACATCTTCCAGTAATTGCAACATTGTTGGTTTTTAAGGCAACTATACAGTAGATTCGTAGAATCTCATTATGGACCAGTGACCCATTTTCAGATCACAGCATTTTTGTCATCTGGTACTGTCCAAAATTAAAGGGCATTTTTTTTTTTACATTGAAAATGATGATTTTCACTATGAAACCATCCTTTATTTCTTAGTTTAGTTGAAAAAGACAATGGGTATTGGAACAGTTTTTTTTTTTTTTTTTAAAGAAAAACAAGGTGTACTCTTAAGCTTTTTTTCAACTTTACAATCGCTATCTTAATCCTTATCACGAGTATGATCACACTTGGTATCACACCTAAGGCCAACATAGGCAATGCTCCCATAATTGTACTTCTTTTTCGTTGCTGCTTTACCATTTGCTCATTTCATTAAACACTTAACAAGTACATAACTAGATTCCAAATCATCAATTCCAAAACTATATCGATTCAAGTTAACAATTCAAAAAATATTTTGATGCATTAAGGACTCAAGTTACTTTGTAAAAATTTGATTTAAAGAAGTTTTATTAGCTTAGCAACAATGGCTTTATTAAAGCTTTGGATTAACCAAACTTATTAAAAAGATATAAAGCTCCCTTAAGAATAGTTGAGCAGGCATTGAGTGGCAATTTTGTATTTCTTTGTAAGCCTAAACGCATAGAAGTCTAAGATTAATTCAAAGTGTAGTGTCAATGGTAGGTGTCACCCCCTTGGTAGTAATGAACCACTTTTATTTTGAGTCCAAAAACTATAAATACTCAAGGAGGAAAGTCCAAAGATATCTTTCATTTGGCAATTTTTCCTTTGCATTTTTGGGTGAAGAGTTTTTTTATTAGGTAAGTATGTCACTTTATTTATTTGTGTTACACATTTTGAGTCACCACTTCACTATGAAGTGAGACTCTATTAGAGCACTGTTGTATTTTTGCAACTTAAAACTACTTAGTCAACGTGGAATTAAGCATTGGTTAAATAAATAAAGCTCATGATTTTCCTTTAACCTTTCCAACAATTTATCATTATTTAATCAATTCTTTAAAATATTATTATTATTTGTATAATTATTTATTAAATAGTTAACTGTATGAAGCAGCAACGATTCAAGTTTGTCTAAGGAGGTTGTATCTATTAAGGCATGGTGTTTGGCTATTAAGGATACAACCTAGAAACCACTTAATATGTGAGAGAGTTGACATTGCACCTATTGTATAGAAGATGACAATGCATGTGTGCATTTAATTATGTTTACATATGACCATTGTACTTGCTCCGCAAGGGATTATTTTATTCATAAAATAAAATTTATAAAATTTATAAAATTGTAAATATTATAAATATTTCAATTTCCCATTGCAGCAACATAGGTTATCTTTGTATCATATGTATAATATATATTATAACATAATTTAGCCTTCTTGAAATAGAACAAAAATACACCTTTTTTTCTCAATGCTAATGACCAATTCACCATGTGTATTGAATGATACAATCCTTGTGGAAGGTGCACTATAAATTGCTAATTCACTTGTACATTTAAGTTCTTGCATTTTTCAATAAATATGTTTTTTTCTTAGTGGTTGTATGCAGATTTCAGTCTATAAGCAAAATGGTAGAAAATGTTACTTAGGAAGGCATAGTATAAATTGCTAATTCACTTGTACATTTAAGTTTTTCCATTTTTATTAATAGGCATGTGTTTTCCTTAGATCTTATGTGCAAATTCAAATCTATAAGTGAAATGATAAATAACATTAAAGGTGCAAAAACCTTTGGCAATGATGGATCCAAGAAGATCAAGATTATTCACATTGTGCTCAAGAATGTGGTGGAGCATACTCAATCACCATTGGTCTTGGCTTAGCACTAGCATAAAAATGAAAGATGAAGGCATGTGTAAGGATCATCATGCAAAGAATCAAATATGGCTACTCATGCAAGTCTCTTGAAGATATTAACTAATTTAGATTATTTCAATATCTTGCAATTTTATAGGATCCTAAAGTCCAATAAGAAGTACGAGTATCATAAGAGAGAAGAACTCCATCATCATGTAGCTAAGGAGGAGAAGGAATAGTGTAAGAATTTCAAGAATGGTCATTCTGATGATGAAGAGAAAAAGGTAAATCCTAATTCAAAGATTTCTCACAATGGTCCCTAGGAGTACAACTATAAAGAGGAAGAAGAATCTAGTGGCAGTAACCCACTTTTCTAGTTTCAAAATCTTCATCTTATTAGGGATGGTGGTAATGAGAGTGTTCCCTTGTTCAATTGGATAGATTATCAAGAGTTGAATAAGGTTGTCTACATTCTAAGGTAGTACATTCGTGCTAGCAAAATTAAACACATCAATATGAAGGATGTTCTATCCTATTGGGAACATACTAGTGAAGATCCTCAACTTCATCTGTACGCATTTAATAATGTTTGCTACTTGTAAGAGATCATGAGTGATTGACAAAAGTTTTAGTTGTTCCCTCATACATTCATTAAGCATGCCAAAACTTGGCAAAAATCTTTACCTTTTAAGTCAATTCAATTGTGAGTAGACATGGTTCAAGTATTATACATCAAATTTCAAAACTATGCTCACATTACCATCATATGAAAGAAGATGACTACATGGAAGCAGGGGCCCCATGAATCTCTAAACAAGGTCATAGAGAGGTACACGAAGATTTGTAACTAATGCCTAAGTCATGGATTATTCCAATGAGAATAGTTTATGCACATTGTGGAGGGCTTGAAGTTGAAGACTTGAGAACATGTAGATATGTACATGATAGGCTAAGTTCATACAAAATCTATGGCCTAAATCAAGGTTCTATTGGACATAATTGTAGGAATAGAAAGTTAGTGGGAGAAGAGGTAGAATGTAGAGGAGCATAATTATGATCCACAATGAAGGAATGAGATCAAAAATGTTGAAGGTAAACCTAAACCTTCCCATGTTGTTGAGTTTCTAGTACAAGACCAAGTTAGAACCAAAAAGGCCTTAACGGTTTTGGCCCATAATGTCAACCAAGTGTGGGACACTAATGAATCATCAATTGGCTAGAATATCTGATAAAAAGTCAACTTTTTGGTTGGCTCTGATATCTTGGCTTTGCTATCTTAGCCCTAATAATAAGACCCCGATAACAAGGTCCTTGGGCCCCATTGACTAGGCCTTGTCAATGAGACCCATCAATGCATCATTTCATAAATCAACGAGCACCGTCAATGCAATGTCTATTTTCCTCTATAAATATGTGCTCACAGCCATGTTTATGCAATTCTTCGGTCAATAGAGTACCCAAACTCTTGCAGTTTTATTCTATAATCTTAGAGAACAGTCAATGAGTGCCTGCAATGTGGATCTGAGTCAATTGTACAACATCTTATTCGAGTGGCAATGTACCTGGACACATTCCATGAATGATAATAAGATCAAGATTGATTCTTATTCATTGTAGCACTTTGACTTAGATTAAATTTACTTTCCATGCAATTTACAGTTCATTTACTTAGTTAATATTTACGTTTCCATGCAAATTAATAAATTGGCAGAATGAGCACGACCAGTTTTGAGTGTAAACACATATTCGCTTAGTAATCCCAGCAATGTTATTGCTTGGTTCCTCAAATAGCATAGCACTTGGTAATCCCAGTAGTGGATACATGGGTTTAGGATGTGTACAGCAAGTTGGGAATGGACACTCATTGCCTATAGGCTAGTCTAGACTTTACTTTCTATTGTTAATTATTTTACATAATTGATTTCTGTATTATCATTAGGAGTAGCATAAGGCTGCAACAACATCAAGAATCATATGCCTCACTTTGGACTAATCCATACGTGACAAAGCTACCACTAGTCCAAGTGGGAAGATAGCGAACTACAATCAAGGCATAATGATCTAGATGCCACAACTAGTCCCCTCCATGAAATTTGACTAGATTGCACATGAACGCTTGTGATTCATATGGTTGGACGTAGGGGATACCTCACCACTCATCATTGGGATCATTGCCGAGGATGGTGCTAGTTATCTTGATTAGTTATATCATACACGATGGCTATAAATGCATTAATAAACTATCTTTGAGAAAATACTAAGTCACACACATCATACACCAACAACAATGTCTCTTTTACAAGAGAGCGATAATGCATCATATGAAGAGAACATTCATTGCAGAACCAATGAGATATATACTAAATAAAATTGGAGTGACCACCCTAACCACACTCAAAGACTACATTCACCTAATGTAAACAATCCTAGAGTAGATGAAGTAAGTCCTAGATCAAGGAAGGCCTCAAGGCCTAGGACCTCCTCAAAACCTAAAAAAGATAAATCAAGGGACCATGGGGAACACTATAGAAGCCATGGCAACTCTCCTAGTTCCTCATATTTCTCTTCCTCTTCAACATCTAACTTTGATGAAGATGAACGTAGGTATAGAGACAAAGCTTCACTATGGGGTCAAAATAAGGGTAGAAATCAAAACCACGGGAAAAATCAAAGACCTCAACATGAACACAATCGAAACCGTCACAATTAAGCAAATAGAAATAGCAATTTTCGCCACACCATGTTTGATGACAATGAACCCTTATTATCCACTAAGAGTTTGATGCATATCACAAAGGTAGTTAAGTACCCCACAAGCATTGTAGGGAAAGTCGCATAAAAAGGATCGATATGAACAATATTTCTAAATCTATGGGAGGCTATGATTCTGATCCACAACATCACTTATAAGCCTTCCATGATGACTATGCTTTGCAAAATATCAAAAATAAGTGGCAAAAGCTTAAGCTCTTCCGTAGGACACTAATAGATAAAGTTGAAAGTTGGTATAGATCATTGGAACCAAGTTCCATTCACCAACGGTCCACAATGCTAGAACTTTTCAATGAAAAATACCAAACCTATGCAAGAGTGTCCAACCTAAGAAAACAAATCCAATAGTAGAAGTAAGAAAATCATGAACCCTTGGGTGTGGCCTTGGATAGATACTATTTGCTACTACATACATGTCCCTGCCATGATTTCTCTCAAAAAGAGCAAATTTTCCATATCATAGATGCACTTCATAATGAAACGAGGGAGACCCTTGGGATGTATGCTCAAGGTTGATTATACGAACTAAAAGCCCATTAGATACAAAGGTTAATCAAGAAAGTGGCAAAAGAAGAAGAAGAGCTATGTAAACGAGAGAATGTAGAGGAAAATAACTGGGATCCAACTCTTCAAAGGAAAAGGATCCATATCTATGATAAGGAAAAAGAGGCAGCTCTCAATGAGGTGATTTCACAACAAACCTTGCCACTACAACCATCTCTTGATGAACTCCAGGCAAAACTAGATAGGATGTCAGAGTGGATAAATGAAAACGCTACAACTTTTGTAGAAATTGTAGAGGAGAAGGTAACACAAAATGAACCAGGCGATCATAATAAATGGAGGAAGAAGAACCAAGAAACATCTAGGGACAGTTATCAACAAATAGGGAACATGGCTAAAAAAAGCGAGGCTATAGACTTAACCACAAACGAAGATAACGGATGTGACATCTGCATATATGACCACCCATATGGCCATTGCCCAGTTGTATCACATCTACATGAGTATTGGGCTTTTGCATTAAATCCCAAATTCATACAAAAGCACATGCCTAAGAAATTTCCTTTTCCACATGATAATTATAGATAGTCACATAACCAATCATATTATCCTAGGGGGACTTATTACCAACCTAACACTGTCATCAACCATAGTGGCAGAACCCACAGTCATGGGAGAGGCCACCACCAAAGTAGCCCTACCATTACTACCAACTTAACCCATATGGGTATTATGTTCAACAACCTATTTCCCTAACTGGTTCTACTTCCTCTACTTCAAATCACTACTACCACTCTCCCAAATATCATTGACCCATGACATCATCTGAAGGATCATCACCTCAAACCTCTCTTCCTTTGTCATATCCTCAATATTCTCATACTTCCCTCCACCATATATCAGCACCAACAACACAGGAAAGTTCAACACCATGACATCGACAAGAGAATGCCACTTGTGCTATGAGCATATACAAAAATGATAGTGCCAGTAGATCTTCACCACAATCTCAAAAACGTCCTTTCTTTAGAATGGTTCCCATGCATAAGCACAACACTTGTGGACCTACTAACTTGTCCAAACTAGCACAATGCCAATCAAGTGCAACACTCTTCCTTTCACAACCAATGTCCTCCAATCATACACAAAGGCCAACATCCATCGTTGTTCCAACACCTAACAGAAATGATGAACCTATCACTGTGGAGAGATAGAAGAATCCATGCATCACTACTAATAGTAAATGGTGTAGTTGTGGTCTAGAAATTCAAAATATTAACACAACTCACAAGAAAGTTTAAGAGCAGGTGTGTGAGCAAAAACTAGTCTACATAGTAGCCACTAAACCAAAAGACACCCAATGGCTTGAAAATGAGAATATAAAATTATTTCAAAGATGCATGGAGGCAATTGATCTGCTTATTAGTTCTAAACTTTAAAAAATGGATCAAATAGAGGACTTAGACACATATATCTTACACTCTAGTTATACACTAGAAAAGGATATTAAACACGAAGACCCAGGGATTAAAATAGGAAATCAAGAAGAAGAAGCACACACATCTAAATCACCCAACACAGAAATACCTTCAAGTCCAGATGATGATACATCTTCAAATGATCCAAAGGAGACTATTACCAATGTCAAATGTGCTACCACATGGTTAATTAAATTAGTAACAATGATAGATGGAAAATCGATGGTGTATAACCAAGGAATTGTGTAGTCCATCTCCTGAATGTGCAACCATAAAATTAGTCATGGGGGAGATGCTCCATCCTAGTTCAAGAACTAATAAGTAATTTTTACCTTTTTATTTTTACAGTTTCTTATTATTTTCCTATTTCTTCCAAAATTTAATATGTTTTCCATTTCTTAATATTTTTCTTTTCTTTATATTTTTTCTCTTTTCTTGAGTCATTTCCTTTATGATTTATGAATGTCTTTTATATTTTTGTTAAAAATATTGCCAAGTCATGATGAAGAAGTCAACACTATGTGTTAGGTTTTTGTATTATACTATCAAGATGATTGGATAAGTAATTGTGTAAAGTAGTGAGACCACCTCATCCATCCCTCCAATTCTCTAAATAAAAGGTCTTTTTCATGGAAACAATTTGGTTCTTCATTCATGAAACTAAAATTAACCAATGATCATTGTACCTTGAAGAAAGAGGAAATGACCAAAGTGGGAATGATAAAGGTGTGACCTCAAGGGGACTTGTTGGGTTTTCTTCTTATCTTCCTTCGTGTAGCTTATGACTCCTCTTGGAACATATCATCACTCCTCCATCAACCAATAAAAAGGAAGCTTTTTCTTTGCATGGTGTGGTTCCCATTTCAAAAAAAATAAAAGAAAATAAAAAAAGAAAAAATAAAATAAAATACAAAAAAAGGAAAAAAATAATAATGGAAATTCAAAGCACATCCCTTAGACACAATAATGGGCTATAAGCATTGGTTATGAGACTAGAATGACATGTTACCCATGCCTAAAGGCACCCCTCTAACTAAGGCCCTTCCTTCCTTCTTATCTTTTCTTCTCTTTTTGGAGTGATGATTGTTCTTTGAGGTGGTTCTGGACTCATGGTGGTTGGCAGGAGAAACACATCAATGCAAGGTTATTGTTCATGGTATGGACTTGGTCTGAACTTGGACAAATAGGTATGTTGATCATTTTAATCACATTTTTCACAAGAACCTATTGTGGACATGGTCAAGTACCTTACATCCCAATCTCTGCAATCCCTTCTCATCCCATTATTCCCCTCGTTTTTGCATATGATTATGAGCCTTTTGGTTTTGTGTAGTATAGTGCAACATCCCAACCACAACAATTGTGTGTTGTTTAGAACGAAGGCATGGTCTACATTTAACTTCTTGGGTGCCCACAAAAATCTATAGAAGTGGTTATGCAAGCGCATTATGGCAAGAGCTTGCTTTGGGAAGAACCCACTTGCATAACTTTTTTTTATCACGACTTTGAAATAACCTTCACATCTTCTAGAACATCAATGACAATTTTTCTGAATATATGCATGATTTTGGGACTACTTCTCATCTGTTTCATTAATTTCTCCTACTTTTCTATATCCTTCAAGTTCAATATTTCTTGGCCATCTTCTAAATCAAACCTTTGGTTTCAATTGTTTGAAAATGTGTGTGCTTTCGGAGTTATGCTTATTAGTCATAGGGGCTAGGGATGTCCGCTTTGAAATTTTTCTAACATCTTATTTTCGAACATCATGGTAACTAATAGTAATTGATCAAAATAACGTGAACAACTTGATGATTTTAGTTACCTCATAGCCTTCAGCATAGTATGTTGTCATCACCTTGTGCTTAAACAAAAACTAAGGGATCCAAAAAGGGTTCACTATTAGTAAAATTTACCAAAACTAATGTTGATCCTTTGGTGACTACAAGTGATGCTAAAGAAATGTAAGGAAGAAGGTCTTTTTCCAAGCATGAAAATGAAGCTAAGAGGGGGACAACAGAGGATATGCCCATGAACAAATCATAGCACATACAAGATAGATGCTCAAACATTGCAAGTTTGCTAGAACCATGGAATGGTGAGAAGAAATTTTAGTCCATCCTTCAAGAATGTTGCACTTAACCAAAGAAGCATCGACATAACAATCTAGGTTGAAAGTCTGCCACTGCTAGCAACAATAAGAAGAATCATTTTCAGTGGATTCTTGAAGACCTCTGCAAATTTTGTAATCTTCAAAGCCTGTCTAGTCTTTTTGTCACTCTATCATTTTGTATGCATCCACTCAAATAAAATTTTGTAATGTAGCACTCAGAACTAGTCAACAGTTAGCATCAGTCAATAATTCCATACCTTCCCAATTTTGTAAAGAAAGCTTGGTCCTATCCTATTAACTCAAGGATGAGTTTTTATTCAATCATGGGGGTATGATGAATAATCAGTTGGTTGGAATATTGATAAAAAGTTAATTTTTGGTTGGCTCTGATATCTTAGCCCCAATAAAAAGGCCCTGATAACAAGGCCCCAATAACAAGGCCCCGATAACTGGGCACCATCGATGAGGCCCGTCGATCCATCATTTCATGCATCAACAAGGCCTCGTTGATGCAATATATGTGCTCACAACCATGTTTATGCAATTCTTTGGTCAATAGAGTACCTAAACTCTTGTAGTTTTATTTTGTAATCTTAGAGAACAATCAGTGAGTGCCTGTAGTGTGGATCTGAGTCAGTTGTATGGCATCTTATTTGAGTGGTAATGTACCTAAACACATTCCATGAATGGCAATAAGATCAAGATTGATTCTTATTCATTCTAACACTTTGACTTAGATTAAATTTACTTTCCATGCAATTTACATTTTATGTACTGATGAGTGGCGAGGTACCCCTACACTCAACCATACGAAACGAGCATCGCACGCACGATCTGGTCGAACTCTGTAGATGGACTAGTTGTGGTATCTAGATAGTTAGCCTTAGGTCGCAGTTCGCTGTCTTCCCATCTAGACTAGTTTTGCATATGTCACGTATGGTTTAGTCTAGATGAGGTGTATGATGTGTTCTAATTCTAATGCTACTCCTGATGGCAGTGGAAAATAATATTTAACTAAATCTAAGCTAAGAGGAAAAGGTTAAGAAAATCTAATCTAGCCTAAGTGCGACGAGCAACCGATTCCTTGATCAACCGTACACATCTTGGACTTCGTGCACGACTGCCACTGGGACTACCAAGCATAGGCCTAGGTACGCCACTGGGATTACCAAGCGCAGACCCCAAATACGCCACTGGGTTACCAAGCGTAGATCCCCCTAGCTACACCACTGGGCTACCAAGCAGTCACACTTAAATGCTC
>MNCI01003536.1:1012616-1077124 GCA_015680685.1 Gnetum montanum
ACAATAAATAAACTAAGTGAATGCTGCAATGATGAAGTAATCTCGATCTTTATTGCCGGTCATGTGCGTGTCCAAGTACGGCACACTCGAATAAAGACACCGTACAATCACATTCACCACACTGCGGGCAGACACGGGAAAATTCTAACTCTAGAGGGATCAAACTGCCAAAGCTTCGCTATACTAAAACTAGGATCCCGAATAAGGGAGAGCCGCCTCTTATTTATAGACATGGCGGCTGACTGCGATATCGCGTACGCGATATCACGGGGGATGCGATATCGCGTCGGACGCGATATCGCGGCCGACGCAAACCGCGTCTCATCATGTACTTAGTTAATATTTACATTTCCATGCAAATTAATAAATTGGCAGAATGAGCACGACCAGTTTCAAGCGTAAACACGTATTCGCTTGGTAATCCCAATAGCATTATTTCTTGGTTCACCCAGTAGCATAGCACTTGGTAATCCCAGTAGTGGATACGTGGGTTTAGGATGCGTACGGTAAGCTAGGAATAGACACTCATCGCCCATAGGCTAGTTTAGACTTTACTTTTCATTGTTAATTAGTTTAAATAATTAATTTCTTTATTATTGTTAGGAGTAGCATAAGGTCGCACCAACATCAAGAATCATATGTCTCACTTTGGACTAAACCATACATGACAAAGCTACCATAAGTCCAAGTGGGAAGATAGCAAACTGCAATCAAGGCATAATGATCTAGATGCCACAACTAGTCCCATCCATGGAATTTGACTGGATCATGTGTGAACGCTTGTGATTCGTATGGTTGGGCGTAGGGGGTACCTTGCCGCTCATCAGACACATGAATGAGAAGATGATGACTAACCTTAATAACATTGAGAATAACATCAAGTTGATCCTCCTAGTTGTAAGAAAAAGGATGTTGGTAAAGACAAGGCTAAAGTCTCTTCATTCAAACATGTTAAAGCAAAAGAAATGATGTCATCCTCTGATGATGAAGGTTCTTGTAAGTATTGTGTAGACATTTGCAATTCATAATGCTACCTGATCATGGCCCACACGATCAATGAGATAGGAAGAGTTGAAATGCCTTTGAATCTTAAGTTCATTAAGAAGTAGATGAGGAGGAGGATTTAGCTAACCAAATTTTATTACACAAGTGGTGCATATCTACAATCCATGCAACAACATTAGTAATAACAAGCTTCAAATCCTTAGGGTGCTACTTTATGGAATGAGCTTCCTATGACAATAGCTAATTTAATTATTGTTGCTTCCTATTGCATAGCCTTAGCAACACTAGTTAAATTAGCTACCCTTGCTCCTTGCAACAATTTAGGAAGGAATATTGATCCATCCATAGTCAAGGTAAGTAAAATTTTGTAATGTTACATGGTATCCTAATTCCTCAGTTTTGTATGCAATCAGGTAATATTACCAACCACCTATGACACTAACTATGAAAGGAAGCATTCAATCTCATGGTTGTAAATATTTTTGTAAGTATAGAATGAGGTTCAATGAGGCTACATTCACCAAATGTATTCATCTAATGAAGCAAGAAATGCTAAACATAAAATAGGGATCCAAATACAAGAGATTCCTCTACCATATCTTGAATATTATAAAAAGATGAATCTACATTAGCTCTTCATTGACATTTGGTAAATTTGATTAAAAGAGTCCTAACAATGATTGCATGATCACCATTTTAATAGAACACTAACATTTGTAGTGAGCTAGTTAACTAGTCATATAGTTACCTCGTGGGATAGGTAAATGTTGTCATAATAATCTTGAAGGGCTAATCTTACCCTATCGATTTTTCGGTGATTAAAGATCATCTTGCCAAACAATGCTTAGATGATCTTGTAAGTTAGAGCATGCCAAATTGGAGCAAAGACACTATTTTGTCTTATGCACATTGTAGCATTTATGGTGGTAATTATGCTAGGAAGAGAACTGCAACAAGATTGTTATTTGTAGGCTATTTTTGGCTCACTATGTTTCGTGAAGCTCAACGATTCATTAGTTGTTATGATAAGTGTTAATAAGAAGAAGGCATGTTCTCATGAATGGAGGATCCACAACAATGGATCCAACCATTAGAACCCTTCAATGTATGGAGTATTGATTTTATTGGTCTCATATCTTCTACCTTAAATGGTTAGATATACAAAATCATATACATAGATTATTGCACGAAGTGGGTAGAAGTTGGTGATGTGAAGAATTATTCTGCATTAACTACAACTAGCTTTTTTTAGAACAACATGCTTCACAAGTTTAAGATACCAAGGATTTTAATTTCCAATAACGATATTCATTTTACCAATAAGGTTTTTAAAAATTATTAAAATCTTGTGGAGTAAATCATAAATTAAATTCCTCTTACCATCTATAGGCTAATGGCCAAGTGAAAGTTACTAAGTGTAAAATTGTTAGAAGTTTTTTTAAAAAATGGTTAGTAACTACAAGAGAGATTAGGCCACAAATTTGAATAATGTTCTCTAGGCTTACTAAATGACATAGAAGAACCACTTTGGATATATACGGTTTTTGAGTTAGCTTATAGATAGGATATACATCTATTCATTGATCTTAAAATGAAAACCTTGGATAAGGTGGAGGATTTTGATATGACTTTAGATTTTGCATAGAAAGAATAATGGATGAATTTTAATCTTTTAAATAAATACTACAAAATTGCCTTAATGAGAAATGAGCTTGAACACTCATACACCAAGGCTCACCATGATATATACTCTTTGTGAGTTTGATTTTAAACTTGATGATCCCCTATTTTAATTTGTCACACTTATCTTATTTGGGAAAATTTTAGTTTCTATGAGAAGGACCTATATTGTCCATACCTGTCATTCATTTAGGGCTATGCACATCTATCATCTTGATGAATCAGACAAGAACAAACAACACCTAAAGCATTACAAAGAGTATCTTCTACTTTTGAGAGCTATAAATGAGCAAACACATCTTGTTTACTCAAAAATCTATAAGGTGATAGATGTGCCTTAGTCATGGGAGAGAGATTCTCTACAATTTATTTATGTTGTTTTATTTGTTTGTTTAGATGTGTTGTAGGTCTTTTTTTAAAATTCATTTGTTTTATTTTCTTAGAATTGTTTTTACATTATTTTTATTTTATTTTATTTGAAATTCAATGTGATTATTTTTTATTTTTCTCTTCTTTTGAATGTGATTTTGTGTGTTTTCTATATTCATGGAAAACCAATTAATGTGTTTTATGAATATGTGACCTAAGAGCCTAATAGTGGATGGGTAACCTTACAAATGCAATGATGATGCGAAAGTGCTATGGTAGGGTCCTAGAGAGGTGATAGATGAGCCAAAGCCTAACCTCTTTCAAGTCATTGCATCTAGGCTTGAACCTAGGTCTTATGACTTGATAAACAAGCACTTTACCATTACTCCAAGTGATGGTCCCTAAAACCTCTTCGACATAAAGAGTAAAAAATCACAGGAAGTAATGCAAAGCTCTATTATTATTTTGGAAATGTTACAAGTCAAAACAAGGCAAAACAATGCAATGCCATCAACACAAAACCCTGTATGTTTAAACAGAATTTTTAATACATTTTCCTCCCCTTGTTTTCAAATACAATCTTCCTATTAAAAAGGGGAAGTTACAAATAAGAAATTACAAACTATAACTTTAAGATTACAAACACCAAGTACTAACTGATTTGGATATGTTATCAATGTGAGTAATTCAAAATCTTCTGAGAAGAAACAATGAAGTTCTCCACTGCCTACATTGACTGTAGAACATTATAAATACCTTCTTAGCATTTTTGAAATAGAGAATTCATCATCATTTTTGGCTAACCTTACTGGTAAACTTTGTCATAATTCTTTTTTCATTTAAATTCATCTTATTCGATCATAACTAGTAGGACATCTAATCAAATGACCTCAACATTGCAAATCATGAGCCAACATTATGTAACTAAACATGTCAACCCTAAGAAAGACTTAACGTCTCTTCAAATGTTCAATTAAACAATATTTTATGTATACCTTCTTTCAATTTTAATTTGATATATGAGAGTGAGCTAACCTAAGATATGAACATTGTTGTTATATTTTTTTTTCCTTTAATATTGTGTTTTTCAAGAATTAGCCTCAAGGAAGTTGCTTAGAATGGGCCTAGAATGGGCAAGATGCATATCACTTTGTCGACCATTGCTTTTCTATTATCCAAGGCCTTTCTCAAACCTTTGGTACATGCATCTTGGGTATCCTTCTCATGACCCTCTAGATTAATTAACTAAAGCATGAAAACCAATTTGATCATTTCTACCCTGTACTCGTTTTTAGGACAAATGTCTTATAAATTAAGCAGTACAAGTTTATCTTATAAATTAAGGTATATTGATTTTATTAATAAGCAACTTTGGAATGCAAAATGTTGAAATTGGTTGCTATTTGGACTAATTTGATATAAACAACTAAACTGAATAAAAAATAAACAAATTTGATTTGGATTATAAATAAGATTGAGATTAACTAAGAATAAAACTGAATTAAAGTTAAACAAAATTGTTTGTCATTTTAGCAAATTGCTATGAAAAGAGAGAATTTAATAGGCAAAAGGAATAGAAAGACATGAGAAATTCAAAAGAAAAAATGCATAGAATTAAATAAGGGGTTAAAAGAAAAGAACCGGAGAAGAGAAGTTCATAAGATGAACCACCGTCTATTGTTAATGGTTGAAATGGCTAGAACAAATCAGAAGTGTGAAACCTTGTTGATTAACATGATAAATTGAATTGCCAAGACAAGCAAATTGATGATGAATTCTTCTGACATGGAAAGACGCCAAGAAACTCAGCAAGCAACAAGTTCGATCTGTAGAAATCTTCCACAGAGAGAAAACAGGACATGGACAATGAGACATGCCCACCTGAAGGACGGTGGAGATACATGTGGCCAGCCCATGCTATGATTTATACATGACAGCAGAACACAGCTGATGTATGCCACAGTGTCTCACACACACACAGCAGAACACAACATACATTGATCATATTGTAAGAAAACAGTCACAGAAACCATGCTAATTAAAGGAATGAACCTCCATAACATTTTCTACATCACATAATGCAAATTGCATATACACAGAGACGGTGCACATGTGTTGCTGCCTATGTGCAGTTGAGCACCGATCGTTATGAAGTAGGCCAACTGTTTTCTTGGCCTCCTGCACCCACAACCGATGGCAATGAGCCGATGAGTATGTGTATATGAACTCTGCCCTGTATTTTTTTTTTCCGTTAAATATCACACACATTGTTTCAATCAATTGCCATTGTTCTATGTGTTGGACTGCTAGTCCTCTCCTGTTTCTAATCTTTCTACCTTGCCTTGTCAGTGTAACACGTAAGGGAAATGGTAAGAAGCAGTGCATCAGTTTCTACCAGAACAATTTCAAGGCTAAGCCACTTACATTCTCGGATTCTCTAGACTGAGGCAAGATTCATGTAATTGGAAAGTGGGAGTTCTGACAAGTGGAGCACAGAGGTACCTAGACGACAGTACAAAATCTATGAATGCTACAACAGAATAAGATTGTGGTTTCAACTTGGTTTCCTAGCCATTCTACTTTTCTTCTGCAAAAGCCCAATGGAAGAGTCAGCTTCTTGAAAAAAGCAAACTGAAGTAACCTTCATTACTATATTCATCATGATTAGTTATATTTTCAAAATTATTAAGCCATATACAAACATTGGAGAAAAGAGTTAACAATTGGGTATAACTAGATAATGTTAAAAACATTGGGTATAACTAGACAATGTTAAAAACATTTTCACAAACAAGAAGCATTGCTTCATTATCGATTACCTGGTTATGTTAAAGATATTGTATTGAATAAATAGAATGACCCTTAACAAGATTTACCTTTGCTTTGGTGCTTTTTTTCCCAAGAGTTTGTGACTTGATATTTGTTACCTAATCAAAAAAACATTACTTAAAAAAAGATTACTTTTATTTTGATTATCAAAAAATTGAAATTGTCTTCTTATAAGTATTTAGGCATTACATTTTCAAATGGGTATTCATGGCAAAATTGTATTTTTCAAGAGGGTTTGAAATAGTGTGCACACTATAGGTGCTATTCATACTATGTGCACAAAGAACAAATTTGAGCATAGGATTTTTAAAATAAAATGTACTATAGGCTTGTTTAACCAACTTTATTATATGTTACAGAGCCTAGAGACCAAGACTTGTTGTAACACAATGGAGATAATTAAACTATATTAAGAAATACTTTTTGTATAGGAATTTAAAGTGAAGGTTCAAACTCTGTATAATGTTTTACTAGTACAAGAATATATGCTATCTGTGGAAATTATAACTCTTTATCAAAATATTTGATATTGCCAAAAAATGCTTGTTAGGCCTAGAATACATGTGCTCGCAAAACTTTATAAAGTCGCTTACGAGAAAGGATGGTTTCACAATGTAAAAAAAAAAATGATTTCAAAAATAAAATATTCCATACGAAGATCTAAATTTAAGACCTAATGAATAGAGAAAAAGGATAATAGAGAAGGCTATTAAGAATATGTGAGAACATAATAATTCTACTTGCATTAAGTTTGAGGAGGCCTAAGAAATAAAATATTCAATACCAAAGATCTAAATTTGAGACCTAAGGAACTGAGGAGGATTACAAAGGCCCTTAAGAATGTGAAAACATAACCACTTTACTTGCAATAGGTTGGAGAGAGATCCATAATAGAAAAGCTTACTTATATATCTATTATAATCACAATATGAATTAAAATTTGAATCTCCCGTGCTCTTGTGGGATCTCACTACCTCTAGATTAAAACAAGATTAGGGATTAATCTTTCAAGAGATCAACATAGATGTAGAATTTGCATAGAGACAATAGTGGAGGATGAGAGACATTTTTTTTTTACCCTTTTAATACTCAAATATAATATTTAAGTAAAAGATTTTGCTTAACTTCAAATCACTTCTTTGATGAAGTTTTTAAAAATCATCAAAAACTTATAGATCAAACCCTGGTAAAAATTTAGTATCCTAAAGTTGTTTGTAAAATTCCATGAAGTATTTCCAATTCCATATAAAAGGGTTCTTGAAAATTATGCGTTTCAACTGAAATTAACTTTATATTTTTTGAATAAATGGGCCATCGAAAATTATGATTTAGCCAAACAAGAAAGGGTATCATTCAGAACAGATATTGAAAAAGAATGCTTTTCAATCAAGTAAAAGAAATGGATGGTCTTCAATTTTGTAACCCTGGACTAATGGTTGGTAAAGATCGGAAAACAGCTTTGATCTGACATCGAACAACGCTTTCGATGAGATTCTATGAATCCGCTGCAATTTCAGTTTGAGAAAGTAACAATGTCGGAAATTATTGAAAGATGTTACGTAGTAAATATAGGCAATAGGAGCTTGATAAGAGTGGTGCAGAGTGCAAAAAAGAATACTATAAAACATACATAGCACGGCTGCCATCGAACTATTCATAGCGTGGGAAAACATACACCGTGATATGAAAGATGGAACCGTAAACCATGAGAAAAAAATAACGGAAACAGCATGCACTCGACATGACCAAATGACCCATGATTAAGGAAGAAAATGTGTCTTCTGGCTTAATGATAAGCCTCCTATTTTGTTCTATCATAATATCGTCCAACCTGCATGAACTTCTTTCGTATAAAGGGCTAAATCTTTATCTACCTTTAATTTTAAAGTATCATCTTTGATATTTTCTATCCATCTGTTTTTTTCTTCCCCCAAACAGGTTTTTGAAAACAATCCTCTCAACATCCAGGGATGATGATGTCCATGACAAAATAACAGCAATTAGACATACTGAAGCATCAGCATACTAAGCTGCTGCAGGGTTAACAGCATCATGTTTGTTTGTGCCTAACATAACATGACATCTCATCTCATGTCATGTGATCCTCACACAATCCCAACCAACAATTCATTCAACTTTAGAGAGAGAACCACCGTAAATTCTTCATTGCAGATTGATTGCAATGTTTCATACGAAGCAATGCAGAGTGAACTGGACTGGTCCACCTTCTCATTTGAAATAAATCTCCACGGCAACATAACATGTCGGGTCGGGTCTGCTCTGTTCTGCTCTGCTCTGCTGTGTTATAATGCACGTGCCCCACAATGCATGTGTTGCCTTGCCCAAACCCAAACCCACAGACAGGCACCCACCCAGTGGCCACAAAGCTCCAGAGCAGAGCTTATCCCTTTCTTTCTCTTGTGTTGATAGAATTATTTTGGATTTCAGTACAGGCTTCCTATATATTGGATCTCTACCCTGTTTCCTTCTCACCATAAGCACAACACCAGCACTGGTATTGGACCATTGGCAGTTTGTCTCAGTCTATTCCTACTAATTTTACAACCACACGTCCTTCTCTTTCCTGTTTCAGGTGTTTGTGTTCTCAATCCCAATTCCCCAGTGAAAATGGTGAGAGGCACCGTGGAAATTGTTGGTAGAGTTTTTTCAAAGTTTGCACAATCTCATTCTCCTCACAAGATGGGGAGATTCGTTCATTTCAGAAATGGGGAGCAGGACAAGATAAGAAGAGATGTGCCCAAGGGTCACTGTGCAGTTTATGTGGGTGAACACAGAAGCAGATTCATCATTCCAACTTCATTTCTCAATCATTCTCTCTTTACTGATCTTCTGCAAAAGTCTGCTGATGAATTTGGGTTTGATCATCATTTGGGGGTTGTGATCCCGTGTGATGAGAGGTTGTTTGAACAGCTCACATCTTTCCTCAGCGCTACAATGAAGAAGAAAAATCAGCCACTTCACTCCAGAATCGCAGATTTTGTAGCAGTGTGAACTTGGAAGACAGCAAATTACGGGTGACACAGTGGTTCTGGAGTTTGAATTTGGTCATTCCAGTAAATGGAATGGAATGGACTGGCGCGTGTCCGCCTTCCTGCAATCCCACCCACATCAACATCAATGCCAAATCCTGATGACCGGCTGCTGTGAATCATAAGTGCAGCGATAAGAGAGATTTTAATAGCCAAAGAAGGCACAAGAGATCTAGCAAAAAGGGCAGCATTTCATAGTTGAATCTGCTCTTGTTGCTCTGGATGAATGTAAATGCAAATTTCTTCACACGTACCGTTAGAAAAACCATTTAAGTTCCTTGATTCTTTTATCTTTTTGTGTCTTCCCTTTATATTTGAGATTATTGGCTGTCGATTCATCTTCTTAGCATTAAAGACTATGCTTCTTAGGATGGACTTCCCGGTGGAAAGTTCGTGTTCTGATGGGATTTGAATATGTTTAAAAACCATAGTTTTGTGTTTCAGAAATATTTTACTTCAAAAGCTGTATCTAAATCTGAACACTAACACCCAATGTAAAAGTACCCATGTAGACCGTAATTTTGGATGGGAAACCTTAAGCAAACTTATGGCATTGAAATTAAGCTTGACAATTCACCCACAGAATAATTCGTTCACAATTGGAATTTTTCTGGAGGTAGAGATAAGCATTAAAGACAGCTTTGCTTACAGGACCACAAGAAAAGGTGGTTTAAATATGAACATGCTCCCACGAAAGACGTCCCGTACCCATGTGAAAAGGCCATTCTTTTCAAAGAGAAGGAACATAGCTTTTGTGGCATTAAATAAGACTTTTTGACGTTGCAACAGCTACCATCCATGCCATGCCATGCTATGTTAGAAAACCAATAATCTGTCGTGTGAAAGAAGGCAGTGGATTGATCAAGTTTGCCCAACTTTGGTATGAACAAGTTCAGATATAAAAAACCTTTTTTTTGTGATAAAAGAATACTGAATAATTAGAAAAAAAATAGATGTGACTGTCCACGCACTGAAATTAGACAGTTAGCAAACTAATCATTGTGCTTCCTGTACATTCCATATTCTTTGCATTCCTGAAGAGATGAAATTTCTGTGGTTTTAGCATGCCTAGGATGGCTGGCATATTCTTACCTTAAACAAGAGACTGTTTTTTCACTTTCCCTCAATTACTTCACAGTTAATACCTAAAAGAGTATGAGCCAAAAGAAGGGATAGCATTTGATTACCACCCACCTAGATTCCGAAGTCAACTGTAATGTCCATGTGCATGGGGACTCTGCTTTTGTTTTTTTTTTTTTTTTTTCCTGAACATGGAAAGCTAAGTGAAAGATACAAAATAAAAGATTAGGGCTTTCAATTTCAGAACAATATAAAGTATATGTTAAGGAATTATAACATTACGTAAATAGCTGATCATAGTAAATTATCTTCAAATCTTTTGCCAGTCAGCCTATCACAAATGAGATAAAGGTACCAAGATGAAAATGATTTATGTAAATGGTATAGGAGTTCAATTTGATGCACCATATTTTCTGCTTATTTGATAAGCTTGTTTCTTTATCTGTAGTAGGCTGTCAGTTCTGAGTTGTATTCTCTGCTTTTCTGAAGTTTTAGATCTACTAATATCAATACTGTGAACTTCTTTAGATAACAATTACAGATGGGATACATTTGTCAAGAATCTAATAAAAGGAGCAATTAGAGTTCTCTATGCACTTAACAACAAATGCAAGGTATTAGGAACATCAGCTTGGAAAGTAAGAAAATAAAATTTTCATATTATTATTTATACTAGTATATTGTATGGGTGTACATGTGGGGTCAGGTCTTAGTGAAAAAAAAATTGACAAGCTATTAAAAGGGTACAAATTTTTTTTATTTTTTTATTAGATAAATTGAAAGTTAAGGCTCAAATAGCATATTCCATGCTGCTTTTAGAATGTGATTTGCTTTCTAAAAGCAAAACAACCCAAGTTTTCTAAAGTAGTTCTTGAACATACAAGTTTTCTAAAGTAGTTCTTGAACATACAACAAAATAAGGATGGTAAAACAATGGCTTAAGAGCTAGAGTATCTTAGAGGAGATGCAGAGTAGTCCTAACTACATCAGAAGTTGGTTATACAATGGATATTAGCAAAATTATGGTCAAATGTAGAAGAAGAAAAATTCTACTTGGAGCATATTAGAAGTCATTTTTTTAGATTCAACTATTGGATCAGGGGTCGTAGCTTTATGAACAGGCTTTGTCTAAGTTCACATCATCTAAGGATAGAAAGTGGAAAATAGATTTAATTTGCAAGGGAAGAGCACACATGTAGGTTACATGGGTCTAGAGCCTAAGTAACATGTTTTTCTTAGTTGTCATATGATTGAACCTTTTAGGTAAACATATAATATTTCTACTAAAAGTTTGTATGATTTATTTTTGTTGCATCCAATGGTGGTTAGCTACTTTGTCAAGTCATTTTTTTGTCCAATAAATCCTTAAGGTTTATGAACTTAATAAAATCTCTAGCTTTAGTTTCATTAAAGATATAGAGACATACAAGATATTAATCATGTTTTGTTAGGAAAGATTGTTTAGCAACTTTATGTTTCAAATAGACTATGGGTCTAGGTGATGAAAGCCAAGTACTTGTATGGTAGTTTTCACTTTGTTAATGCTCCTAATATTACTAATCACTTCCCAATTTAGAAAAGGCCTTAGCTTCTTCAATATGTTACTTTGCATAATCAATAGTAGAAGTGGTGTGATAGATTAGAATAATCCACAAAGAATGCTTATACCACTTTATGCTCTATATAAAGAGTGCAATATCCAGTAGATATCAAGAATTCCATTTTTACTCATCACTAGTAAAACACTTCATATAAAATTACACACTAGTGAATATCTCATGCTGAAGGAAATTATGGCGGATCAAGGTTCTCTTATGTTATTCAACAACAAAAAACTACTAATCATTTGTTTATAAATTGCTCATTTATTTAGGATAATGAGTTCAGGCATAATGCTCACACGTCATCACCTATAGCTAATTCTTTTAGTAATTTTTTGTGGGCTTGGTGAACAGCACTTCTATGATTTATTTGGTTTGCAGGGTAGATTGAACAAAATTTTAGAGTTTTTTAGCAAAGGTCAAGAAGCTGGACATCAATGTAGGTTGCTACTTGGCTCTTTAGAGGAATGCTGCAAAATTTTAAAACAATTATAACTCAACAATATTTAGCTGTATCTCTAAAAAAAATGTGAATAGTAATTTATATGCTGTTTTGTTATTTTGTAAATGGAATTATCTTTTTGTAACCTGACCACTACATATCCGAGATCTCTGTTTGATTTCAAAGAGAAAGAATCCATTGCAATTTCGGCTTGAAACGGAACGATGTTCCAATTACTGAAATTTCAGGTTGCCGTAGAATTATTCATAGTGTGGGGAAAACAAACACCATGACATGAAACCGGAACCCAAAACAAAGAAAACAACAAAAAACGAAAATTGTCTTTTGACTCAAGGACGAGCCTCTCAACAGCCATTAGACACAGAGGCCTACAGCAATTAGACAGGCTGAAACATCACCAGATATATAAATATATGAATATCAGAAAATATACGTGCACGGTCAACAACATGTTTGTACGTGAAATCTCATGTGATCCCCACACGATCCCAATTCCCAACCATTCATTTAACATTTCATAGCCACCACCATAACCATGTCATTGCATACGGCAATGGTTGATCCTGTAAACTGGTCCAAGGCCAACCCAGTTTGAAATAAATCTGCAGCCAAATTTCTCAGGTCTGCTCTGCTGTGTTAAATACACCTCACATGTGTTGCCTCCCCGAACCCGAAGGCACCCACAGGCCACAGGGCGCATAGATAGAGGCTAAAGCATACTTTATTTCTTTCTTTGTCTTATTTATGTTTATCAAGTCTGGTTTGGTTGGGCTTTAGTAATCAGAAAAGGTTCGAGTTTCCTATATATCGAACCTCTACCCTGTTTCCTTCTCACTATAAGCACAGCAATTGCCATATGCCTTTGGCTCAGCCTATTCCTTTCCTACTGCTTCTTCGACTACACATCCTCATTTTTCTTGTTTGGATTAACTGCCTGAATTCATAATCCCAGCAGGTGAAAATGATGAGAGGCACCGTAGGCAGAGTTATTTTAAAGTTTGCACAATCTCATTCACCTCAGAAGATGAGAACATTTGTTCAGTTGAGAAATGGAGATCAGCACAAAATAAGCAGAGATGTGCCCAAGGGTCACTGTGCAGTCTATGTGGGTGAAAATAGAAGCAGATTCATCATTCCAACTTCATTTCTCAATCACTCCCTGTTTGCTGATCATCTGCAAAAGTCTGCTGAAGAATTTGGGTTTGATCATCATTTCGGGTCATTTCCTGTGATGAGAGGCTGTTTGAGCAGCTCACATCCTTCCTTAGCACTGCTATTAAGCAGAAAAAAAATAATCCATTCCACTCCAAAAGTCCTGAATTTGCCGCTGTGGTAACCAGAAAGTTGGGGTTGACACAGTAATTTTTTTGTTTGAATTTGGTCATTCCAGAAAATGGAATGGACTGGATTGGCGGGTGTTGGCAGTAGCACTTCCATCAACATCATTGCCAAATCCTGATGAGTGGGTGCTGAGAGTCATGCAATTTTGACATTGGCGAGAGTAAAGCATACGGAATATAGCAAAGGCGCCAGCAGCATTTCGTTGCTGGACCTGCTCTTATTGCTCTGCATTAATGTAAATGCAACTTTCTTTATATGGTTACAGTTACAGGAAAACACCGGTTTGGGTCCTTAATTCTTTATCTTGTTATTGTTTCATAAATCCATCTTGTTTTTCCTACCATTAACATTGAAGACTAAGTTTCATAACATGGACCTTCCAGTTCTAATAGGAAGTTCTTATTCTGATGGGATTTGAATCATTTGATTATGTTGAAAAAATGTCCTCTTGTTTTTCAACTGTATTTTATCTTAAAATCCGTGTCTAAATCTAAACATTAACACTGAAAGTAGAAAACCGTGTAAAGCGTTAATTTTGGGTGGGTATCATAAGCAAAATAATGGCACAACTCTCGTTGGCATTAGGAAATTTTGTCTGAAGTTAGCGATAAGCATTGGAAGACAACTTTTCTTACAGGACCACAAGAAAAGGCGGTTTAATTACGAAGAAGACACTCCAATGATCTATTCTTTCGAAAGATAAGGGAGATTGCTTTTCTTGGCATTAACTAAGATTTGGCATTGCAACAGCTCATGCTAGAAAAGCAATAATTAGTAATGTGAAAAATAATGCAATGGACTGATCAAATTTGCCCACAATTGGGATGAACAAGTCAAGATATAAATGTCCCTTGTCTTTTTTGAACAGAAGTATACTCTAATAATTGATGAAAAGCGTGACTGGACACAGCACTGATATTAGAATGCATTCTTACTTTTGCATTACTCGAGAAATGAAGTTGGGTAAACTTTGGTTTTGGCGTCCTTATGATGGCTGGCATTTTCCTACTTCAAATACAAAACATATATTATAATTTCATTTTTCTTTAAAACATATGTTATAATTTTGATTTCTTTCGTTCCGTCACTTTAACTACTAATATCCTAAAACTTAGTAGAGAAAAGTAGGGATGATATCTGATTATTTTTCATCTGAATTTTGAAGTCAAACTGAAACTGAAATGTTTTTTATTAGGTCAACAAAAATGCATATCCATGTGGGTGTTTTGTTATTATTTATTTATTCATTTTGAATTTAACATTAAAATACAAAAAATCGAAGTTTTTAATAGAAACATTCAAATATCAGCTGCAAAATTTCTGCAATGTGTTACACAAACTGTATTAAACTGTAGAATTATAAAGTTAGACAAATTGGTTCTTTTTACTCTAGAAGTTGGAAATTACTGGTAACTCAACGTCTGTAAGGTGCAAGACTCATCCAAGCATATGCAGACACCAAGTGTACTCCAGGTTTCATAACCATGGCTGAAACAGTTTCTAGTTGATGTAAAGTTTACGGAACACAAAGTGTTACTATTGCTTGTCTATCGTTTAAAGGATTGAGATTTGTTAGATTCTGTAAATGCTATCTAATTTAGCTATTATTCACTCAAACATATACTACCCTATATTTTAAAGAAACCTTTTATCATAAATTTATATTTTTATATAAATTGAGTAAATTTACCATTAAAGCTCCCTCTCTCTAGAAGAACCGAATATTACCTATTGTTTAGAACAATTATAACACTGTCACATTGAACAATTATCAAGGAGAGAGCAGAATTGTTTTCACTCTGTAGGCTTAATCACTGTGAGGCATCTTGTATCTTTATATTTATTACATTATGCAAGTTTTAAATTCTAAGGTTTCCTTATGAATATGAAAATTATTTAGATTTAATCATTATGAACAGTAATTTCAGATGTTAATGGCAAATAACTGATGCAGTAAGCTGATAGTAAAAGGACATGGGAAGGTATAAAGGATCAAAGGATCAGCATTCATAGGCTTAATTTTCATTTTGCCAGGCAGGGTCCTGGGAAGGTTGGTGAATGAAAAAAAACCTAATTTCTTCAAGTAACTTTGCCCAGGATCAAGCCCATGTCTTCTAACTTAGGAAACTAAACCCCAAATGAAATTACAAAATAATACAGAAAATAAAAGGAGATTTGAAAGAAAAGAACAAAACTAAAGAAGCTTATAATAAGATCAAAACCATATATAGCTATTGGTTGAGACAAATGTTAAACTTAAAATAAACCGAGGATTAAGGCTGCTTAAGATAACAACTTGAATGGATAAGAAAAACAAATTGATGATGAATTCTTCAGCAAGAAAGATGGTCGGCTACTACAAATTTTGCCCGGAGAAGGAAAATAGGACATTGACAATGAGACAGCTCACCTGGAGAGGTGTGAAGATGTAGGTGGCCACCCGTACCATGATTAATAATACAAGACAGCACAGGTGACATTCCACACACAAATTGCACAACACAGCACAGCACAGCATGCAAGATAAGCAAACAGTCACAGAAACCAAACCAAACCCTGCTAATTAAAGGAATGAACCGCCATAATGCAAATTGACACACAGAGAGGGCCCACTGCACCGGAAAATTGCAAGGCAGCTGTCTCCTTTATAAAACAAAGAATTGAAGTCAAGCAGGATTGCTTTCCAATTTCCATGGATTGGATTGGGTTGGAACATGCATGTCACATGTCTTGATGCCTATGTGCACCGACACCACCCACAAAATGTTCATCGTCATGCCTCTAATTTGAGTGAATTATACAAATTGTTTTCTTGCTCTTCTTCACCCACAAGCATTGGCAAAGGCCCTCTCTCTCTCTCATCTCTATATATATGAGCTTTCCCTATTTCTTTCAAAATATCATCGTACCCATTTTTTGCAACGTGACTCTTACTCGTTGAATTGCCAATTGTGTATACGAGTGAGAATTGTGCAACTTGACTCTTACTCTCATCACCATTTGCTGCTGGTCTTCCTTCCTTGTAACGCTTGAGAGAAATGGGAATAGGCAGTGCAGCAGTTGTTGCAAGAGCAATTTCAAGGCTGAGGCAGACACATTCTTCAGGGAAGATGAGGAGGAGATTTGTGGAATTGAGAAATGGGAAGAATGAGAAGATGAGCATAGCCATAGATGTACCCAAGGGACACTGTGCAGGCTATGTAGGCCACAACAGGAGAAGATTTGTGATTCCAACTCGGCTTCTATCACCCTATCCTGGTCAGTCTTCTGCAAAAGTCAGCTGACGAGTTTGGGTTTGATCATGATTTGGGTGTTATCATTCCCTGTGAAGAGGCCTTGTTTGAGCAACTCATTTCCTGACTTAGCATCACAGAGAAGAAAAGGAAGAGTTGCGGGTCCCAGGTAGAATTCAGTGCATTTGCTGCTCCATTGCCAATTCAAGCGTGAACTATGAAATATCCAAGGGACAAGCGCTGAGTGATGCACCAATTATGGGGTTTCAATATTTTGGGTGACACTGGTTCTGAATTCCCTAATGGGTAAGCGGAACTGGTTAAAGATCACCGAGATTTTGGGGTTTTGACATTAACACCCAACTCAATTGTGGGTTAGTGTAACTTTCCTATCTTTGGGTTTAAATTGTTTGCAAGTATGCTTTATGGACAAATTTTTTGTACATAAAATGCAGCTTTTTTGCTCTATCGGTCATTCTGATGTATTTGCCAACTTGTTTTATTGGAAGTAATGAAAAAAATCAGACACTATCAAGAAAAGGAAAAAAAAAATGATAATTTCACAGCTCGCTTTCATATCTGAGATAGCCAATGTAGCTTTAAACCAAATATAATGATCTTTTTGTCTTTTCAAAGCGATACCCACAAATAATCTACTTTGCTATCCCTGTGGCCCTCTCATTTCTTTGGTGATATTTAAGAATTCAATTCTCTAATCCAAAAATTTATTTTTATTTTGTATGTTCACTATATCGTTTAGATTATCTGCAAGAATCAATTCATTCGATATTCTGCTTCCAAGATAGATCTCGATGCTGTCTACTAAGAAAAATGAATTCTGTCATGAAATCTCCACCATGGAACTTGCTGCACGTGAGACCTTTTACCATAAACATTATCGGCGTTTATATGTTTTAAAGTCTATATTTCTTTTGTTAGAAGTAGTTATGGAGGCAATTGGAAAATTTAAGTGTTTTGATCAGAGTGTTATGTGCTATCTAAAAACTTTGAAGAATTTTATTTAATCATTTTGATAATGATAAATAAGGATGTCCTCTTTCTCTTACCTTATTTTGGTTTTTATGATTGGTCAAACTATTACTCTATGATGATGATAATGCTTTAATTTCAAATTCAATAGAAGGATCATAGTAAATCCTTAATAGCCTTTTGTCAACATTCAAAAATGAAAGTTAATGTCCAAAAAAAAAAAAAGATTATGATTTGTGAAACATGTAATAAGATGTACAATTTTACTATACAACATAAGCATGTAGATATAATTTTCTCCTCCAAATATCTTGGCCTAGCATGTTCCTATAACTACAAATGGAATCAATGCATTACTTAAAGAGTTGAAACTGGTATGACAACCTTATTTATTTTAAAAAGCAAATATAACAAGGAATCTATTTTAGTTTTGGATATTTGCAAACAAATTTATCATATCATTGTTAAACCTACTATTCTTTACAAGTGTGTTGTATGAGGTCCTACTCTATCAAATAAATATTAGAAACAAATAAAAGAAATTCAAAAATGTTTTGTGCTGAATGAATTTAAAGTGAAGAGACAAACACATAATGATATTATGTTTCTTGAAGCAAAAATGACGTTATTAAAGGTTGAAGTTATTCTAGTGGTAACACTTGATGTTAGCCTACTGGTAAGGGTCTTGGCCTGATACCCCAAGTGATAGGTTTTGATGAGAAGCAATTCGCATAGGCCGCAATATTGCGTCCACCGCGATATCGCATCCCCCGCGTTATCGCATACGCGATATCGCGTCTTCCGTACGATATCACGTACGCGATATCACAGTCCACCGCCATATCTATAAATAAGACGTGGCTCTCCCTTGTTTAACATAGATAGAATAGAAGTAGCAAAGCTCTAGCAGTTTGACCACTCCAGAGATAGATTATTTTTCCCGTGTCTACCCGCAGTGTGGTGAATGTAATTGTACGGTGTCTTATTTGAGTGTGACGTACTTGGACACACACATGACCAGCAATAAAGATCGAGATTACTTCATCATTGCAGCAGTCACTTTGTTATTTATTTGTTTATTTAATGTTATTTATTGCTCTCTCTCTCACCCTTAAACTCCTAGAATGCAGTGTGAGTATGGATTGATTACAAGCATCTAAGGTTAGTCAAGGAATCAATTACTCATCGCAACGCTTAACGAGTACGACTTGATTTCGAGCATTTAAGTGTGACTACTTGGTAGCCCAATGGCGTACCTAGGATCTGCGCTTGGTAATCCCAATGATAGTCGTGCACGAGGTCCAAGATGTGTACGGTTGATCAAGGAATCGATTGCTCGTCGCACTTAAGCTAAATTAGATTCTCTTACCCTTTTCCTCCTAACTTAGCTTAGTTAATATTATTTTCCACTACCTTCAAGAGTAGCGATAGAATTAGGAAACACATCATACACCTCATCTAGACTAAACCATACATGACAAATATAATACTAGTCCATGTGGGAAGACAACGAACTGCGACCTAAGGATAACTATTTAGGTGCCACAACTAGTCCGTCTGCAGAGTTCGACCGGATCGTGCGTGCTACGCTCGTTTCGCATAGTTAAGTGTAGGGGTACCTCGCCACTCATCATTGGCGCCATTACCGAGGACGATGCTAGTTATCTAGATTAGTTATATCATACAAGGTTGCTGTAAAGAACTTACCGATACATCTCTTAAAAAGAAGAAATAGTTATTAAAAGTCACGCCTAAATTCACACACATTTTCACAACAATGCCTCTCCTACAAGATAATAATAATGCCACACTTAGTGAGGAAGTTCATTGGAGAACCAATGAACTATATGACGATGAAGATTGGAGTATACAACCTGAAGTGGGAGTTTCCTATAAGAATGAACAAACACAACATCATCCTAACATACGAAGACATAACTTACCTGATGACGATGAACCCCCACTGGCCACTACAAGCTTAACGCAAATACAAGAGGCTGTTCGAATCTCACATAGGCATCGTAAAGAGAGCCGACTACCCAGGCTCGATTTAAACAACTTTCCTAAATTTTCAGGAGGCTATGACTTAGATTTGCATCAACATTTACAAGCCTTCTACAATGCTTGCACATGGAATAATATTGATAACAGTTGGTAAAAACTTAAGCTCTTTCCTATGACACTTGTTGACCAAGCTAAAGTATGGTATAGATCGTTAAAACNAAGGTCAACTATATAAACTACAAATCCATCAAATCCAAGAGCTTATTAAGCGGGTAGGAAAAGAAGAAGGAGAATTAGCTAGATGGGAGAGTGTTGAAAAACATCAACGGGACCAAAATTTCAGCTTAACAAAGGTCCATGATCATACAAAGGAGAGATCAACGAATCTCAAGGTGGAAACATCATCTTTGCCAATACAACAATTGTTAGAAGAAGCCGAGGCAAAGATCAATAAGATGTTGGAATGGATGTATCAAAAGTGTGGAGAATATATCAACACCATTGGAGATAGAGTTTTGACAACCCAAGAAGCAAGACAAAATAATAGACATTCGGAAAAGAAAAAGAATAAAGGGAATAAGCGCTCAACTGCCAATTCTACGTATGAATGCAACCTATGCCTGTACGATCACCCCAAGGATCAATGCCCAATATTGTTACATTTACATGAGCATTGGGGAAACACATTACATCTAGAGTTCGTACAGAGATACTGTGTTAGACCACAGTGGCAACAATCCCAGTCATGGGGGAGACCACCCTTAGACTGGAGGCACCCTTCATATTTTCCGAATCCAAATGCTTATCATGTTCAACATCCTGTTTCTCCAATTGAGCCAACATACTTTATCTCACCACACTACTATTCCCCACAATACTATCAGCCCATACCTCCAACACAACCACCACTTTGTGCACCTTACACCCTCCTAACTTTCAACATTCTCATCCTTTCCCTCCTTCCACAGTGCCACCAACTGTTCCTAAGGTGTTTGTGCCACAGTAACAACCCACGAACAACACTTGTGCTACTGCTACCAACAACAGTGAAAAGCCCCCTCAACATCAAAGGCGTCCTTTCTTTAAACACGACCATAAGAAAGGGCAACATAGTTCAAAGGCCACTGCATCTTCCAACCCAGCACAAGTCCAACAATGTGGTGCACCCTTACCTCCGAACCCAACGTCTCATGTAACTTCATCAGGGCCACCAACTAACACTCCAACAACCATACAGCCCAATGAACACAACCATGGGAGGCATCATCCTAATCCTTGCATACCATCTAACAGTCACCAACATCATAGTGGGTCAACTCGTTATCCGGGAACTACATTGTATAAAGTGTCCCACTATGCTTTGTATAATCAAGTGTGTGAACCCCAATGGGGTAAGTATGGACCAGTTCCAATATTTCCAGCATGCAAGGATCCTTATCTTTCATTTATTAATCCTTTCCATACTCAACTGATTGGTTATGGGGGATACCCCCCATTTCAATAACAAGCAGGATTAATATAAATTTTTCATTTTCTTTGATTTTACAACTTTTTGTGTTATAGTTTTTCATTTTTCAACTTTTTGTTTTATCTTTTTGTGTGCTTGTGTGTTTGTCTTTGTACGATTTTGTAAGTAATCTCGTCTACGAATAAAACACTCAAGTGGATCATTGGTTGAGGTGTGTTCTATGTTATTAAGTCATGAGTGATCAATTATTTGGAATAGTGAGGCCATTACACCCACTCATCCACTCTACAAATAAGAGGTTCTGTTCAAGGATACAGTGATATTCTTGAAATTTCTAAACTTAAAATTAATTTTGTGTTTATTGTACCCAAAATGAAGAAGGATGGACCAAGTGGGAATGATTAGGGTGTGACATCAAGGGGACTTGTGGATTCTCTTTGGTGACGCCTATGGGAGTTATCATGCAATATGGTTATACTAAGATCCTTGTAGATCTAATAAAAAATGGGAGTAAGAGTAATCAAAAAGGGCACTTCAAAATCAAACGCTGTTCTAGGGGGTCTCACTGGAAAGACATGCACCCATGCCTAAAGGTTGGCGGCTTCTATGGATTCAGCAAAGTGAAAAAAAAGAAAAGAAGAAGAAAAGAAAAAGAAGTGCCATAAAACAAAAATCACTCCTCCCTTGTACTAAACGCCAAGTGATCATACGCCTTGTTGTTATGGTACTCTCATAGTTGTTCACCATGGGATGAAACAATGCGATGTCACTGATTAGAAGGATGGACTTGGTCCTGATCTTGGAATGATGGGTTAATGACACCTTAAACATGCTTTTCACGCAGGATTCACTGTATCCTCGGTCAGTTACCTCATGTCCCAATCTCTACGATCCCTTCTATAGTTCATCTCATCTCACTGTTCATGTAATTGTAGCTCGTGTCCCGTGTAGCATTGAATTTTCATCTCATTTCGGTGATATTTACATGCATGTGTTTTGTGGAGTTTGTGCGAATTACATTTAACCCTTCTAGTGCCCACGAACACTTTAAGTGTGGTTACACAAGGGCATAATAGGTTGAAACCTGCTTTGGGGAGGACCCACTTGTGTAATTTTTCGTAATCTTCACTAATTCTCTAGTTCAAACACATAATTTCTTACCCTCAGCTTAATTTTTCATAATTTTCTTTCCCTATTATTATCCCTCTATCATTCCTACGTTCCAGTGTACCATTACATTCCCTTTTCTTCATAACCGCAAAATTTTTAATTGCTAAATTCACATCTTTATCATTACGAGTGCCTCTCAAATTAATGAAATTACTCTAGGACATCTTAATACTTGCCCATGTCCTCAATTTACATCATTAATTTCAAGAAACTAATTAAAAATTCGGTATTTTTCATGTGTCCCACATCACTGGGGACGAGATATCGCATACGCGATATCACATCCTATTTTCCTATAAATAGGACACCCCCACCACAACACTTAGCCTCATTTTGCCATTTACGCGGGGGGAATTTTTGAAATTTTTCTCTACGACTTGCGATTGCGCGACCCTCGCTTTTTCACTCATATCTCGCTCACTGGTGCTCCGATTTTAATTCCGTTTGAACCTGCTTGAACCTAGAGTGTTCAGTTTCGTCGTGGGGAAGAGACACTTGCCGAAAAGTGCCTAAATTTTTTGAAATTTATCATCACACAAAGGACATCAATTAAGGTAATTAACACTAACACTTAGAAAAAATTGTGCCAAAAATCATATGACCTTAGGTACACCGGGAGATTAAAATGAAATCCACCTAAGTCATAGGACCCATTATTATAATTTTCGGGCACGATCACACGATAACATAAGATCTTTAATTAAAGGCATGTAGTAAGGTATAACTTGAATTTGAAAACAACCTTACTAATGTTTGGCCCGTGTGATTACAGATGGTCCCGAAACGTGCACAACAAGGGGGTCCTGTTCAAGGTGGAGCGAAACAACCTAGAAGAGGCGGAAGATAGGTCCCTGCTAGACAACATGTAGAATAAGAGGTGTAATCATTCAGCATCCATCAAGAAAAACCTCCTACCAAACAGTCCGGGTAGGCAGAAAGAGGAGCTGTTGCTACGCCTGAACCGGGACAACAACTCACGTTGCCCTCAGAGTGTGTTCAGGCTATCCATGAGAAGTCCACATTCGTTGCTATGATTGTGGAGCTAAACTTCGAATCTTTTGCGGAGTTCACTCCTAAGACTATTAGGGATCACCTCAAGGGGTCTCCCTTATGGCCTGTCCTCTCTGAATGCAGTGCCTGGTACTTAGGTGAAACGTACCAGTTCTAGCACAATAAGGAGTAAGGCACCACGGTTAACATTTGTGGTGTGACAGTAGACTTTTCTACGCAGGCAATTTCGGAAGTGTTAAACCTTCCAAATTCAGGCCCCCATGTTACTCGATTATCTACTCGATCGGACCTTGATGTGCGAAAGGATTGGTTAGAGAAGGCTTATGGTAGAGATAAAGCTTTTGGTGAGCTGACGATGGAAGAGCGAGTTTATTTCAAAATCGAAACCTATCACCTCTTTCCCACAAAAGATTTAAAAAGAATATCTACATATGTGGCAAGGGGATGTGCAGTGTTGATGGGAAAGGTTAATGCTAACCTTCCCCATCTGATGAGACAAACTATGCACAAGCCGCAATATCATATACGCGATATCGCGACCGCCGCGATATTGCATCCCATGCGATATCACGTCGTCCACTACGATGTCGCGTACGCGATATCATGGTCCATCGCCAAATCTATAAATAAGAGGTAGCACTCCCCTTATTTTCCATCCTAGGCTTAAAATAGGGAAACTCTGCCAGTTTGATCACTCCAAAGATAGAATATTTTCCATGTGCCTGCAGTAGGAGTCCCCAAGTGAATGGATCTTTATTCGAGTAGCTTTGTACCTGAACGCAAGTTGTGTATGGAAATAAAGATAAGCTTTGTGTATAAACCTTGTAGTGCATGGAATAGGATTTTATTACTTGTTATTTATTACACGTTATTTATTACCTGCATTAGCGCGGCATGAGTGCAACTTGATTACAAGCATTGATGAATGTGTACGGCTAATCAAGGAATTAGCTGCTCATCGCGATTAGATTCTCTCACCCTCAACTCCTAGAATGCAGAATGAGTATGACTTGATTACGAGCATTTACGAATGTGTACAGCTAGTCAAGGAATCGGCTGCTCATTACGCTTAGGCTAGTTAAGTGCCTCAGTACGACCACTTCGAGCACGTGCATTACGTGTGGTGATCCCAGTAACGATTAGCATTTGGTAGCCACAGTTGCATAGTTTAGGGTGTGTACAGTAAGTGTGAATGGATGCTGACACTAGTTAATCTAGACTTAGTCCTTAGTTAGAGTTAGTTAGCTTTCTCAACCCTTCACCTCAATAGCATAGGAGAAAAACATTTAAAAGCTATAAAAATCATATACCTCAAACTTACTTAACCATACACCGTGACAACTACAAGTAAGTATGGGAAGAAAACGAATGATTAACCCCAAGTGTTCCATAGGGTGTGTAGGCATTTAGTCTGTGGAGTTCGACCGAATCGTGCATGCTACGCTCGTTTCGTATGGTTGAGTGTAGGGGTACCTCGCCACTCATCATTGGCGCCATTGCCGGGGACTAAGTGTTTGTGCACCAAATAGAACATAAGGGATATCACTCACATTGTTGTGAGCCTTAACGAACCTTCAGGTTAATCAAAAGAAAAATTTATATAATGGTAATTAGCACATCGATAAAAATTCCTTCTTCTCATAAAAGCAACTCACCACCTAAGGACCATACATGAGACAGTCGACAACATAAAAAACATAACCAAAATTAGCCAAGTCCTAAACAATACAAGATAGTTTATACTCATCTCGATGAGTATATTCCAAACTTTACTTTTATCCTCCATCAAGATGAATAGCTGCGATGGAGAGATTTGCAAGGTAACATCGTGTTACCCCCAGATCGATCAGTCTCTCATATGCTTTTCCGTGCCTTTTCACAGATTGGCATGCAAGAACTATATGCTAAATACGTTGCAAAAGATTTTAACATGAGGGATTATTATCCCACAAATGCCCAACGTATGAGGAACTTAAGGCAGGAGAGTCAACATGCACTGTTAAAGGGAAAGGTCCTGCACGTCCTTAGAGAAATAGGAGATGAGGAACCCCTTATCACAGGTTCTTTAGCAAATGATGTTCCCCCTCCTAACGATGGTGAGGAGGTTGGGTATCAGAACCTATGATCAACGATACATATCCCTGGTTCTAATGTCTGTGAACACCAACTGTTCACAGAGGGAACAACCACTCATGCTAAGGATGAGCACTTAGATCGTCACCATGATCGGGGCCGTAGAAACCAAAGAGAAGGCAAGAAACATCGTCATGGCGATGGTTCCCCTTCTTCTTCTCCTTCATCCCATCACTCACCCTCTCCTTCCACATCTGGGCACAACCATCATGAACATAAAGGTAAGGATAAAGGTAAGGAAAAAGAGAGACCTCAACGGGAAAGTTGAGAAAGAGGACAAGGGCAAGGACGTAGGGAGAGTAGGGAACAACGCAGACATCACAGGCATCATGAAAGAGACGATCATGATGAGCCCCTACTCGCAACCCAAAGTATGCTTAACATAACGGAAGCAGTTAGGATCCCCACAAGGCATTTAAGAGATAGTCGGATCAAATGATTAGACATGAACAATATCCCACGATTTGAAGGGGGATATAATGCTGATCCGCAAAATCATTTACAGGCATTCCACGATGCCTATGCCTTGCAGAATATAGAAAATGAGTGGCAAAAACTTAAGTTGTTCCCAAGGACACTCACCAAAGAAGCAGAGAGCTGGTACCGGTCCTTAGAACCGGAAACCATTAGGGGGTGGAGTACGATGCTAGAACTGTTCAACGAAAAGTATCAAACGTACTCTAGAGTGTCCAATTTGCATAAACAGATCCAAGGCTGGAAGCAAGGTACACATGAACCCTTGGATGCTGCCATGGCCCACTACTACACATTGTTACATCATTGCCCGGGCCATGGGTACGCTCAGTGGGATCAACTTCGCCACATCGTGGATGGGCTAAGAACCGTTGGAACTTATGCCCAAGGGAGACTCTCACAACTTAGAGCCCATGAAGTACATAGCTTGTTGGAACAAGTAGCAAAAGAAGAAGGTGAGCTACACAAAAGGGAAAGTGCAGAAGAGTACAATCGTGATCCCTCTCTTCGAAAGAAGGGAGTGAAGTTTTGTGATGAAGAGGATGAGTCACCACTCAAAGAGTTGGTGAACCAGAAAACCTTGCCGATCCAAAAAATTAACAACAGAAATAGCGGCTAAGGTAGATGACGTATGGAGTTCCTTAGACTCTAAAATTGAAACTGTCTTAAAAATTGTAGAAGAGTCTAAGGTAGAACAAAGTAGTGACAAAGGTAAGAAAAAGTGGAGAGATTTAGGCCCTGCACATAACAAGGGTAAGGGAAAAATCACTAACTCCGATGTGGCTATGGACTCTGGCATAGACAATGACGGTGGATGTGAGATCTACCACTATGACCATCCTAAGGGATGTTGCCCCATCATTTCACATATACAGGAGTCTGGGGTTTATGCACTTAATCCAAGACTCAACCAACAGCAAACACCCCGAAGGTTGCCTTATCCACAAGGTAACCCAAGGCAGTTCCACCAACCCTTAACGTATTATGCAAGTGGAACTCTACCACAGCCCATCGAACAGCATCAGCAGTGGCAATACCCACAGTCATGGGGGATGCCATTGCCGAAACATCAGTCCCCTTACCAGCAGCCTGACCCTTATGGATATTATGTGCAGCAGCCGATTTTTCCAAGTGACTCTATGAGTCACACAACCCCCAACTGTCACTACCAAGTTTGAGAGTACTTCAGAAGGACTCCTTCTCCTCCGGGAGACACTCCATACCCACATCATCCTCCTAATCCATCTGCACCTCTTCCATCATAAGTAGTTCCCATAACACCTCCTGCTCCAACAATGCAAGGGGAACTTCCTCCTCAACCGCAGCAACGTCATGCTGCTGAGCTATAAATATCCAACCTACTGTTAGTTCTGATAACTGTAAAAAGAGAAGACCCTACTTCAGAACCAAAAGCCCAGACAAACTCTCGCAACAACAAGCGGTTGAGCCCATGTACACTCCTCATCACCATCTAACACTTCGGAGCACCCTTCCGTCCAAAATCATAGCATAATGCATACGGTTATGTTAACGCATACCATAACTGACTAGATCAAGGTTGGCCACCTTCCCAAGAAATTAACTGACCTTGGGAGTCCCTTAATCTATTTACAAATCGTCGGAAATGAACCACATAGGCCTCTTCTTGACTCAGGTTCTAGAGTCAACTTAATTTCACAAGAGATGTATCACGCCTAGAACTTGCCCCAACTTAAGAAGAGCAACATTCAACTAGAGCTAGCAGACCAGTCCATCACCATTCCCTTGGGATTGGTGGAGGACATCATTACCACTGTGTGTGGTTGGTCTTACCCAGCTGATTTTCTAGTGATTGAAGTGAACAACAACAAAGGGGACTTCCCAATTATAATGGGAAGGGCATGGCTTAGTACAGTAGACGCATGCCTTAGGATCCGCAATCTTTCCTTGGAAATTTCCAAGATAAACATTTGTGGAAAGATCGAGAAGAGGAAAGTTCCATGCATCACATACAGTGATTCATCGGGTGATGACATGGAGAAAATGTTTCCATGTAACAGGTGTGCCCTTGAGACTTTGAACCAAAGATGCCTATATGTAGCAACCAGACAACCAGTAGTAGACACCCTGTGGTTGACCGCTACTAGAAGGAGCAGAAAAATATGCATGGAACGAACTGAGGAGACAAACCATGCCAACAATGAAAGCATGTATACATTAGAATATGAGTGTCTCCAACTTCCACCCCTTAATCTAAGATCATCAATTAGGAGAAGTTGGACACTTCTTAGAAATTCAAATAGGCGCTCATTATTTCTGATCTCTCCCTTACAACTCAGTCATGGGGGAGATGGCCACCTATGCTGATCATATAGGGCCCTCAATTCTTTTTCGATTTTTGTTTTACATGTTTTTGTTTTACAACGTTTTTGTCTTACACATTTTTTTTTTACAAATTTCTTTAACTTTTCTAATTTTTTTTTACAAATTTCTTTAACTTTTCTTGTTTTTGTTTTACAAATTTCTTTAATTTTTCTAGTTTTTGTTTTACATCATCATTATACTTTTCCATTTTTTTTGTGTGTGTGTGCCATCCACCCTATAAGTTTGTCACTGAATAAGTGTTCAGTATGATGGTATGAATTGTTTTTCATATTGATTGCTAATGTTTGGTTTTTACATTTAAGTCACAATGTTGATACTAAGGTATGTTTCTTTTAATATGGTAGGCAATGAGACCACTTCATCCATTCATCCACTAGTTTCTATGGTCTCTCTCGACTTGGAAATGTACAGTGCCCTTCTAATAAGAACTTAAACGAATCGATGACTAGGTATTTCTCAAACTAAGGAAGGACTCAAGGATTGAAAAGGGTGTGACTTCAAGGGAACTTGATGCTTTTGTGTTGGTCATTCTCTTGGGTGCTTGGATGTTTTCTTCCCGAGTTTTCTTGTTGTTTCAATGTTACCCAACTATCGGAAGTTGAGACAATAAAAATAATCAAGTCTTTGCATGGTGTGGTTCTCATGCATAAAAATAAAAAACATAACAAAAAAAAAAGTGAGAATTCAAAGCACACCCCTTAAACAGAATAAATATTTGGGCTACAAGCACTGGTTATGGAACTAAAAACGTTCCCTCTAACTAAGGCCCTTCTCGCTTCCCATTCTCTCCTTTGTTTCATCGGAATGGTGGTGACTCTTGGGGAAGGCATTCTTGTTATCCAAGTGGATGGTTTAGCTGAATGTATTAATGTGAAGTCACTTGATGTGGTTGGTTCGAGGCCGGAGTTGGAATGAGACTTGCCAAGTCACATTAATCATAAAACACACAAGGGGTTGTACACCACCTTGTTCTTGGGATTCCATTCCATTTTCTTCTCTCCATTCTTCTCTCCATTGTTCACCTCATTGCAGGTTGTATCATTAGTGTATATATTTTGGTTGATGCATTGTTTTCTTTTTGGTAAAACGCTTGTGGTTAAGACTTTAACTCTTGTTTCAAATGACATTCTCGGAGCTTACGGACTCTTTGAATGTGGGTTTGTCAGGGCATGAGCCTGCTTTGGGGAGGACCCACTGACATTCCTATTTGGAGCATTAGTTAAATTCTTTTCCTTAACATTTTTCAATTAATTTTATTTTGTTCATTACCATCTTGACATCCATTTCACTGATGTTTTCAGTTTTCCCTTTTTATCTATCTTTCTTACTCCTTTCCTTTCTCCATTCTCACGCTACCGACAGTTAGCGATTAGTCATGGGGGTACGGGGCTCGATTTTTTCGATTTTCTCTTAGCCCCAAAATTTTTGATTTTCTTCCTAACCCCTACACCTTCGGTAGTCATCATCAATATATTCCCAGATCTATATTAGTCATACCACAACCTAGCCAATGAACTTACACCAAAGCAAGGTATCAATTACATGACGATTCATTTACCCTTGCTAATATAAGATTATGTTGTGTGTGCCGCCTATCGCAATCATACAACAACAAATTGGATCTGGAGCAAACACTTGGAATGGAACTGCGCTGGAAGAAGCTATGCAAGGAGCAAGATCGATAAAGCGCTTACTGACGGACAACAAAGACGCAATCTTGGCGTTGGCAGCAACAACACTTCTTTCTCTCTCTCTCTTTCTTTCTTCGCTGCCAACTAAGACCTGATGTCATTGTAATAAGGTGTTCACCCTTGTTGTCATGAATACCAATTTTATCAAGTCTTGTAATGATGATCCATTCACATGTCATCCCATTAGTTTCATTCCCCTCAATAATTCCATACCTTCCCGATATTATTGTAAGGAACTCGAGGACGAGTTTTCATTCAGTCATGGGGGTATAATGAGACGCGATATGCACAAGCTGCGATATCGTGTCATCCCTTGCGATGTCGCGTACGCGATATCGCGGTCCGCTGCCAAATCTATAAATAAGAGGCGGAACTCCCCTTATTTTCCATCCTAGGCTTAAAGTAGGGAAACTCTGGCAATTTGATCACTCCAGAGATAAAATATTTTCCATGTGCCCGCAGTAGGAGTCCCCATGTGAACGGATCTTTATTCGAGCAGCTTTGTACCTGAACGCAAGTTGTGTGTAGCAATAAAGACGAGCTTTGTGGATAAACCTTGCAGTGCATGGAATAGGATTTTATTACTTGTTATTTATTACCTACATTAGCGCAGCATGAGTACGACTTGATTACGAGCATTGACGAATGTGTACGGCTAATCAAGGAATCAGCTGCTCATCGCAATTAGAATCTCTCACCCTTAACTCCTAGAATGTGGAATGAGTACAACTTGATTACGAGCATTTACGAATGTGTACGGCTAGTCAAGGAATCAGCTGCTCATTACGCTTAGGCTAGTTAAGTGCCTCAGTACGACCACTTCGAGCACGTGCGTTACATGTGGTGATCCCAGTAACGATTAGCGTTGATAGCCACAATTGCATAGTTCAGGGTGTGTACAGTAAGTGGGAACAAATGCTGACACTAGTTAATCTAGACTTAGTCCTTAGTTAGAGTTAGTTAGCTTTCTCAACCCTTCACCTCAATAGCATAGGAGAAAAACATTTAAAAGCTATAAAAATCATATACCTCGGACTTACTTAACCATACACCATGACAAATACAAGTAAGTCTGGAAAGACAACAAATGATTAACCCCAAGTGTTCCATGAGGCGTGTAGGCATTTAGTCTGTGGAGTTCGACCGGATCATCCGTGCTATGCTCATTTCGTATGGTTGAGTGTAGGGGTACCTCGCCACTCATCACCATCTATATTTGACGGAGATCCTAAGGCAATTTAAAGAATGGAATCAGGGAAGATGGCACTGCCTTTTCCTTGCCTTATCGAAAAAATGTGCCGACAGGCTGGTATTCGAGGATACACAAATGACGTCCTCCAAAAGGCCCAGAATGCTTCTTATGTTGAGTTATTAAAGGCACCAACTCCAAGAAAGAGCACTGGCGAAGAGCTAAGACCAGATGAAGAAGAAGAACAGATGACTGGAACACCTGCAGCTCAACTTGCAGGACCCAGTCAACCTCCAGCCATAGGTCCCAGCCAACAACAAGAAGCAGGACCCAGCATAGGCCAGGATCAGCCGTCGCTGCCGCAAGACTACAGATCGTCGATGAGCCATCTTAGCGCCATCGTCGAGTCGGTTAGTTGGGAAAGTCATGATGACGCAAACCTCTTCCACATCATCGATGATGCCGACCAACCTACTATTTCATTAGATCGCACGAGGGGCAAATTATCAATTTAAATAGGAGGAGGGAAAAGCAGATGGTCACAATAGATCTCAGGAAATGCGGCATATTTTCAAGTGTAGTTAGAGACTGGTGAAGGGGCCACTGTGGTGGTCATGCAACACTAGGATGCTACGGGAGCTGTTGAAGTCGTCACTAACCATATCAAAGAATCCTTTAACGTACCTATTGTGCCACCGGCAGATCTCTCAAGAGCACGGGATGCTCAAACTCTTGCCGAAACCTCAATGACTCCTGTGGAACATGAGGATGCGCTAGATCAATTGCTACAAAGAGGGCAAGTTCTGACATCCTTGTTTGACATCCCTCAAGATGTCACAGTAATTCAATCAAACCTCATTTCCACTAAGGGGAAGCTGGTCATAGCCGAAGTAAGGGCCAAGCATGCTAAAGCTGAAGTGCAGAAACTACAAGAGCAGCTCGTAGCCTTACAAGTAGCACAGCGAGATCCTCTACAATTTTTTCCCGCAGACCAGCTGGAAAATTTCAGAACTGAGCAATTAACAAAGCTAATCACATAAAATAAGAAGGTGGCAGAAGAAAAGGAGACGGCTTTTTGGGATGCCTCCGCAGCACAAGCGCAAACTCATGTGCATCTTAAGGCACTCAAGGCCTTAGAAGAAGAGAATAAGAAGTTGGTTGCAGATAACCTTTGGTTGACTTCTATGGAGAAACAAAAGAATATTCTCGATGAACACTTTCATCAGTTACGAGAACAGTTCATTCGGGTCAACCAATATGTAAGCCATTTAGCCAGAGAAAATCGAACCCTCTCAATGGAGGAGGTATGCGCTATTCGCCAAAAATCAGCCATCGAGATCAGCGCATGGCAGAATGAGGCTAAACGCCATGAGAAGCTGAAGGAGCATTTCCATGATCAGGTAGGGATGTACAAACAAATCCTGGAGAAGGAGATCCATATGGCCAAGGCTCAAATCAATAACATCAATGCTCAACACATGATTAGAGGGCCATATTGGACACTTACGCCTTTGCCCACCAAGCGAAAGTTAAGAACCGAGACCTACAGATCCAAGACTTCATCAAATACATGGAGTTGGAAAACCTTAGATATGCCAACCTAGCCATGTTAATAGCAGGACGCCCAAGGTCAGAGCTCAAGTAGAAGGTAGCTTCCATCAATATCAAATATGAAGCAGAATTTGCTGAGCACAAGAAGCTGGCTGAGAAACCAAATGTTGTAAATTTTGAACTTGCAATGGTAAAAGAAAGCTACCAGGGATAGAAAGATGTTGCAACTGACTTGGCTTGACGGCTAACAAAGTTTCACGAATATAAAGACAAAGCTAGAGCCTATGAAGAGGAATGACAGGTGTTCGCGACATGGTATGTCAAAGCTAACCAGATGTTCCTACAACTACCCTATCCGTGGGAAGTGCCAACTCCATCAAACATCGGAACATTAGCATGGATGGCACAAGATCCAAGGACCGAACAGGAGAAGCTCCAGGCCATTCTTCAGCGTCTTCAACCTTCAAAGCTTGGAGCATGTGACAAGGGGAAACCACCCATGGAGGAACCACCGCCACTAGGAACTACATGAGTTCCATTTTTTGTAGTGTAGTATTTTCTCTGTGTTGTGTCTTCCCACACTGCGGCATCATTTCCTTTTCTGTTTTTCCAGTTAATAATCCCATACCTATCCACTGTGTAATCAATGAAGCTTGTTCTCATTATAACTTGAGGATGATTTTTTATTCAGTCGTGGGGGTATGATGAGATGCGATTCACATAGGCCACGATATCGCGTACGTGATATCACGTCCACTGCGATATCGCATCCCCCGCGATATCACGTCTTCCCTACGATATCGCGTACGCGATATCGCAGTCTACCGCCATATCTATAAATAAGATGTGGCTCTCCCTTGTTTAGCATAGATAGAATAGAAGTAGTGAAGCTCTGGCAGTTTGACCACTCTAGAGATAGATTATTTTTCCCGTGTCTACCCGCAGTGTGGTGAATGTAATTGTACGGTGTCTTATTCGAGTGTGACGTACTTGGACATACACATGACCAGCAATAAAGATCGAGATTACTTCATCAATGTAGCAGTCACTTTGTTATTTATTTGTTTATTTAATGTTATTTATTGCTCTCTCTCTCACCCTTAAACTCCTAGAATGCAATGTGAGTATGGCTTGATTACGAGCATCTAAGGTTAGTCAAGGAATCGGTTACTCATCGCAACGCTTAACGAGTACGACTTGATTTCGAGCATTTAAGTGTGACTACTTGGTAGCCCAATGGCGTACCTAGGATCTATGCTTAGTAATCCTAGTGGTAGTCATGCACGAGGTCCAAGATGTGTACGATTAATCAAGGAATCGGTTGCTCGTTGCACTTAGGCTAGATTAGATTCTCTTATCCTTTTCCTCCTAACTTAGCTTAGTTAATATTATTTTCCACTACCTTCAGGAGTAGCATTAGAATTAGGAAACACATCATACATCTCATCTGGACTAAACCATACGTGAAAAATATAATACTAGTCCAGGTGGGAAGATAGCAAACTACGACCTAAGGATAACTATCTAGGTGCCACAACTAGTCCATCTGCGGAGTTCGACCGGATCACGCGTGCTACGCTCGTTTCGTATGGTTGAGTGTAGGGGTACCTCACCACTCATCAGGTTTGATTCTAGTAGGCACTACTAAGTTATAAATTTTAAAAATATTCCATATAAGGAATTTTGAAACCAATTTAATAGATTCAATGATCCTCAGTAGATATAAGTAAAAATTTTAGTTTCCACTATTTGTCCATTCTAACCTACACTCATAATCTATTTTCATTTATTGCTATTCCTCATTAGTTATGATGCATAATTAGTAGAGTATGAATAGGATCTTATCTTCTACAAGTTGAAACAAGTAGATGCTTCAAAATTCCTATGAAGAATGAATACACCAACTATGAAATAGAAATAGCATTGAAGATTAATACTGTATTCTCCCTAAATTTCCTAGAGCACATTAAACATAAATGAGAGATTACAATTGCAAATTGGTTAATTTGTTTCAAATGTTACCAAGAATACTTGGTAATTTTCTTAATGATGTTTTGAAAATTCATAGCATGTATATTTGAAGTTGGGAATATGTCTTGGAGGTCAAAGAGATGTCTTTGTTGAGAGCTAGGTATTGACAGGAGACATCTTGTCATGAGGAAGAGATGTCTTTGTAGATGAGAAGACATCTTAACCTATCAAGAGATGTCTCTGGGGAGATACCCCAAATAAGAGATGTCTCTGGGGAGATGTCTCCCCTAGACAAGAGATGTCTTTGGGGAGCCATCTCACCCTAGGAGGAGATGTCTCACCCTAACAAGGAACATCTTCCACAAGCCAGAGATGTCTGACCTAAGTCTTGAATGTTGAAGAAAGATATCTTGTCAAGTCTATAGATGTCCTACATGGCCAAGAAAAGTTCTGAGTTAGCAGTTCCAAGTTTAGAAATAGCTAAAAAAATGAGCAAGATGGAAACAACTAAGAATCTCCAAGTTAAGCATGGGGAAAGATTTCCTAGGATTCTTGTCTTAAATTTAATAAATATTATTGTGTGTTTCATGTTCTTAAGCATGGAGAGTGATATGAAAGCACAAGTATGAGATTGCATAAGTGTGTGTGGATCTCTATGGTCAATTGTATGTGTGTGGCCTTTATGGCTCTTGTGTGGTTGTGTTTGGATCTTAGTCTTGTGTTTATGGCATAGATCTCATTTGGTTGTGCCTTGTATTGAGGACAATTGTTATGTAACTATAGGGCCTCATGCTCTATAATATTGTTGAGTGTATGAGTGTTTTATTGTGGCTTGTGGAATCAATGATTTATACTCTTCTTTGCATTAATTAAAGATAGATAGTTTTTCTTATTTTCTAGCAAATTGAACTATCTTCATATATTCTATATTTGGTGTGTGTTTGAAGGGTTAAGATAAACAAAGTGACCCTGATCTACTGTTATTGGTATCAAATAGTTAGATTAATTATTGTTTAGAATTTGGTTGCGAATTTTTTTCAATTTCAAATTGTGCCTAAGAAAAAATAGTTTCAAGCCTTGAGTAAAGACATGGAGAGCATGAAGGCTAGCTTTCAATTGATTATTGCTCAATTGGATGAGATCAATGCCAAGATAGATAGGAATTCATGTTCCAACCATATTCAAATTCACAAGGATGATGAGCATTCAAGTTTGAATGATCATGTAGAATTTTCTCAACCTAGTGGAGGGGAAGCAAATGAGGACATTCTAGCTATGGGAGTGTGGAAATCCATTAGCCAAGGATTCTAGTGGGTGGGAATCCAAATGCTCAAGTTAGAATTCTAAGGATTCCAACACCAGCATCTACTTCTCATGATAAGATTGACAATGAAGATGAAGAAAGACTTACTAGAGCATTTAGAAATGCTGCTAGACTTTTATATGTGGAATTAAAGACATTCAATGGTGTAGATGTCACCAATGCTTTTGCAAGCTAGCTGAAGGCACTTGACAAGAATTTTGAATTGGAAGAGGTACCAAATCAATTGAGGGTATCTGATGAGTCATGAATTTTCTCGCTATGATATCACTATTGTGATATCACATGGGCTGCGATATCGCGTCGCACTGCCAAATCTATAAATAAGAGGCAACTCTCCCTTGTTTCTTAGTTTTATGTTAGATTGTAGCTAAACTCTCGCAATTTTCTCCCTCCAGAGATAGAATATTTTCCAGTTTCTACCCACAGTGTGGTGATTGTAATTGTACAACATCCTTTATTCGAGTGTGACGTACTTGGACACGCACATGACCGACAATAAAGATCGAGATTACTTCATCATTGCAGCATTCACTTTGTTTATTTATTTATTTAATTATTATTTACTGCTTTCCTAATTAGTCTCTCTCACCCTTAAACTCATGTTAAAACGCGGAATGAGTACGACTTGATTACAAGCATTTAAGTGTAACTACTTGGTAACCTAGTAGCGTACCTAGGATCTGCACTTGGTAATCCTAGTGGTAGTTGTGTACGAAGTCTAGGATGTGTATGGATAATCAAGGAACAGATGCTCATCGCACTTAGGCTAGTTAGATTCTCTCTTATCCTCTCTCTCCTAGATTAGTGAATATTACATTCCAGTGCCTTCACGAGTAGCGTTAGATTAGGAACCACATCATACACCTCACTCTGGACTAAACCATACGTGACAAATATAATACTAGTCCAGGTGGGAAGATAGCGAACTGCGACCTAAGGCTAACTATCTAGGTGCCACAACTAGTCCGTCTGCAGAGTTCAACTGAATCACACGTGAAATTGCTCATATTCATATGGTTGAGTGTAGGGGTACCTCGCCACTCATCAATATCGATTGTTGAATCCGAAGTAGAAGGTATGGCTTCTACTTGCTCAAAGAAAGAATCCCATAGTTACGAGAGGTAAAATGGTTAACCTATCAAAGACTTGAATCTAATGAAGAATAGGTTGAGGAGAAAATTCAAATAGTCTTGGCAAAGGTAAGAGATGATCATGAAGTGGAAATTCCTTAGGCAAGGTAACAAAGATGACAAGGAGTTTTACATTGAATTTTGTAAACTATTCCATCAAGCTAAGATTAACTAGGAGGAGTATGAATAAGCTTTAATCTTTCTTGGAGGTTTCAAAATGGCATATCAATTGGAGTTATCATTCTATGAGCCACAAACTCTTGAAAAGACTTATGATTTGGTACTAAAGGCAGAAAAGAAACTTAGTATACTTAGGAACAGAAGCAAATAAGCTTTGAAAAGAAAGGACAAGGTATCCAAATTCATGAGCGACGAGTATACCTTACGCCTAACCATATAAATTACAAGTGTTCACATGTAATCCAGTTGAATTCCGTAGACCTTAAGTTCCTAAGTACGCTAGTTCTAGGAAGTGAAATCTAACCATGATAATCGTTGTTTTCCCAAATACACTTGTGAAGCTTAGTTGTATCGTTAATTGTAATTAGGGTACATGATTTTTATTATTTTATATTTTATTAGCGTATGATTAATAAAAATTTTGATGAGCGGTGAAAGGTACCCATACGCTCAACCATACAAATCACAAAGCATTCAAGCACGATCTAGTTGAATTTCGCAAACTCTATGTCTTTCGGTACACTAGTCATCTAGGAAATAAACCCTACCCTAATGGTCATTTGTTGTCTTCCCAATTACACTTATGATGTATGAAGGTATGGTTAAGTGTAATTGAGGCATATGATTTTTATTGTTTTATGTTTTGTGTTCCTTGATTCTTAAAGTAGAGAGATGAAGTAATTAATAACTAATTTAATTTAACTACTTAACTAGTCTCTAACTAGTCCTAACATAAGCATCTAGTCCCACTTTCTATACATGTTTTGAACTCACATATCCACTGCTGGGTTACCAAGTGCTATGCTACTAGGTGCACCAAGCAATAACACTGCTGGGATTACCAAGCAAATATGTGTTTACACTCGAAGCGATTGTACTTATGTGTTTAATCTATTTAGCTTAGATAATTAACTAATTGCTTAAAGTCTAATTTAGCTTCATTAATTGCATATTTAATGAAAATAATGAATGAATAAATAAATCATTAATCTATTCTAAGTGCTTCAAGGTTTGATCAAAAGGCTCGACTTTATTGCCATACACACTAGTGTGGCTTAGGTACAATAGTGCTTGAATAAAGATCTATACACTTTCTAACTCTTACTGTGGACACTCAAAGAAATATTCTAGCTTTCAAATGGAAAAACTACAAGAGCTCTGCTACTACTATGACTTGATTTCCCATAAACACAGCTGTGAGCTTGTATTTATAGTTTTTATTAGAGGTCTATGTTTATGGGGCCCCCCATCGATGGGGCAACACCATGTAAACAGGGCCCCATTGACCCTACATCAATGGGGGTCCATCAACGCGACACTTTAATGATCATCATACCCCCACAACTAAATGAAAGCTCATCCTCGAGTTCCTTTACAACATTGAGAAGGTATGGGATTATTAACTAACTCTTGACATAACAAACTGACTTGACAAGGCTAAGTGCCTAAGTGTACAAATCAACACATTACAAAAATTATGGTGTTCATGATACAAAACTGAATACCATGACATGACTACATAAAATTGGATAGTATGTCCTCTAATGGCATGAAGACGGTGGAGAAGATCAGACAGTCCCAAGTGGTGGAGGCTCTTAAGGTTCTAAAGGACCTTCATCGGCTTCAAGCACGTCCAGTGGTTGAGGTGGCTATGGCTATCCTACTACGGCTACAACCTCTGGTGAAAGGTGAAAGGAATCCAGTAATGCCTTCATCTTCTCCTCCTTACTTCAATGAACATTCACAATCCACATGGCATTACCAATGTGGGCTAGAATGGAGATATCCCATGAACAACGCATTACTAAGAACATTTCCTTTATGTTGACAAACCAAGTAGTGAATTATTCATGTTTGACATCAAACGTCCTAACTACATTCTGCAGCTCTTGGTAGTCATTCATTCTTCTAGCTAGGTTCTCAATGGTAGATCTTTAATTAGTGTATTTTCCCTTTAGAACTGCAAGTTCAACGTTTGTCATGACAAGCTTTTGCTTGGTGTCTTTGTGATGCTTGAACTTGGCCTCATACAACAAGTACAAGTTGACCACCTACTTTTCTAGTTCTAACTGCGACCGTCTAGTAGTCAACATGGCCAAATTTGCGTATTAGAGATTGACAAGCTCCATCTATTTCATCATCTCCTCAATTTGCAAATCCTTCATGTGGATTTTCAACTTGTTGTAATCATCTATCCCATCAATGATAGGTTGCTAAAATTCTCTTCCTTACTAAAGTTGCTAGAGGGCTTCATTCACTTTCTCCTTCGTCAATTGGATGTGTTTTTCATTTACTTCTTTTTTGTAGACCAACCTGGTCTCTATAATGATTTTTCACTCTCTCAAATTTAAGAGCTTCTAATTTCCAAGTAACTACCTCAATCGTAGTTTTCTAGTGAAGGGCATGAACCTCCTCCATGGAGAGGTTTCTATTTTCCACTGCTAATCTCCATAGTTATGTGTTTGCTCTGACCAATTGCTCCTGCTATTGATGGATGAAGTTAGTTAATTGTTGTTTGTACTCATCAACATTCCATAGGCGATGATTCTCTATGGTCAATTGTACATTCTCCTAGCAAGTTTACTCCAAGTACTTCTAAATTTTATGTTGTGTGGCCTTTACCAAGGATTGGTAGAACACCGATGTCTCCACTGCACCGTCAACCCTTTTTAGTCTAGTGTGAAGTTGTTCAATAGTTGCATCTCTTGTCAATGCCAGGTTAAGAAATGTAGGGTTGGCATTTTGGCCTCTTAATTTAGCAACATCAGTAGCCAAGTGTTTGTTCAGCTCCTTGGTTATTTCAAGTTGCTCCTCCAAGATCATGTTCTTGCCCCTTTCCTTTAACAACTCCAACTGAGTTGTAGTAATATTTTTTGGAAGATCAAAGACATTTAGAAGCGAATGTCCAATTCCCACTAGTCAGTCTAGTAGTTCTACATGCTATGCTACATTTATTCTACCACTTGTGGTCCCTGTGGACATCTGCACATCCTTGAGTGTAGTGACATGTAGTACAAACACTATAGGTGCAATGAGGATTTTAGCTATTTAGTCAGCAACCATCTCTGTTGCATTCTCCTATCCTTGGTCCTGCATCATCAATATTTGTTGCCCCCTCACCTTCCTCCAAGTGTACTAAGAAGGTTACAACATTCCCAAAGATTTCTAGGAGTGACTATTATTATACAAGATATACCGTGACCTCTTTGGCACTAGGATTTGACCTTGCAGGCAACCACGTTCTTTGGGCTGAGGAAATAGATCCACCTCCACTCATCAAGCTAATTTTTCGGGCCACCTCATTTAGGTGACTCATTACCAATCTGTACACAGATGGGTCCCCACCACTCATGCCTACTCATTGCTCTTGTTCACACAACAGCCATTCTGGGTATTTGTGCAATCGTTGGGCTATTGCAACAACATCTGGCATAGTTGTTTGAGTGGCAAATGGAAGTGGTGGTTGCTACTTCTCTTCTTGAATGATAGTTACAAGCATCTTTTCTTTCATCATCTTTGTCCAATTAGTGGCCGAAACATGCTTGACAACATCATTCATATAACAGACTATTCCTCCCCTCCGACAAAGTTTTCTAATGAGGCATGAAAAGAGAAGTGCTTTCCTTCCACATTCATTTTCTTTAAACTGCTTCTCCATCTCTAGATAGATCAGCTGTGAAAGGTTGATAGGGAATCTCTCACTCAAAGCAGTGAATGCTTAAGTAAAAAAGGTGGTGATTTTTCTTAGCCTCACTGTGGGATTAGGGTGGAAGGTTACAATCTTATAGTAAATCCTTTTTGCTGATGTGAGCATGCCAAACTCCTAGTGATCAACACCATAGCACCATTGCATCCATTCTTTCTTAATGCTAGGCTTCGCCTACATTGGAATCTTAGTAATACTTACCCTTGTTTCTAGCAACCCGAGCACTTTAGCAATATCCTGCACCAAATAGGACACAAAGATGTCCTTGATTTTTATTATGGATCTAGTTTGCCTATTTTTCTATAATAAAAATGTCTCTCCCGTGTAACACTCCCTAGTGGAAGTGATGATTGGCCACATGGAAGAGGCCCTTAGTTGATCCTACACTTCTCTTGGTGCTTGCTCTAGGAAAAGGCTAAAGTTCAACTCCTAAAGCATTATTTTTTGGACCTCCCTCAATCTGATCTAATTCAGGCAAGCTTCTATCAAGGTAACCTCAAGATTTACTTGTTGAGCTAATGCATCATCCTGGTGAGAGTGTTCTGTTGCTACTACTAGTTCTAGAATCTGTCGAATAGATTCCACCTCAACCTCTTCCCTAAGAGGACCTATGGCATGGGTTGCAAGTGGTTCTTCTTGGGCCTATTCTTGGCCCCTTTCAATTCTAGGCCATTTTTTCTTTAGTTAAGATGGTTCTACTTCTTGCATGTGCTTTCCTTTCAATGCCATCTATGATCACAACACACCCATGGATTAGCAGATACAATGTGTAACTTTAAATTTTTGAATATCTTCTCTCATTAGTCAGTTACACTTTGACTAAGTTGGACCATGGACAATTGATTATTTTATTATTATTTCATTAATTATTATTGTAAATGTCACCAAAGCATGTTGGAAAGGTATAACTCTTTAATAGTTGATTTTTTGGTTAAACCTTTATGGGAGCTAGAAAAATGGCAAAAACTTCTCCATAAGAAATGGCACATTTGTGGCCTCCATAATGAAGTGCTTACCTCCGATAACTACAATATTGAAGAATAGAGTGATGTGGATAAATGATTAAGAAGTTATGAGCTTTGGAAGGTTCTGGGCTCTAAAAATTTGAAAAAATCCCTTAGCATTTGCGAGAAAATGTAAAACTTTCCAAGTGGGGTCATGCCTATATATAGAATTTTTCTACTATGTTGATGGGACCCCATATACAAGGCCTCGTATATGAGTTTGCTCCATCGACAAGGCCCCATATACGGGGCCTAGAGGAAAAATTTTGAATTTTGAATATCTTAAAAAATACAAGGAATTTTTTAATGAATTTAGGATCCATGGAGTTTTAGAAAAGCCAAGTATATGAGAAAATCATTGAAGAGGGTCTTTGAAAGCTCAAAAATTAAAAAATTTGATGGAGAATGTATTTATTGAACAAAATATGTAAACGAGCACCCAAGTAAGTCAGAGAGTATAAAGAGTATTGAGTTCCCTTGAAGTCACACATTATACAAACCTTTGAATCCTTTCTAATTTCAAAAACTACCAAGGTTACAAATTTATCAAAAGTTTATTAAATAAAAAGGGACCTCAAATTTCCAAAACAAGAAAAACCATAGAGTTTGTGGATGGGTGAATGTCATGGACTTACTACCTATTCCATGAAAAAGAAACCATGACTTAGCCATCGACACAAAAATTCAAAAATAGAAACCAAACATTAGCAAACAAAACATTAAGCACAAACCACCATTAGTAACAGCTACAGCACCACTATGTCCTATTAGCATAAAGCACATTTATTAGCAAAAATTTGAAAATCACACTCAAACAAAACAAAGTAAATTAGATAAGAAAGTGTAAAATATTCAAGAAAGATTTAAATGTACTAACGATGGTGTAAAATAGAAAAAATTTTGAAAAAAAAAAAGGTGTAAAATAAACAACTATAAAGACAAAAATGTGCAAAACAAAAAATAGAAAAACTGAGTAGCCACGTGTATGGTTAGCATGGATGGTCAACTCCCCCATGACAAAGTTGAAAGGAGGAGATTTGAAAAATTGAGTGTGGTTGTTCATCCGTTGAGGTGTTCGTTGTACTAGCTCTCTTAGGCTCGTGAAAAGGCTTTATCTATTGGATGTTAACCAACTACTTTTTATTTAGGCTCTCAGGCTTGTATATGATCATGACCCTAGAAGGAAAGGTTTCATCAATTATATAAGATCCCTCCCACAACATTTGGAACTTTGTTTTCTAGGGTACATGCCTGGGGTTCCAGTAGAGAACCTTATCTCCCAATTGAAATTTTTCTTTCCATATTCTAAGGTCATGACATTGCTTGTTGCATGCCTTATGTACTTTATTCGAAAATAGGGCCACTAATCGATTTTCATCTAGCACATTTAAGTTGATCAATCTTGCTTTTTCTGCTAGGCTCAGGTCTAGGTCCAAGTCACAGGCTATTGAAAGTGTATGAAGCTTGAATTGAATCAAGAGCATTGGATGTTTTCTATACACCAACTCATGGGGAGAGTAGCCAATAGAGAGTTTCCATGTTAAGCGGTAGGCCCAAAGGGCATCATTGAGTTTTGTGCTCCAATCTCTCCTATATTTGCTTATGGTCCTTGTTAGGATCTTTTTGATCTCCCTATTGGTAACTTCTGCTTGATCATTAGCTTAGGGGTGATAAGGTGTTGTTAATTTATGTTCGACCCCTAAGAATTGCATGAGTTTTTGAAAAGTAGCACTTGTAAAATGAGTTCCATTATCAGAAATCAATGCACATGGCACCCCAAACATGTTTACACCATTGTGTTATACAAATCAAGCAACAATGGATGATGTACAATCGATGATGACTACTACTTCTGCCCATTTAGTGTAGTAGTCAATTGTTATGATGATGTATGCATTTTCATTGGACATGGGTATGATGGGACCCATGAGGTCTATGCCCCATATGTCAAAGGGCTCTGGTGGTTGAATCCACTATTGAGAACCCTCCATTTAAGTGGTCATCCCACCATCTCATTGACAATGTTCACAGGATCAGACAAACTAGTGGGCATCCTTGAAGATTGTAGGCTAATAGTATCCTTCCATTAGGATTTTTATGGTCGTGCATCCCCTAGCATAGTAGCCTTCACAAAGGCCTTCATAACCATCCTAGAGAACATGCAATTGGTCTACATTAGGGACACACCAACGAACTAGGCCATTAGTGCACACCTTGTAAAGTTGTCCATTGATTTCCATGAAGTACTTGGCCTAATGAAGAAACTATTGTTTCTTCCTAAAGTCCAAATCTTGTGGCATCTCCTGTGTAAGAAGGTAAGTGAGGATGCCATCATACCATTTTGTTTCTATGGGCATTTATTCATTTATTGCTCCTATAAAGAGGAGTTCGTTTGGAAATTGATCAAAGAGTAGGCTCTCCTCCTCTTTGTTATCCTATCTTAACCGAGAGAGATGGTCAGCGACCACATTCTTAGTCCCCTTTCAATCTACCATTATGAGATTGAATTCCTGCAAGATCACAAGCCACCATATGATACGAGGGCTTGTCATTGGCTTGTTTAATAAGAAGTAGATGGTATTATGATCTATGTGCACAAACACTTTATAGCCAAGTACATAGTACTTGAACTTTTTGAGAGCATACACCACTATCATTAGTTCTTTCTCAATTTTCATGTAATTCAACTATGCATCCACAATGATTTAGCTAGTGTAGTGGATGTAATATGGACATTTCTTATCATCTAACTATGTAAGCATATCTCCCAGGACATAATTAGATGCATATGTCATTATATGAAATGGTCTAGGCCAATATGGTGCTTGTAGAATTAGAGTTTCTATGAGTTTTTCCTTTAGCTATTGAAATGCATGTTCATTTGGTCTAGATGAATGAAGCATCTTTCTTTGTAAGCTCGACCAATGGATTTACAATCTTAGAGAAATTCTCTATGAATTGCCAGTAGTAGCCCATGTGTCCAAGGAATGATCAAACATCTTTGACTATCTCTAGTTAGCGTGTGATTCCTTGAATGATCCTTATCTCTTCCAGGTCTACCTCAATCCCTGCCTGAGTAATTCTATGCTCCAGTACTATGCATTCCTAGACCATTAAATGGCTTTTCTACTAATCAAGCCTAAGGTTTGTTCCAACACATCTTTTCAGTACTTGCTCAAGGCAATCCATGGCTTGCTCAAATGTAGCCCCATAGGTAGAGAAGTCATCCATAAAGATCTCTACCCCACTACTAATCTGCTATTGAAAAATACCAAGGACCAGGCATTGGAATGTTGTAGGGGCATTACATAAACCAAACAGCATCTTGCAGTATGCAAAAGTCTCCCAGGGACTCATAAATGTTGTTTTGGCCTGATCTTTGGGCACAATATAGATTTTGCTATAGTCACTATAACCATCCAAGAAGCTATAATAACAATGCCCAAATATAGTGTCCAACACTTGGTCTACAAATGGCAATGGAAAATGATCTTTAAATGTTGCCATATTTAACAGCCTAAAAGTCTATGCAAACCCACTACTAACCATATATATTTGGCATAATTACAAGTGAGGTGATCCACTCACTATTTGCTATGGGATAGATGAATCCCACCTTGAGGAGTTACTCTATTTCCTCTTTGACGATCTGCTTCAACTTGGGGTTCAACCACCTTTGTGGCTACCTTCTTGGCTTCATGGCCAGGTTGGTGTAAATGTAATGCTAGAATATCCTTGGATCAATTCTAGTCAATTTAGAATATGACCAAGCAAAGGTTGTTAGCCATTTTTTGACCACATTCAACAACTTATCTTTTTTCTTATGAGCAAGCTTTGCATTGATGATAACCAACTTGCCATTGTTTAAAAATGCATACTTCATGCCGACTAGTAGAGTTTTTCACTCTAGCGGCTCTTGCTTGAAATTATCAAGGATTTCCAACTCTTCCCAATAGGTATCATTATCTTCATTATCAGAGAGTTAGTGATGAACTTGCTTCTGTTCATCCATGTCCTCGACATAGGCACATGTCAAACTCTTAGTAAGTTCCATGCATAATGTGCTATTATCAAAGTCAACTATCAACCACTGGGTACCCTCTTGTTTTATGGCTACTACGTACAGGCACCTTTGGATATCAATTTCATGTACATACTGATTGCATGCTTTGATGAATGTACTTTTAATGAACCAGATTCCCTACATGCAATTGCACTTGTTATCACTGTATGCGATACATGGAACTCACTTCTTCTCAAGCTGTCCAAATTCATTTTCCTTGGTGATTTCCAAGGAGAGGTTCCTAATGCCCATTCATGCATCAATAGTGCTCAACCATGCACATCCCATAATGATAGGCAAGTCACCTTTGTAGTTTTAAACTTTCATCACCAAAAAATAGGCAAAATAGGACCACCTACAAACTATGGTCACAATGTCCTCCACTAACCCCAAAGGGATAGTGATTAACTAGTCTTTCAATTCTAAATAAATATTGTCCTTCTTAATAGGTGGTAGTTTTTAGGCCTTGTACATGTCATAAGAGATGAGATTGACACCAGAACCAGAATCAAGAAGAGCCTTGCATGGCTCATGTTCAATGATTTGTAAGTAAATAAGAGGACTTCCTAAGTCAAATATTTCCATGGGAAGATTGCAGCCTTGATCCAATTGGCGATAGCATGAGTTAACATCATGGTGTGGATCTAAGGTGATGTTTGGTTTGAAGGGCTCTTGAGTGTGTTTGATGTAGAGGATGAGGATGTTGGAAATACAAGGTGACTAGCCACATTAGGTTGTGAGGGTTTGGGAGAACTATTGGGTTGAAAAAATGATCATTTCTTGGATCAATTGTCTAAACCACTTAGTTGGAAGGCTGGTTGTAAATTTACAACCTTTGTAGCATTTTGATACTGTAGCTGTGGGGGAACTTTGCCCTGCATGGATGGAGTAGGATGCAACTGGGTTGAGGGTAGAGGGATGTTTGTAGATGGATACAGAGAGTGGTATGAATATGGGTGCTCTTCTCAAGTAGATGGTGAATGAATCTAATGGTACTCTAGAGTGTAATATTGATGCTGGAATGAGGCATGACTAGTAGAAGTTCATGGAGAAACAAGTTGCTAAACATAGTACTTATATGGATCCAGTTGCCTATAAAGATAATGTTGTCTTGGCGGTGGCATTCTCCATGATTGTGGTTGCTACCACTACTAGTATTGCTCGTATGGTTGTGATGGAGCTCCACCTGGATAGTAAGCTTGTTGTTGCTAGTGAAACTACCTTGGATAGCCCTAAGGATAAGGCGACCTTTTGGGTGCTTGCCTTCTTACTAGTCATGGATTCAAAGCATACACCCCAGACTCTTGTAAGTGTAACATGATGGGATAACATCCCTTGCGATGTTCATATTGGTAGATGTCACATCCACCATCATCATCGAAGTCTATCTCAATAGCTTCTTCTACTGCAATAACTTTGTCCTTACCTCTCTAGTAGGCATGTTCAGCTTCTTTCTGCCTCCTACAATTGTGGTCAGTATTTTTCTCTTTGGATTCTTTAACAATCTTTATAGAAGTTTAGAATTTTTTGTCCAAAGAGTCCTATAATTTATCAACCTTTGTTGAAATATTGAAAATGGATTTTTGGATGGAGAAGGTTTTCCTGTTCACCACTTCATCGAGTGATGACTCCTCCTCATCACAGAATTGGACCTTCCTTTTCTTGATGGAAGGGTCCCTATTATATTCTTCTACACTTTTCCTTTTTCACAACTCACCTTTTTCTTTTGCTACCTACTCTATTAGCCTTTATATCTAATGAGCTCTGAGTTCAAATAGTCTCCCTTGGGCATAAACCCCAAGATTTCTTCTCATTTCTGCTTTGAGCCCATCTATGATGTGGTAGACTTGTTCTCTCTAAGAATAATCATGGCCAAGGCATCGATGGAAGAGAGAATAATATCTAGCCATGGTGGCATCCAAGGGTTCATGTGTTCCCTGTTTCCAACCTTGGATTTTCCTTCTCAAATTGGACACTCTAGAGTACGTCTTGTATATATCATTGAATAGCTCGAGCATTATACTCCATTGGTAGATAAATTTTGGCTCTAAGAACTGATACCAGCTTTTTGCCTCTTTGATGAGTTTCCTAGAAAATAGCTTCAATTTTTTCTAGTCATTCTCTATGTTTTGTAAGGTGCAGGCATTGTGAAAGACTTGTAGATGGTTTTATGAATCAAAGTTATATCGCCCCTCAAATCTTGGGATATTATTCATGTCTAAGCACTTGATCTGACTATCTTTCACATGCCTAGTTGAGATTTTAACTACCTCTATAATGTTAAGCATGCTTCAAGTTGTTAGTAAAGGCTCATCATCAATATTATTTTATTGTCATTGATGATGTCCTCTATTACCGCCTCAATTATTGTGGGCATGGCGATCAGTATTATTGTTCTGTTGCTCACCTCCATCACAATTGTTCCTTCTATAGTGTTTTTCAAAACTAAAAGAAGAGGAAGAAGAAGATGCAAATGAAGAGGGAGAAGAGGGAGAAGAACTACCACCACCATGATATCTACCAACTCCCCCACAATTATCATGGCTACGTTTTTCTGATTTCTTATCATCTTGATGCTTGCCCAAGCTCCTTCCTTGACTACCATCTCTATCGGAACCTAGTTTGTTAATAGTGAAATGTAGATTCAAGTTTACACCTCCATCATTAGTAATGAGTGGAGAATTTTCATGTTGAGAGCCTCTAGAGAAAGGACCCTTATTATTATCTTGGTTTAGCAAGAACAAGGGATTGGTGAACTGTTTTCCCTTCACAAACTTGGGTTACTTCTCCTAGATTCAATCTCTTCAACATTATGTTTTAGTGGAATAGTATTCCTGGTAGTTGTAATCATGCACAATGTACTCCTTTTTAAGATCATGGATGCTTAACTTTGTAAGAGTTTGAAGCAGCATCATGAGCACAGATCAATCAAGAGCCATTACAATGTTACCTTCCATATCACACCATCGTAGTTGTTCATTCTAGTGCAAGATGAAGGTGAAATCAAGCACAGACTCATCTGGATGAGTATATACCACCTTGCACTACTATGGGTTTGGTGGTTTGACATCTTCATGCATGTGAGAAAAAGACATTTTGCAAACAAATGAAGTATCAGTGTGCTTTTGTAATTATATAATTTGAGAATGATGTCGACCTTGGGGTTTGTCTATCAATATTAATAATGTTCACTAATCCTAGATAGCACATGTTTCAACAAAAAGAGTCCTTGGAAATAGCGCCAATGATGAGCGGTAAAAGGTACCCCTACGCTGAACCATATGAATCACGAAGCATTCACATATGATCTAGTCAAATTCTATGGACCCTATGTCTTCTGGTACACTAGTTGTCTAGGAAGTAAACCCTACCCTAATGATCATTCGTTGTCTTCCAAATTACACTTGTGATGTACGAAGGTATGGTTAAGTGTAATTGAGGCATATGATTTTTATTATTTTATGTTTTGTGTTCCTTGATTCTTAAAGTGGAGAGATGAAGTAATTTAATAACTAATTTAATTTAACTACTTAACTAGTCTCTAACTAGTCTTAACATAAGCACTTGGTCCCACTTTCCATACATGTCCTAAACCCACATATCCACTGCTGGGTTACCAAGCACTATGCTACTGGGCACACCAAGCAATAATGCTACTGGGATTACCAAACAAATACGTGTTTACACTCAAAGTGGTTGTACTTATGTGTTTAATTTACTTAGCTTAGATAATTAACTAATTACTTAAAGTATAATTTACTAAATTAATTACATATTTAATGAAAATAATGAATGCATAAATAAATCATTAATCTATTCTAAGTGCTTCAAGGTTTGACCAAAAGGCTCATCTTTATTATCATACACACTATTATGGTTCAGGTATAACAATGCTTGAATAAAGATCTGTACACTTTCTAACTCTTATTGTAGGCACTCAAAGAAATATTCTAACTTTCAAATGAAAATACTACAAGAGCTCTTCTACTACTATGACTTGATTTCCCATAAACATGGCTATGAGCTCATATTTATAGTTTTTATTATAGGGTTGCATCAATGGGGGCCCATAGACATAGCAAACACTACATCGACATGGCCCCATTGACGTGGCAACACCACATAAATGGGGCCTCATTAACGAGGCCACGTTAATGGGGGCCCATCGACGCAACACTTTAACACTTATCAAAGTTGAAACTTAAATTATTAACCAACTTAACTAATTTAATTGATAATTAATAACTAACTATCCTAACATGAGCATCCATTTCCACTTTCCGTACACATCCTGAATGCCTACAACACTGCTAGATTACCAAACGTTGTATGTTATGCTTGAAGTGATCGTACTTATGTATTTAATCTATTTAGCTTACTTAGTTAATTAATTAAAGTCTTACTTATCTTAACTAATTACTTAATTAATGAAAACAGTAAATGCAAATATAAATCATTAATCTATTCCAAGTGTTGCAAGGTTTGATCAAAAGGCTTGTCTTTATTGTCATTCATACTAATGTGCTTAAGTACATCAATGCTCAAATAATGATCTGTACACTTTCTAACTCTTGTTGTAGGCACTTAGAAAAATATTCTAACTCTCAAATGACAAAATTGAAAGAGCTATACTATAACTATGATAAGACATGTCATACACATAGCAAGTGAGCATGTATTTAAGGGAAAAAAAAAACACTACATCGACAGGGCCATGTCAATGCATCAAATCATGCATCAATAGGGCCTAGTCGACGAGGCCTAGTCAATGGGACCTAGTTGATGATGCCTACGTGACGAGGCCCAATTGACATAGCCAATCCATGGTTCATCATACCCCCACAACTAAATGAAAACTCGTCTTTAAGTTCTTCACAAATTTGGAAAGGTATGAAATTATTAACTAACGATGGACATACAACAACATAAACAAACATAGACAAACACTGAGTGCCCAAGTGTATGGATATATTATCATTACAAAATTTTCTAGTATTCAAGACTACAAAATTAAATATTAGGACAAAATTTGACAAACACATTCTCCTTTGATGCCATGAAGATGATGGAGAAGTTTAAATGGTCCCAGGCAATGAAGGCTCTTGAGATTCTAAGGGACCTTCTCCTGCTTTAGGCACACTCAATGGTTGAGGCTATTGTGGCTATCCTACTACTACTGCAACTTTCAGTGGAAGACAAAAAGCATCCAACAATGCTTTCATCTTCTCCTCCATACTCCTAAGATCATGCATGGTCCATGCAACTTCGCCAATGTGGGCCAAAATGGGCACATTCCAAGAACAAGGCATTGTTGGGAATAGCTCCTTGACATTGACAAACTTAGTAGCAAATTTTTTGCATTTGATGTCGAATGCCTTGATTACATTCTTCAATTCCTAGTAGTCACTCATTCTTCTAGCTAGGTTCTCAACATTTAATGAGGTACGAGTAGGATGACCAACCACCTAAGTCTATGAGCACTTAGTAGGGCTATTGGGTCAAAAGAATGTTCTTTTAGGAGCATGAGGTTTTGAACCACTCAGTTGATGAATCAATTGTAGAGTGATGGCCTTGGTAGCATTACATTATTGCAATTGGGCTAGAAGTTTACCCTACATGGATGGAGCATGCGGTAGTTATGTTGAGGGTGGAGGAACAAGTGCAAGAATAGGAGGAGGATAAGGATAAAATGTGGTATCCCTCCTGGAATGTGGAGAATGAGCTCTATAGTATTCAGAAGGGTAGTAGTAATGTCGAAAAGGAGAAACGTGACTAGAAGAGTCACATGGAAATAGGGGTTGCTTAATGTAATACCCATATGGATTTGGTTACCTATAAGGGTACTGCTACCTTAGTGGAGGCAATGCCCATGACTGTGGATGTTGCCACTATTAATACTACTCATATGATTGTGGTGGAGTTCCATTTGGATAATATTGTTGTTGCTGATGGAACTACCTGGGATTTCCTTAAAGATAAGGTAATCTTTTGCGTGTTTGTCTTTTTGCTAGTTGTGGATTCAAAGCATACACCCAAGACTCTTGTAAGTGTGACATGATGGGGCAACATTCCTTAAGATGTCCATATTGGTAGATGTCACATCCACCATCATCATCTGATTTAGTTTCTGTAACCTCCTCTACTACATCAATCTTTCCCTTGTCCCTTTGATTAGCATGTTTAACTTCCTTTCGTCTCCTATGGTCATGATTACTACTTTGATCTTTGGACTCTTCAGTAATTTTCAGGATAGCTTGAAATCTGCTATCCATAGAGTCCCATAATTGATTTACCTTAGCCAAAATTTCAAAGGTAAATTTTTGAATCGGCAAGGTTTTCTGATTCACCTTCTCATCAAGTGATGATTCCTCCTCACTATCACAAAATTGAACCTCCCTCTTGTGAATGAAAGGATCTTGGTTGTATTCTTCTATACTTTTGTGTTTCCTCAACTCTTCTTCTTCTTTTGCTACCTACTTGATCAGCCTTTGGATTTGATGGACTCTTAATTCAAACAGTCTTCCTTAGGTGTAAATCCCAAGAGTTCTCCTCATTTTAGAGTGAAACCCATCTATGATGTGGCAAAGTTGTTCCTACTTAGAGTAACCATGGTCATGGCATTAGTGTAATAACGAATAATATCTACCCATGGCAGCATCCAAAGAGTCATGTGTTTCTTACTTCCAACCTTGGATCTACCTTCTCAGATTGGACACTCGAGAGTATGTTTGATACTTGTTGTTGAATAGTTCAAGCATCATACTTCATCTATGGATTGATTCCAAATTTAACGACCAATACTAGCTTTCTATTTCTTTGATGAGTGTCCTAGAAAATAAATTAAGCTTTTGTCAATCATTTTCTATGTTTTGTAAGGCATAGGCATCATTAAAATATTGAAGATGATTTTGTGAATTAGAATTATATCCCCCTCAAACTTGGATATGTTGTTCATGTCTAGCCTCTTGATCCAACTATCTTTCATGTGCCTTGTCAGAATTTTCACTACCTTTGCGATGTTTAGCATACTTCAGGTAGTAAGCAAAAGCTCATCATAGCCATGATCCTGGTGCCTATGATGCCCCTTGCTACCCCTTCATCCATGATGATGGGCCTCTCTTGAATGCCCGTTCCCTAGATCTTGACTTGTCCAATGATCCCTATAATCATCTTGGTCCTGTCGATCATCTCCATCCCATTCGTGCCCCCTACGGTTATGTTTAGAGCCAGAAGAGAAAGAAAATGATGACAAAGATGAAGAGGAAGGAGGGCTAGCATCATCATAGTGCTTGCCACCTCCTCTTTGACAGTCGTAACCATAATCATGATCATGCTACTTTCCTACATCCCTACCATGACTCTCCTCCTTGGATCCCTCTTTGTCATGGGATCCATTTTTTCCGAAACCAAGAATATGTATCGTGGACTATAATTTCTATTTTTGACCTCCTTCACCAAAGTCAAACAGAGAAGTCTCTCTATATGGAAAACCCCTAGAGAAGGATTCACTACCATATTTTTTGGTACATGGGGAATGGGGAATCATTGGACCAATTCTCCTTCATAGATTCATATCATTGCTCTAGTTGTTGATCCCTCAAGCATTATGTATATAATCCCTAGCATTGCTATCCTACACAACATATTCAACATGAAGCCCTTGGATGCCCTACTCCATAAGAGCTTGATGGAGCATTGAAGGAATGGATTGATCAAATGGCAACACAACGTTGCCCTCCATGTCTCGCCACTATAGTAGTTCATCCTAGTGTAGGACTAAGGTGAAATTGATACATACTCATCAGGATGAGCATATACTACTTTGTATTGCTAGGGAAACTACTGATTTGCTCTATCAGACTTGGGCGAAGAACCACTCCTGTGAGAAGAAGACATCTTGTATTAGAAGACAAAAAATGTACTGTGCTTTCTTAAAATTGTTGAAGTTATTTTAATGTATGATATGACTTTACGGTTCATTCCAATGATGTCAAATAATTTTTCACTAAATCCTAGATAATGCATGTAATAAATTAAAGGTCCCCGGCAATGGTTCCAATGATAAGAAACAAGTATACCCTACACCCAACCATACGAATTAAAAGTGTTTACATGCAATTTAGTCAACTTTCACAGATCTTAAATTGCTAAGTACACTAGTTCTAGGAAGTGAAATCTAACCATGACAATCATTGTCTTCCCTACTACACTTGTGAAGCTTAGTTGTATGGTTAAGTGTAATTGGGGTACATGATTTTTATTATTTTATATTTTATTCACCTACAAATAATAACAAGTTGAAACTCAATCTATTAACCAACTTAACTAACCTAATTGCTAGTTAATAACTAGCTATCCTAGCATAAGCAGTTGATCCACTTTTTGTACACATCCTAAATACATAAAACACTACTGGATTACCAAGCATTAAGTGTTGCTGGGATTACCAAGCACTGTATGTTATGCTCGAAGCGGTCATACTTATGTATTTAATCTAATTAGCTTACTTAGTTAATTAATTAAAGTCTTACTTATCTTAATAATCACTTAATTAATGAAAATAGGAAATGTAGAAATAAATCATTAATATATTCCAAGTGCTGCAAGGTTTGATCAAAAGGCTCATCTTTATTACTGTTCACACTGGTGTGCTTAGGTACATCAATGCTCAAAAAAGATCTACACACTTTTTGATTCCTATTGTGGGCACTTAGAAAAATATTCTAACTCTCAAATGACAAAACTACAAGAGCTCTAGTACAACTATGATAAGACATGTCATAAACATGGTGGGTGAGCATGTATTTATAGGCAAAAACAAACACTACATCTATGGGGCCATGTCAAAGCAACAAATCATGCATCGACGAGGCCTAGTCAATGTAGCCAATCCATGGTTCATGACATATTAAAGAAGGAATCTAAGTCCAAATCTAAAGATAAAGATGATAGCCATGATAAGAAGTCATAGAAGGATGATGAAAAGGATAAGGCCAAGAAGGACTACAGTAAGGAAGGCAAGGGTCAAGGTTGCAACTCATCTAAGATTCAGTGCTTCAAATGTGAATAATGGGGATACAAGCAATGGGAATGTCCAATTCATAACACAACCAATGATAATGATGTGCAAACCATGGAAGCAAAGGAGACATCAAACCAAGCTCTTTAGAGAGGTAATTCTAATTCTCTCAAAATTGAGAAAGTTTCGAAATTAAATTCTTTTGCATTCATGGAAAATGTAAATAGAGGAGATCATCCTACAAGAAAATTGTGTTTCATATTAGGGCTAGGTGTTTGGTAGTGGAGAATGAATTCATATTTTTATTTATGGAGGAGTCCAAGAAAATGTTATTTCTTCTACAATAGTTACTAGATTGGGTTAAGTAATAAATCCTCATCCTAGGCCCTACAAGCTATATTAGTTGTCAAGAGACTTCTCTCAAGAGGTGAGAGAGCAATGTGTTTTAAAATTTAAAATTGAGAGGTATCATAATGTTGTGAAATGTGATGTACTCCCAGTTGATTATGTTGATGTAATTCTTAAAAGACCCTAAAATTTTGACAATGGTGCTCAGTTTGATGGAGCAAGAAATGTATGGAGCGTAGCTAGACCTGATGGAATCCATGAGTTGATTCCTATGATACCTAAACAAGTGAGGCAATAAACCTCATTTAATGCTTCCTTAATTCTTTTAGGAGAGAGAGAAAATACAATAAGAAACATGATGAAGCTAGTTTTGATTTTATTGTTGTATTAGATGTTTCTTCTAACCATGATGTTGTACATGTAGAACTTTCAACAAGTGTGCTAGGCTTGAAGAAGCAATTTTCCAAGGTGTTCAAGGAGGAATTGGATGGATTGCCATTGATGAGAAATGTACAACACCAAATTAACTTCATACCTAGTGCTACCATTCCAAATTAGAGAGCATATCAGATGACACTGAATTAGTAGGCTAAATTGCAAAGGTATGTAGAGGAGTTACTTGTAAATGACTTCGTAAGGAAGTTCATTTCACCTTGTGCAATTCAACGATGCTTGTGCCAAAGAAGAATAGTAATGAATGGAGAATGTGAATTGATTTGATGGCAGTGAATAGAATAATAGTAAGGTACAGGTTCCCTATTCCAAGGATTGATGATATCCTTGATGTTGTTACCAATGTAGAAGTTTTTAGAAAAATTAATTTGAAGAGTAAATTCCATCGAATTCAGATCAAGCCTAGTGATGAATTGAAGATAACTTTCAAAACACCGAATGGATTGTTTGAGTAGTTGGTGATGCAATTTGGGCTCACAAATGCACCTACTACATTCATAAGATTGATGCATGATGTACTCAAAGATTTGATTGGTAAGTGTTGTATTATCTTCTTTGATGATAGTTTGGTGTACGGTTCTAATGAGAAAGTGCACCTGGATTACTTGAGAAGAGTGTGTATTAAATTAGAGGAGGCACACTTGGTGATCAATGTGAAGAAATTTAATTTCTTCAAGAAGGAGATCATATATTTGGAATATGTGATTTTTAAAAATCAAATTTAGATTGAAGCTACCAAGGTGAGGTTTATTAGAGATTGGTCAATTCTTAATAATGTTGGGAAGGTAAGATCATTTCTTAGTTTAATAGGATTTTTTCATAGGTTCATAAAAAATTTCAATGGTATTTCTTCATCTATATTTGCTTTGCTAAAGAAGAATAAAGATTTTAGGTGGGCTAATGAATCCTAAAAGAGCTTTGACTTGTTGAAGGCAAAAATCACCAATGAATTGGTGCTTGTAATACTATATTTCCAAGAAGCTTTTTCAAGTGGAGGTGGATACAAGTGAACTTGCCATTAGAGGGATGCTTTCACAAGAAGGTGGGCCTGTTACTTTCTTTTCAAAAAAGTTAAATGAGTCAAGGAAAAAATATAGTGTATATGAGAAGTAGCTATATGCCATTCTTTGAACAATCAGGCATTGAAGGAATTATTTGTTGTCCAAATAGTTCACTTTGACGATGAACCACAAAGCACTTCAATTTTTTAATTTCTAAAGGAATTTAAGTGCAAACATATGAAGTGGGTTACACAATTGCAAAAGCTCAATTTTTTGCTCAAGCATAAAAGTGGAAAAACTAATGTGGCTGTTGATGCATTATCTAGGGTGCATGTGGTAAATTCCAGCATGCCTCATGTGAAAGATATGAATGATTTTGCTAATTTGCATGAACATAAATATGATTTTGGGTAAGTTTGGAAAAGCCTCAAGGAACCATTGTTGAGTAGGATAGACCAATGAAGGGACTATAACATTCAAGATGAACTATTATTCAAAAATGGGAAGGTATGTGTTCCCAATTATGATTTTCGAAAGAAGATTTTGGTTGAAAAGCATTGTAGTGGCAATGTAGGTCATATGGGCATAGTTAAAGAATTGAAACTTGTGGGTAACCATTATTTTTGGCCTAGAATGGCATTTGAAGTCTCCAAATTTGTGAAGGAGTATTTGACATATCAAAAATTTAAAGGAATTAAGGGAATGGATAAACATTATATACCTTTACCAATTTCTAAGGGTCCATGAGAAAGTGTGTCAATGGACTCTATGAGTGGGATTCCAAAGACCAAAAGTGGGAATGATGCTATCTTTGTTGTAGTGGACAAGTTCTTCAAGATATCACACTTCATTTTGTGCAAAAAGATAAGTGATACATCTCATGTTATAAATCTCTTTTTTCAACATGTTGTGAAGTTCCATGGGATTACTTTGAATATTGTTAATGATAGAGACTCCAAGTTCACTAGTCATTTTTGGAGGTCCCTTTGGAAATTTTTAGGGACAAAGTTGTACCCCTCTAGTGCGTATCACCCACAATCTAATGGCTAAATGGAAGTGGTTGATAAATCTTTGTTGAATATTTTGAGGTAGTTATTTGATGGACAACTAAATAGGTGGAAAATTTTCTTATGTCATGCTAAATTTTCCTACAATAATGCTTTTCATGTTACTATTGGAAAAAGTCCATTTAAAGTGAATTATGATTTTTGTCCAAAGATGGTGAACAATGTGAGGAGCTTTAAGAGAGAAGCTTAACTAAGTATTGATTTTGTGCAAGAGACGAAGGATCTTCACGTGCAAGTGAAGGCAAATCTTAAGAAGAAAGCTAAAGACAGGATCCTTAAAAAGAATGAGGGCAAGCAAAAATCTAAAATTGTTGTTGGTGATCTTGTTTGGATGCACTTAAAGAAGAAGAAGTTGAGAGGTGTCAACTTCTCAAAGTTGAAAGCCAAGAAGATGGATCCTTTTTGAATAAAGGCCAAATTTAATGATAATGTTTTTAAAATTAACTTACCAAACGATGTAGGTATATCTTTGGTGCTTAATGTTGCAAATCTTATGCATTACCATGGACCTATGGATGATGAAACCATGTAGATTAGCATTGATGAGTTGAAGGGGGTTGTTGACAAGTCCAAGCCATTAGTGAAGAGGAAGACAATTATACTCAAGAAGAGAAAAGCTTCTAACACTTATGGAATGAAGAGGCATGAGTACTTGATGCATTGAGAGGATTAACCTTCTAATGATGTTGTATGGATCTATGAGGCCAAACTTGTTGAGTGAGGGATCACTTCTACCCTTACTCCCTTGTTCAGTTGAGTTCACTTTTTGAATGGTGGGGAGAGTTGGTGTAGGGACACCTCTTTTGAGCCTCTTTTTCATCCCTACAAGTGGTTGATTTGTAGGTTCAGGAAGCTAGGAAACCATCTTGAAGGTCAGAGAGATGTCTTTGTTGAAAGTTGGGTATTGAGAGGAGACAGCTTGTCAAGAGGAGGAGACATCTCATCTTGACAAGAAACATCTCACTCTAACAAAGTATGTCTCCCATAGATCAGAGACATCTTTCTTGAGCCTTGGATGTTGCAAAAAGACATCTTGCCAAGCCTGTAGATGTCCCATGTGTCCAAGGAAAGTGTTGAGTTGGCAATTTCAAGTTTAGAAATAGCTAGAAAAGATGAGAGCGAGATGCAAGTAGTTGGGAATCTTCAAGTTGAGCACGGGGAAAGGTTTCCTACAGTTATTATCTTAAATTTAATAAATTTTATTGTGTGTTTCATGTTTTTGGGCATGGAGAGTGACATGAAAGCGCAAGTGTGAGATTGCATAAGTGTGCATGCATTTCTATGGTCAATTGTGTGTGTGGCCTTTGTGTCTCTTGTGTGTGTTGTGTTTAGATCTCGGTCTTGTGTTTATGGGAAGAGATTTCATTTAGTTGTGAATGTATTGTTGTGGGTTGTGAAACCACTAATTTGTAATTTTCTTTGCATTAATTGAAAACAACTATTCTTTTTTTTTTCCTAGCAAATTGAATTGTCTTCATACATTTTGGATTTGGTGTGTGTTTGAAGGGTTAAGACAAACTGAGTAATCCTACTCCAAAAATGTAAAAGTGAAAGAAAATAGTAACAAAACATCATAAAATTCATCATTCAGTGCAATAAGTGCTTTTTTCTGTTTTGGAGATGGTTGGGTAGAACACATAAAATGCCCTTGATGTAGGCTTGGAATGAAGCAACAAGTGCTTTGTTATGTTTTGGTGATGGTTGAATAGAGTACATGAAATGCCTTTGATGCATAATTGGAATAAAGCTAGCTCAACAAAAAGCATAAGATATCATTGGTTTAGTCTAGGCATGGAGGTAGTTCATACCAAATACATTTGATATATATTTTATAGGAGCGTATGTACTTAGCATTATCTTCATACCAAAATATAGATAACAAGGATGTTATGTTCGAAGTACCTATAATAACAATGAGGTGTTAGCTTAGTGGTAAAGCTCTTGATTCAAAAGCTCTAAGTTATGGATTTAATTTTGTTTGGTAATGCTAAATTATAAAGTTCTAATTGGACCATGTATCTTGAAATATACTTGTATGACAATTATTTTAAGTTTCAACACACTAGAAGAATCCATAATAAAATTTTTTACAAAACCAACAACCAAATCCCTGTTAAAAATTATTGACTAAAAATTATTGACTACCGTTATTGTTAGTATTATCACACGACAAACATGAATACAACATAGTTAGCAACATTCACTAAATTTTAACTTGATATTACAAAGGAAAGTTTGTACCCCTTGCGACTTTTTATAACGTGGCATTGCCCATGTCAATGTTAAAACTGCTAATGCTGCCGGTAATTCCTTCAAAGACTACTTCTCGTGGCATTGTTAATCAAATATCATGGCAACCGGTGTTCCCATCACGCCCATTGCGGCAATGCAGCGATGTTACCGTAAGCACGCTAACTCGGAATCATGCCGAGATAAAAGCCTCTACAAAGCTAAGAATCAAGATATGTATAATAAGTTTTTACAAACACAAAAGGCTTTTAGGCAGTTTTAAGTGCTGTCTTGTGACATTACCATTTTTACGCGTTTGAAATCCGTATTATTAGCATGTTAACGCTCATGAAATCGGAGGGCCGAGTGAAGTAAAAATAACGGTGATAGTGAAATCTGAGTTTTCAGCACTATCCCGCCACGTATCTACTGGCTGATATATATATATATATATATATATATAATGGCTTGGATGATTTAAAACAAAATAATGTTAACCAACCCCAACTACTGGACGAGGTATGGACGAGGTAGGTAACAAGATAACCAAAACAGAATCACTCATCCCTACTCTATTTCTCTGCCACATAAATTGGTTAAAATAAAAATTTATATATTTCATATATATTGATAAATGAATACATTGCACAATTATTGCAACAAACATTACAGAGTTGTATAATAGGATTGAGCAAAAGGCAAAATACAATGATAAGTGTGAACTTGATATGCTTAATCATCCAATTGAGCAAAACGAACTTCTTATGCAATTCTACTTTGAAGATGTTTAGCATATGAAATCTTTCTGTATTTTTGCACATAGAAAAGAGGATGAATCTTTAAAGAATCAATGGTCTTGACTCCAGATAATGCAACAAACATTACACTCGTAAGTTCTCTTATGTAGCAGTTTCGCGAGCTATGAGTAGAATTTAATTATTATTTTTATTTTTTAAGTTATCATCACTATTTGCATTCTAAATAATATATACTAGTAAACATAAATTGGTTAAAATAAAAGTTTATATATTTCGTATATGTTGATGAAGGAATACATTGCACAATTATTGCAACAAACATTACAGGGCTACATAATAGGATTGAGCAAAAGACAAAATACAATGATAAGTGTGAACTTAATATGTTTAATCATCCAATTGAGCAAAACGAACTTCCTGTGCAATTCTACTTAGAGATGTTTAGTAGCTGAAATTTTTTTGTATCTTTGTACATGGAAAGGAGGATAAATCTTTAAAGAATCAATGATCTTAATTCCAGATAATGCAACAAACGTTAGACCCGTAAGTTCTCTTGTGTAGTAGTTTTGCACGCTATGAGTAAAATTTAATAATTTTTTTTATTTTTTAAGTTATCATCACTATTTGCATTACAAATAATATATACTGGTAAACATAAATTGGTTAAAATAAAAGTTTATATATTTCATATATGTTAATGAAGAAATACATTGCACAATTATTACAACAAACATTACAGAGTTGTATAATAGGATTGAGTAAAAGACAAAATACAATGATAAGTGTGGACTCAATATGCCTAATTCTCCAATTGAGCAAAACAAACTTCTCGTACATTTCTACTTTGAAGATGTTTAGCATCTAAAATCTTTCTATATATTTACACATGAAAATAAGGATGAATCTTTAAAGAATCAATGGTTTTGACTCCAGATAATGCAACAAACATTAGACCCATAACTTCTCTTGAAACAATGTGAATAGTAGCCTTATCTAGTGTCATTTCTTGAGATTTATGAATAGTTATGGCCCATGCGAATCGTAATGGTGACTGACGAGATGCTCCTCGAACCACAAGTACAATTGGCACATGATGAGGATTACCATTATCAAAGACACATCTGATGTAGGAGTCAAAATCAACAATAACGTATAATGGTAATGCAGGTGGCTATTTACCTTAAGGATACATAATACTGTGAATCATGCCAAGTGCACCATTCACCAATCCTACTTCAGGCCAAAGGCTAACTATAAGCATTACCCTTGCACCTTCACATATAAGCAGAGATTGCATTACTTATTGCAGTAGATAGTTGTTGCACTACTTATTGTAGTAGATGGTTGTTATTGCTAATCTTAAAGAGAATGTTCTTCACCTCCTCTATTGGGATTAATAGCAGCAGGATCCATGTTTCTAAAAATGCATGAATTCTAATATTGCACCTCTTAATCTTGTAACACAATGCCTAAGTTCAATATCTTTAAATACTGCATCACCATTTATAATAATAATAAATATTTATTATTACTATAATCATAACCATCACCATTTATAATAATAATAAATATTCAATATTACCCACCATTTATAATAATAAATATTCATCATTACCCACGTTGGGCCCTACACATGAGGGAATATGAAGAGATGAATGAGGAGCCCAAGGGTCAAGGACATCAATTGAATAGAGATTTGACTCTCCTACAGTGACTCTTTGGCTTCCTTGCATGTGGTGCATGCATGTGAGGGAATACAAAGAAACGAATGGAAAGCTTAGGGGTTAGAAGGCATTAATCGAGTAGAGATTCAACTCCCCTACACTGATTCTTTAACTCCCATGCATGTGGAGCATGCGCATGAAGGAATACGAAGAGATCAAACTAAATTAGCACTACAACATATATTTATAATGCATATTCATTCGTGGAGACATAAAAAATCACGTTACATATCACGTTATAATGCACTTGCGATAGGACAGTTACTATACATTGTTAAAAAATCCGGTTGAACTCCAAGGACTAAGTGCTTACGCACCTTAATGGAACACTTAAGGTTAATCAATCGTTGTCCTCCCAAATTTACTTGTATTGTCATGGTTGTATGGTTAAGTAAGTTTGAGGTATGTGATTTTTATGTCTTTTATCATTTTAATGGCTTATGCTAATAGGGAGAGGGTGAAGAAACTAAGTGACTAACTTATATTAACTATTCACTAACTAAGTTCTAATTGTCCTAGCACCAGTATCCATTTCCACTTGCTGCACACACCCTAAACTAGTATAACGCTGCTGGGATTACCAAACGCTATTCGTTACTGGGTTACCAACCGTTACACACGTGCTCGAAGCATTCATACTGAATGCACTTAACTAGGAGAGTCAAGGGTTGAGAGAGATTAATTATCTAGGAAAGCATTTAAACATTTAACAATAATTAAACCCTATTTAGCTTAGTCCATATGCTGCAAGGTTTATCAGAAAGTTTGTCTTTATTGCCGTACACAAATGTGTGCTCAGGTACAATTTGCTCGAATAAAGATCCGTTCACTTTGAGACTCCTACTATGGGCATATGGAAATTATTTTAACTCTGAAATGGTAAAACTACTATAGTTTGGCTAAGGGTCTAGATCTAGATGGAGAAACAAGAGAAAGCCGCCTCTTATTTATAGAACTGGTGACGGGCTACGATATTGCGTACGCGATATCGCAGGGGCTGATCTTGCGGCTCATCATACCCCCATGACTGAATGAAAACTCATCCTCGAGTTCCTTACAAAATATTGGGAAGGTATGGGATTATTGACTTGAATGATACTAACGGTGAATGGGGTGACATGTGAACGGATCATCATTACAATACATGACAAATTAGTGTTCATGACAACAAGAGTGAACACTATACACATTTGACATCCAGCCTTATTTGGCAGCTAAGAGAGAAGAGAGAGAAGAGAGAGAGAAAAGAAGAAGTCTGTTGTTGCCGATACCAAGATTGCGCCTTTCGTTGTCCATCCATAAGAGTGTCATCAATCTTGTTCCTTGCATAACTACTTCAACACCAGTCCATTTCAAGTGTTTCCTCCAGATCCAATTCGTTGTTGTATGATTGCAATCTGCACACACAACACAGTCTAATATTAGCAAGGGTAAATGAATCACAATGCAGTTAATACCTTGTCTCAGTGTAAGGTCCATTGGCTGAGTTGTGATATGGCTAATGCGGATTTGGAGATATAATACTGGTGACTACCTGAGGTGTAGGGGTTAAGAGAAAATCGAAAAAATTGGACCAGGACCCCCATGATTGAGAGCGAACCTCCAGTAGTAAGAGAATGGAAAAAGATAAGGAATAAGAAAGATGGAGAAAAAGAAACAATGGCAACGTCGATAAAATGGATGTCAAAGATGGAGATGAACAAAATAAATGGTGATTACGGAAATGTTTAAGAAAAAGAAATTAATGGATGCACCAAATAGGAATGCTAGTGGGTCCTCCCCAAAGCAAGCTCATGCCCTTAATGCCCTAACAATCCCACATTCAAAGAGTCCAT
>MNCI01003536.1:1077257-1193413 GCA_015680685.1 Gnetum montanum
TGGTGGGGACTCTTTGGTGGAAGCATTCTTGTTACTTCAAGTGGATGGATTGGCCAAATGTATTAATGCGAAGTCATTGGATGTGGTTTGTTTGAGGCTAGCTTTGGAATGAGATCTACTAAGTCACATTAACCATTAATACACAAGGGGCTGTACACCACCTTGTTGATGAGACTCCATTCTATTCTCTTCTTACCATCCTTCTTTCTCCATTTTTCACCTCATTGTCGGTTGTATCAATAGTCCATATTTTGGTTGATGCATTGTTTTCTTTTTGGTAAACTCTTGTAGTTAAGAATTTAACTCTTGCTTCCAAATGACATTTCTAGAGCCTATGGACTCTTTGAATGTGGGATTGTNCTTTTTTAGTCCTTGAGTCCTTCCTTAGTTTGAGAAACGCCCAGTCATCGATTCGTTGAGAGTTCTTATTTTTGAAGTAAAGAGACTGTACAGTTCCAAGCCAAGAGAGACCATAGAAATTCATGGATGCATGGGTGATGTGGACTCATTTCCTGTTATATCAAAAGAACCATACCTTAGCATCAACATCATAACTCAAAGGTAAAATCAAACATTAGCAATCAATGGAATATAGTTTATACCACCATCAAGAGCACTTATTAGGTGACAAACCTTAACAAACAAACAAACAAACACACAAAGAAATAAAAGAGTATAAATGATGTTACAAAACAAAAACAAGAAAAGTTAAAAAAATTTGTAAAACAAAAATGTGAAATAAAAACTTAAAAATGAATTGAGGGCCTTGATTAATCAGCATAGGTGGCCATCTCCCCCATGACTGAGTTAAAAGGAGAAGAGCCAAAATAATGAGCACTTGTTTGAATTTTTTAGAAGTGTCCAACTTCTCCCAATTGATGTTTTCAGGTCAAGGGTTGGAAGTTGGCAACGCTCTTGTTCTAGTGTATCTATGCTTTCGTCATGAGCGCAAGTTGTTCCCCTAGTTAGCTCCATGCATGTTGGTAGGTTGCTCTTTGGATCAGCTACCAACCACGAGATGTCTCTTTGTTGTGTGGTTGCTACATACAGACACTTTTGTATGTTAATTTCTTAGGCACATTGGTTACATGCAGGCAATGCTGAAAATTCCTGCATGTCATCACACCCTGTATCACTATATGTGATGCATGGAACTTTCTTCTTCTCGATCTTCCCAAAAGTGTTTTCCTTAGATATCTCCAGGGAAAGATCACAGATTCCTAAGCATGTGTTTATGGTACTTGGCCATGCCCTTCCCATTATTATTGGGAAGTCCCCTTTGTCATTGTTTACTTGTATCACCAAGAAATCAACTGGGTATGACCAACCACACACAGTGGTAACAATGTCCTCCACCAATCCCAAGGGAACAGTGATGGACTGGTCAGCCAGCTCTAAGCGAATGTTGCTCTTTTTTAGTGGGGGCTCCAAGCTTTATATATCTCTTGTGATATTAAGTTGACTTCGGAACCTGAGTCTAGAAGAGATTTACATGGTTCATTCCCAACGACTTTGAGGTAAATTAAAGGACTTCCTAGATCAGAGAATTTCTTGGGAAGGTGGCCCTCCTTAATCCAGTCAGTGACGGTATGTGTTAACATAACCTTATGCGTTGAGCTCTATTTTTGGTTTGAAGGGAGCTCTGAAGCCTAATTTGATGGAGAAGCGTTCGGAGGCTTAACCGCTTGTGGTTGTGAGAGCTTGTTTGGACTATTGGTTCTAAAGAAAGGTCTTCTCTTTATGTGGTTGTCAGAACCAACAGCGGGTTGAAGGTTCACAACTTTCGTAGCATTGTGTTGCTACGATTGAGTGGGGAGTTCCCCTTGCATTGTTGGAGCAGGTGGTAATGGAGTTATCGATATTGGCATATCTCACATCCATCGTCATTATATGTATCCGAATCCACAACCTCTTCAGTGATAGCCATTTTACCCTTACCTTTGTTATGTGCATGATCCAAATCCCTCCTTTTCTTTTTATCATGGTTACTACCTCACTCCTTAGACTCCTCTACAATTTTTAGCATGGTTTCAAATCTGATGTCTAAGGAGTCCCACATTTGGTCTACCTTTGCCGACACTTCTATTGTTAATTTTTGCAGTGGCAAGGTTTTCCTATGCACCATCTCTTCGAGTTGTGACTCTTCCTCCTCCTCACAGAATCTCAATCCCCTTTTTTGGAGGGAAGGATCGCGGTTGTACTCTTCCATACTTTCTCTCTTACGTAGCTCTTCTTCTTCCTTAGCTACTTGTTCCAACAATCTATGGACTTGATGGGACCTAAGCTTTGATAATCTCCCTTGGGCATATGTTGCAAGGGTTCTCCTGGTTTCATGCCTAAGTCCATCTACGAGATGGCGTAGTTGATCCTATTGTGAATAACCATTGCCCGGGCAATGATGTAACAGTGCATAATATCAGCCCATGGCAACATCCAAGGATTCATGATTTCCCTACTTCCATCCTTGGATTTGTTTTCGTAGGTTGGACACCCGGGAGTATGTTTGATATTTATCATTAAACAGTTCTAGCATCGTACTCCACCTCCTAACGGTTTCTGATTTTAAGGACCGGTACCAGCTTTCCACTTCCTTTACTAGTGTCCTTGGGACAACTTTAGTTTTTGCCACTCATTTTCAATGTTCAGCAAGGCACATGCATCGTGAAATGCTTGTAAGTGGTTCTGAGGATCAACATTGTATCCCCCCTCAAATCGTGGGATATTATTCATGTCTAATCTCTTGATCCTGCTATCTTTTTGGTGCCTTGTAGGAATTCTAATAGCCTCCGTGATGTCTAACATGCTTTGGGTTGCAAGTAAGGGTTCTTCGTGGTCATTTCTTTCATAGCATTTGTGATGTCTACATGGTTCCCTACTTTCCCTTCTTCCATGCCTTGACTCTTTCAAGTGCCCTCGTCCTCGCTCTCGACTCTCTCGTCGAGGTTTCTCACTTTGTGTACCCTTATCCTCTCGATTAGGTTCCTTATGACTGCGTCCTGTACTGAAGGAGAGGGTGAATGTGATGATGAAGGGGAAGAAGAAGGAGAACCATCGCCATGATGATGTTTCCTACCTTCTCTTCAGTGGTCCCGGCCCCAATTGTGATGACGATCAGAATGCTCGCCCTTATCATGTGTTTGTGTTCCCTCGTTGAACACTTGGTGTTCGTGGGGATCAGAACCAGGATTGTGAATCGTGGAGTGAAGGTTCTAATACACCACCTCCTCACTATCATTAGGAGGATGATGACTGGTGAGGTACCCCTACACTCAACCATACGAAACGAGCGTAGCATGCGCGATCCGGTCGAACTCCGCAAACTAAATGCCTAAACGCCCCATGGAACACTTGGGGTTAATCATTCGTTGTCTTCCCAGACTTACTTGTTGTTGTCACAATGTATGGTTAAGTAAGTCCGAGGTATATGATTTTTATGGTCTTTTATGATTTTTCTCCTATGCTATGAAGGTGAAAGGTTGAGAGAGCTAACTAACTCTAACTAAGGACTAAGTCTAAATTAACTAGCGTCAACATCCATTCCCACTTACCGTACACACCCTGAACTATGCAACTGTGGCTACCAAACGCTAATCGTTACTAGGATCACCACACGTAACGCACGTGCTCGAAGTGGTCGTACTAAGGCACTTAACTAGCCTAAACGTAATGAGCAGAATGATGAGTGGCGAGGTACCCCTACACTCAACCATACGAAACGAGCGGAGCACGCACGATCCAGTCAAACTCCGCAGACTAAATGCCTAAACACCCCATGGAACACTTGGGGTTAATCATTCGTTGTCTTCCCAGACTTATTTGTTGTTGTCACAGTGTATGGGTAAGTAAGTCCAAGGTATATGATTTTTATGGTTTTTCTCCTATGCTATGAAGGTGAAAGGTTGAGAGAGCTAACTAACCCTAACTAAGGACTAAGTCTAAATTAACTAGCGTCAACATCTATTCCCACTTACCGTACACACCCTGAACTATGCAACTGTGGCTACCAAACGCTAATCGTTACTGGGATCACCACACGTAACGCACGTGCTCGAAGTGGTCGCACTGAGGCACTTAACTAGCCTAAACCTAATGAGCAGCCGATTCCTTGACTAGACGTACACACCCGTATATGCTCGTAATCAAGTCGTACTCATTCCGCATTCTAGGAGTTGAGGGTGAGAGAGACTAATCGTGATGAGTAGCTGATTCCTTGAGTAGCCATACACATTCGTCAATGCTCGTAATTAAGTCATACTCATGCCGCGCTAATGCAGGTAATAAATAACAGGTAGGAAATAACATGTAATAAACCCTATTCCATGCACTACAAGGTTTATCCACAAAGCTCATCCTTATTGCCGTACACAACTTACGTTCAGGTACAAAGCTGTTCGAATAAAGATCCGCTCACTTGGGGACTCCTACTGCGGGCACATGAAAAATATTCTATCTCTGGAGTGATCAAACTGCCAGAGTTTTCCTACTTTAAGCCTAGGATGAGAAATGAGGGGAGTGCTACCTCTTATTTATAGATTTGGCGGCAGACCGCGATATCGCGTACACGATATCGCAAGGGACGACGTGATATCGCATGGGATGCAATATCGCGGTGCATGCGATATCGCGTCTCATCAAAGGGGGAACATCGTTTTGTGGGGAACCTATTGAAATAGGTTCACCACCATTAATTTTGCTTATGATGGGCGAAGCAATATGGGGCCCTTTTCCCTTCAACGATGTATAGTAACTGTCCTATCGCAAGTCCCTTCGACATTATGCTTCTGTGGGTTGGTAATCCCTTGTGTCAAAACCACATGCAACGTACTTTGCATATAACTATGACATGCCTATTCATGCGAGAGCACGAAGAAGCATGTTGGGGACTGCTCGGTCCGGAGGCAACACTATGTTACCCTCCAAGTCTCTCCAATGCAGTTGTTTGTCTTGATTAAGAATAAAGGTAAAGTCAGGTACATACTCATTGTGATGAACATATACCACATAGAATTGTTGAGAAACTAGCAGATTTGGGTCACCTATGTTGTACCACCGACTGTCTCTAGTGTTGTTCCTAGGTGGTGAAGTGCTTTTGTGCGAAGAAGAAGACATTTTTATCTTATTCGGTGAGCTATTTACTGTTATCTTATTTTTCACTTGATTAACCCTAAGGGTTCGTTCTAGCTTCCCAACGATGTGGATGATTTCCTATGTTCTATGTAGCGCAAAAACAACTAAGTCCCCGACAACGGCACCAATGATGAGTGGCGAGGTACCCCTACACTCAACCATACGAATACGAGCGTCTCACGCGCAATCCGGTTGAACTCCATGGACTAAGTGCTTATGCGCCTTAATGGAACACTTAAGGTTAATCAATTGTTGTCCTCTCAAACTTACTTGTATTCTCACAGTTGTATGGTTAAGTAAGTTTGAGGTATGTGATTTTTATGTCTTTTATCATTTTAATGGCTTATGCTAATAGGGAGAGGGTGAAGAGACTAAGTGACTAACTTGTATTAACTATTTGCTAACTAAGTTCTAATTGTCCTAGCACTAGTATCTGTTCCCACTTGCTGCACACACCTTGAACCAGTGTAACGTTGCTGGGATTACCAAACGCTATTCGTTACTGGGTTACCAAGCGTTACACACGTGCTCGAAGCGGTCGTACTGAATGCACTTAACTAGGAGAGTCAAGGGTTGAGAGAGATTAATTATTTAGGAAAGCATTTAAACATTTAACAATAATTAAATCCTATTTAGCTTAGTCCATATGCTGTAAGGTTTATTAGAAAGTTCTTCTTTATTACCGTATACAAATGTGTGCTCAGGTACAATTTGCTCGGATAAAGATCCATTTAGTTTGAGACTCCTACTGCGGGCACATGGAAATTATTCTAACTTTGGAATGGTAAAACTGCTATAGTTTGGCTAAGGGTCTAGATCTAGATGGAGAAACAAGGGAAAGTCACCTCTTATTTATAGAACTGGCAATGACGCAATATCATGGCTCATCAATAAATAATTGGTTATTTATGATTATGGCAAGACATGTGCGTCGGTGGCGAGCTTGTTGTTGTTTTCTTTGGCATTGGCTAGGATCATCACAACATGATTTTGCTGGAGATCTTCTTGAGGTCTAGGTTGCCAGAGGTGCAAAAGTTCTCATTTTAAAATTTACCAGGTTAACAACCATATCATCCATTAAATTCCATTAATCAAAGAATATGTACATAAAGAAAAGGCCTCACTGCATGCAAGAAGGTAAGAAGAAATTATCAAATTTGAACTCTTTAAGTCCTCCCAATAAGCAGGAAAAATTGTTAAAATTATGATTGAAGTCAGGCCGACATCTCAAATTGGCTAATAATTTTCATGTGCTAGCAAAAATACTTACGCTTTTGCATTTTATTAAAATGCATATTGTAAACGAAAAAACAGTCATAATCGTAACAACTGAATGCATCTACTCCCATGGTAACTGCTGAATTTCAAAGCATAGCCATAGAAATGATAAAACCTACATAAAATATACAATGAGATAAAGAGAAAATGAACTTACAAATGTTCTTTTATATTGAAAAAGGGTGTAGCAAAAGAAGGTTACTCAAGATAGTAGTAGAAAATTACAATGTTTGAATTCCTTGTCACTTCAGAAAGCATTGAAAAAAGAACAGAACCAAACTTTGGAATGTTTTTGCATTGGGAATGCAAATGTATAGGAAGGCATGCTAAGTACTTATGATAGAAGAGCCTAGCTTGAAGTGAAACTATGAAAATTGCACAAAATCATCAAAATGTAATGTTCAACACGTTCCAGTTTACTATAAAAAATTAATAAAAACACACATAAAAAGACTGGCAGAAAGTTTGTTTGTAGAAAGAGATTCCAATAACCAAAGGCTATTGTTGACACAGAAATTTCAGAAGACCCTTCTCCTCAGGCTACAGCTTCAATTGTAGCCATTATCATTCTTCCTCGAATGCCTCTGGCTCTGCCCGTCATCCTGCCCCTGCCTACAAAATTTTATGTTTAAAACATACATTCAGACAAAGCTACTCAAGAAACATATTGGCCTAATTCATATATAAAGTTTATCCAAAAAAAAAAAAGAAATATAAATGAAGGGATCTTTTAGCTATTATAACAAAAATTGTATTATGATTCACGTCTCCTCTACCTTTGGGGTCCAAGTTGCCACAGGTGTAGAAGTTCGTGTTTTTGTTGCCATCGAGGCTGGTGTTTTCAACATAGATGAGTGTGAGATTTGGGTTTTCCAGTAGCAGTTCCCTGGAGTAGAGTGAGGTTCCGGCATACTCGTTGACATCAGCGAGCATTGTGATGGCCGGGAAGTCACGGTCGAGGATGCTAGCAATGATGGTCATGATCCAGGGCATGAGATTTGAGGCGATGTCAACGTTATGTCTGGAGTTTTTGGTCGAGTAAGCGACAAAGACGTGGCAGTGGATTGCAGCGGTGAAGGCACCGATGGTGATGCTATTGTTGGTGTAGTATTGCTATGAGTTGTTGCCAAGCAAGAGCGAAAGCATGTCAATGTCGTCAGACAGAGTGGCATCCATGGCTGCAAGGATGTCAGAGCTAAAGCAGCCACAGTTCCACCAGACCTTGTAGATGGCGATTCGTACAAGCTAGGCCATGTCGCAAGTAGTGCCGTTGGCATAGCTGAGCACGCTGGCGTCGACCACGGCGCTGCTGGCGATTGTTGATGATGTGTGCATGTCGGGGCCCTCGGTGTTGAGTGAAGAAGTAGCAAGGGTCGACTGGCCTATTGCCTTATTGTTGCCTTGGTTTTAGAAGAGCATGTTGATGAGCTTGTTATTGCAACTGAAGCATGGGCCACCATCATAGGTGCCTTTCTAGCGCATCAGCGGAGCTCTAAAGCTAGCATCATTGAAGCTGATTCGGTTGGGCCAAGCAGCTTGTAGCAGCAGTTGCAGCGGGAACATGAAAAACTATGGCTCTTTGGTTCACATTATGCGCAATGGGAATACTCTTTGGTTCATGTTTTTTCCCATTTCGTAGGATTTTACATGGCGTGTGATGTGGAGGGTGACAAAATGCACTCCCCTCCCCCCTATCGCAAGAGATGAGTTGGCCTTTTTGCCAAAATTATGAGGATTACCAAATTAGAACCCACAATGTTTGTTTTGGAAAGTAACACATCACCACTAAATCAATCAATGATTTTGTTACGAACAAGTTTCGTACTTAATATACATACTAATAGCGCACCATTGCTTGGGAACCATCACAACATATAATGGGACATGGCCGTGGGTTTAATGTAGTGGATAGTGCATGCCATGGCTTGCTTTGGATGAATGGGGGGCACCAATAGCAATACCAATACCAGTACAGTAGAAGTTTGTTGGCCTATCCTATTTTACAAATTCGGTTTTCTAACAATACAGGTGGTCGGGCCATAAGCTTGACGGTGCCTCAACATAATAAATACATAAGACTAGTACTCGCTCGCCGTATATAGAGGGACAGATGCATAGAGAGAGAGAGAGCATAATTTAGTACATCTTGTCGCATCATCATCGAAGGGCAAAAAATGCATGTTACAGGAGGAGACGTAGGTGGTCGTATTACCATCGCAGGATTTTGTGTCAAATCCTCCGTAGAAACGTTGCTTTTCAAGAACTCTTGTTCTGCTTTTGCTTCTGCATCTGCGTCTGCGGTGAGGCTGCGCGGCCGTGGCCGTGGCCGTGGTCTAAGCATTGGTGTGTGCGTTTGGCAATGTAGGGCTCTGCAATCGCGCAGCATGAGCATGTTTCCGAGGACGAGGCCCAATGTTACTAATGTTAATAATGGGAATGGGACTGAAAGTGGGAGAGAGGGTGACGAAGAGGAGCAAAAAGGAGAAGCAATAGACATTGAGATGGAGATGAAGCTTTCTGGTTCTGGTTTTGATTTTGGTGTGAGGAAGGAGATGTTGGACAAATTCGTTGCCGTGGCCAACGCTGCAGCAGACGCCGCTGGGCGAGTCATTGCTCGCTATTTCCGCACACCTTTTGATATTTCTCATAAGGATGATCAAAGTACAGTAATCAATCAATTTGTTTGTTTCTTTCTTCTTCATCCACCGCTGACCACTCTCCATCATGATCACGTTTTCCGTCCTCATGTTTACTTTGTTGCGCAAAATTCGTACCAAGCAAGCGCGTCATTTTCGTTTTCGGCATTCTCATTGTTATTCCTGCGTATTTGCAGCGTTTTGTGATTTCTGGATGGATAATCTAGCGAAATATGCATGCGAACAACAATAATCCATTCTTGCTGGCTGTTGCAGGCCCTGTGACTATAGCAGATCGTGCTGCCGAGGAGGCTATGCGTTCCATTATTCTTGGAGAGTTTCCTACTCATGCAATGTGGGATACTCTCACTTGGTAGACTGTTTGCAAATGAATTTTCTAACTCTTTTGCTTGCCTATAATCGTTAAGATGTTGTTCCATTTCATAGTGGTTTGTTCGATATTTAGCTGACATTTTGATTCGACAGTATTTTAAATACCCATTTGTTCTCCACAGATTTGGAGAAGAAGCTGGCTGGACCAAGCAAGAAGAGACTGAATTCATTTGGGTTCTGGATCCCATAGATGGCACAAAAAGTTTCATTACGGGTAAATGGCATTTTCCCCCATGGCAGGACGGGTAAAAAGTTTTATCATGGCTAATAGCAGAGCTTACAGTTAGTATATTATGCTAGGCGAGGAGGTTTTCCGTAGCAACTTAAGGGCTTTAACTATTAGGAGCAGCAGCTTTGTTCAGTCTTATATCCTTCGTGGTTGTATCATGTTAGCTACATGCGCAATGTATGGTCTTTTGCAGAGTTACCTCTAAGATTTGTTTTGTTCGTTTTTTAAAGAGAAAGAGCCGTAAAGTGTATAGAAATTTTGAGGTAGTCTAAGTTAAGGAAGAAACTTTTTATGTAGACAAACAGTTCTTTAACAGCCAGTAAACACAGCAGTATGGAGTGTATAGGCTATTGCATTGTACTGTTTTCAAAGCATCTTTCACGATATTGAACTTCTTATCCCCTAACTACATATCACGACATTCCTAGATAACACCACAACTTCCCGTTTGTAACGGGGATTCTACACTAGTTGATAAGAAAATCTATAAGCTTCTGAAGGATTGGAGTTTTACATCAGTTGACAGAAGAGTGTATAAGCTGCAAATAGTGCACATCGGTTCAGGCTAGGAAAGTAAACTGTTCGAGGCTGCAGTAGGCTGAGGCCTACGTCATCATTGTTGTAATGCTAAATCCTATATGAAAGGTTGTTTTATTGTTGTTGTGTTGATTATGTCGTGTCATGTAGATGGTTGATTGTACATCCTATGCCCAGATTTGTATATCATTTGATTTGATGCGAGTTATAATGGTGTTAATAATATATTAAAATTTTGCAATAATTCTTCCCAACCTGTTCCGTAGTTAACGCCACTAATTGTAATTGTTCTGATATATTCCTTGCAATTTCAATGCCTTGAGCTAGGATTGATGGTTGGCATCTCATATTCTTACAATTTGTAAGGTCTGACATGGGTTCCATAATGTGTTTCTACTAGTTCGGGAAATCAGAACTGAAGGAAATCATGTCTTAACCAAGTGAGCTTGATACAGTGTTACAGTTTTGAATGTTGTGAAAATTTGTGTTTATGTTTGTGTTTTCAGTTTGATAAAATTTCCTCTCTTTTAGTCCTCTCTTCTTCACCTTTCATAATAGATTTTTATTTTTTGTTTTTTAGAAGCAATGTTTGTGAATTGAGATTAGGTATAGGAATGATGATTAAGTATTCAGGAGATGTTAATACTGAGGGAAACACATGGATGCATGAGAGTAATAGTGATATTGAGAGAAATAGGAATAGGAGTTTGGTGTTTAAGAGTAAAACGGTGGGGGGAAGAATGTAAGGGGACACTGAGCCTTAGGGGCCCTTTATTAGTCTTGCTTGTAATGGCCCGAAATCTCCTGCTGTTGCAAATTCAAGGTACTTTTGCCATTACCACAAATTAATGGAATGATGCTTTTGAATGTATTTTCCTTTTCAATAGGAAACAACAATGTTTTTAATTGTATTGTTGTTCTGAACAGAGTAACAATGATATTTCTGAACCTCTCTGATTCAGAACATTAATGCTCTTTGACTTATTTTGCAATCAAATAGACATTAATGATGTCTTTTGCTTCAGGAAAAAAATATTTAAGAAAGACAGGAACAAGGAGATGATATACAATTTGCTTCGGATTAACTTTTTCTTTGCTTGTAATACTCAAGCATTGAATTAATAATAATCCTGTTTGATAATGTGCTTGTGTACAGATCAAAGAATTTGAATTTACAATCATTTACATTTACATCATCATTGTCATCATCACGGTGACTTTATGCCAATGACATGGGCTAACTTATTAATGTAGGTGAAAGATTTGACAATGGTTTTCTATGGGTGGTTGTTGTCCTAGTACTGTAGTTTCTAAACATATATTTTTGTTGTGCTTCTAGATGACACATATCTCAGTGTAGCCTCCTTGGAATTGAACTTGTGATTTGCACAGCCACAAGCCACAATCTACATGCTTTAGCTTTTACACAAGAGAAACAAGGGTAAAGTATGTATGTGTACAATGTAATAGAGACAACCCAAAACAAATGCATTTATCCAATTCATCTAGGACATCATACATAGAGAAAGGAAGCACCTTGTTATGGGACATCATACAACTTTGTTGGATTTTGTGTCTTGGCTGCCATGTAGGTGGTATGTAGCATTTACAAATTAACATGAAATACCTTGTCCTTCTTGATCTATTAATGATCTACCATTCAAGTACATGAGCTTGCCTTGTAGGTACCCTTTGAAGTACTTGATGCCGTTCTTTGTTAGTTGCAATGCTTATGCCAAATTTTTTGATCGACATATTTACCAATAGTAGATTTTGCTTCAAATTGGGGATGTATAGGACGTTTCTCTATTGGAGTCCCTTTGATCCATTTGAAAAATTAATTAACACATTTCCTATTTCTTTAACTAGTCATGAGTTTGTATTTGTCATCCTAACTAATTCATGATACCTTTTTTTCTTCAATTTGAAGAACAATTCTTTTCATTAAGTTGTGCTAAGTTGCTCTTGTATTCATGATCTGACAATCAACTTCACATGTTGTAGGAGAATTTGCCTAGCCAATGGCATCAACTTGATTATTGACTAGTCCAGCTTGATCCCAGTTCTCAAATCTAGAAAGTCTTAGTTGTTATTTGTCAGTTGTTGGGGATAGCGTGAAATTTCATGTGGTGGTGTCCTAGTTCAAATCATATTTTTATTAGTTTGCCTTGTATTTAGGGTCAAAGGCTTGTATTAAGTTTATTTTCTAAGGTTCATGATAATCTTTTGAAGTTTTTAAATTAATTATGATTGATAGGTAGAGGTACATTTAATTCTGTTCCAATCACTAAAAAATCATATTTATTAATTTAGCCTATAGGAACAAAGTCTACTTATAGTGACTATGATGACCCCTTACATCATCATCATCATCCTAGCCTTGTCCCAACAAAATGGGCTTGGCTACTTGAGCTCTTTTTGCCATTCTCCTCTATGAAGAGCCGTCTCTTTGTTTATATGTTGTGTATTGTTTGGAGAATGCCCTAGTAAGCCCTTACCTATTTTTCACAACAACCGAGCCTGTGATTGCTAGGCATCACATCTGGAGAATACCTTAGCATTTACAAAATCTGAAAAAGAACTCATCCATGAGATTTGGCAAGGTTTTACAGTTGGTTGCCAACTTGACACTAACGCTCCTCCTTTTGTATCTTGGTTTGGGATCGACATTGAGAGTTATGATGACCCCTTACAATTTTTATAAATATAAGGGCGTTTTATCATTATAATAACTTTCTGAACTTTGACAACTCTCAGCAATTGTAGCAATTTGAATTTCTACTCACAATTACTTTCAACTACTCCCACTTCTCTCAGCCCTACTTTCAATACCACTTACAAACAACTCTCATTCTCTCATACTCACATTACTCTCATTTTGTTACATTCACTCCCATTAACTCTTAATTCAATTACTCTCACTCCAATACAAATTCAATTACAATCATCTATAGACATTTTAGATTGATTTCAGATCAAAGTCATGAAGTATCAAGGCACATTCAGTCATAAACATTTGTTGAAGAATTCATTTAATAAAAAATAAGGGGCATTCTTTCAAGCCTGATCTTCTCTATTAAATTTCATGTAATTGTCATTAAACTTGATAAGTAGTAAAATCCTTAAAATCCTTCAAAGAACATTCCAATAAGTCCTATTGAAGTCAAACTCCTTCAAATGTGAAAGTTCTTGATCACTACTTGTGCACTATGAGCTACTTCTCCTAGCACCCCACTAGTGACCAACATAGTCTTTAGCTTTCAGACCATTGTTGCTTGTGTCCAAGTAGCCTTGCTACCCTTTCTACTTTTGGCTTTCAATTTTTTACTTAGAGTGACCTCATCACGACTTATGTTGAGGTTGTGCTCAAGAACAAATTGCTTGGTGTCGAGGTTATCTTTGACTTGCAGCCTTCATTATTCTAATTTTAATGACTAATGTAACTTGTGTTGCACTTGTAGTTGCCTTATTATCTTTTGTCCAAGGTCAAAAGCATCAACTATGATCCATGTGTTCTCTTGGTGCCTTTGTAGCTGGCTGAAAACAACTTGTGGTACCCTTGTGTTGAACTCGCGATAGGTGATTTGTGCACAGAAGACAACAGATGAGACTAGTGGTCCACTCATGTCAGCTACTACAACCTTTGTGCACTTGCTCTTAACTTGTGTTCCCTTATAAAATCTACATTTTAACCCTAGTATGTATTTTAAAATTGATGAGGAGCTTCCTTGGATTCCACAATCCAAGCTCTCTCAATTCAAAACAGCCAGTTTGAACAAGAAAAAAGAAAGGTAAAGGCTTTTTTCTTGCTTAAAAGAAGAATTTACAAGCACATAGGAAGCATACACTCCCAAGGATAGACAATTGATCCAATCCAACCCTCACACTACACTCAAACATAGCAATCACACACAAGGATGATGACCAAGGCAATTGGCCAAAACTCTCTCTTCTCTCTCTTCACTCTTGAGCTGTCCTCTCACTCCTTAGACTCTATTGACCAAAATGAGGGGCCAAGAGGTTCATTTATACTTTCCCCCTGACTCTTCATCTTCTTTGCTATTCATTGAGTCGTTAGAAATTCGTACAATGACATTTCATAGTCGATTGAGATGTCTTTAAGAAGTAGGAGATGTCGCAATCAAAAACAACTAGATCTCAGAGGAGACATCTTGAAAATGGAGGAGACATCTTGCTGTTTGAGGAGACTTCTTGGAGGAGATGTCTCACAAGAAGTGTAGACGTCTTGGATGTAGATGAGACATTTTGCAGGAGGTGGAGACATCTCTTTTGCTAGGGCCAAAAACAAAGATACTTTTATGAGGTTTGGAACCTTTGGATACCCCCAAACAAGTCCCCATTGATCTTGGAACCTCCTAAATTCATCAAAATAGGCTCTAAATATCCCCACACATGCCAAAACACCCTAGAATCATCACTAACAAGACCAATACAAAAAAGATGCTTGCATGCATACACACAATACATTGAGGATTACACAAGGGTTGGGTGATGTCCTTATCAGAAACTTTCACATGAATCCTCACTTTGACATCATCAATATGTACAAGTGTGTTAGAGTTGTGATCACTATCATTAGAGTTGACTCTTGCCAAGTCTTCTTCACTTGATGTGCTTAACCTTTCTTCTTGATTTGATCATATGGAGTTTTTCACTCCACTACATAGTGGTCATTTTGTGCTACATGTTTTAGATGTCATGTTCTTCTTCTTGTTGGAGCTTCACTTTTCTTCTTAACTCTTGTTCTTTTGGCTAATCTGAGTTTTCTTTATCTTATCTTTGCTTTTAGATCTTTTTGCTTGCTACCACCACCTATTTATCTCGTCATATAAGGTACCTATTTCTATACTTCCCCAAGTGTGGTACTATTTGTCGAGATTTGTTAGGATACCTTTGGGGGTTTCAAAGTTCATATCTTTCAGCATATCATTTGTTGATAATATGGTCATGACTTGATAATCATAGTTTTGATGAGAAAGATCTAAGTAATGCACTATTGCTTGTAGTCTTTAGCAATGATCTTTTTGATTCTTTGAAACTTATTAATGACTTTCAAGGCTTTTCCCCTTTTCATATGAAGGCTATTCCTCTTTATTAGGAGGTAAAAGAAATCCATATTAGATTTCTTTCTAAAAGCCCTCTTGAATGTATCCACTATGTTCTAGGAAACATTAGAGTTATCCGCCATTTTGTCTTGCATTCATTGTTATTAGAGGAATTGAAGAAGAAAGAATCTTGTCTATGACTTTCCACTTGTCCGCCTCCTTTTTGTTAAATTTATCTAAAGATGTAGCAATGAGAAAATTCCAAGATTTTTTAGCCCTCAAGGTGTGGTGCCTAGAATGGTCTAGCCAAAGCTAGATCACCTTAGGACTTAGAGATTGCTGTGAAAGAAGAGAGAGAAGGAAGTGCAAAGAATAAAAGATTTTTAATTAATTAAATAATAGTAATAAACATTTAATTTAGATAGCAAAACAATAAAACTTGTTTTATTAATGTTGAAATGGTTATACAATGCTCAAGGAAAGAAGGTGGTTGAGTGTCCTTAACTTAATGTTGTAATCGCCAACTGCTTCAGGCTGCAACATCTTGATGTAAGTAGGAGTCCTCTTCTATATTGGTTTAGAGTGTTTTTGTTTCCATTCTTTAATTATGAAACAAACTAGGACTATACAAGGCTTTTCTTGGCTTTAAAGAAAAGGATTTGAGGAGAAGAAAAGTTTTATTTTTGGTTATTTCCATATTTTACATTATTTCTTGGAAAAAAATATTACAATTTCTAAAAAGAAACTTTGGCAATTTTTTTTTTAAAAAAATTGATTTTATTCTCTTTTTCTTCAAATTTGGCATTTCTTTAAATAAAATTTTGTTTGGTTTTTTTTTTGGAGTCTTGGAGGCTTCTGGAATGCTTGCAAAATAAGGAAATTTCTAATTTTGGTTGGAAAGGCCATAACTTAAATGGATTTTGTTTTCAACAAACATAAAATTGTTTATGATGGTTTTGAAACTTTCAGACATGTTAGTGTAGTTAGATCTTTGATTCAAGGTCATCTCAATTGAATTTGAGAGGTTTGGACCCCATAGGTTGAGATGAAGACATTGCTACTGTAAGGTTGGAATATGCTGAAATTGCTAAATGTTTAATGCCAAAACTCTAGGTGTCTATTTATGTTGTGATGCCTTACCCGAAGAACATTCATAAAGAATATCAAAACACCATCACAGATTGTTATAACTGCTTAATTGTAACACCCCAATTTGACACCACTAGACTATGATGGTGTTACACCTAGAGTCAGCTAATGATTAGATTAATACATAACTAGTCGATCAACAAACACATTGGAAGGAAGAAGTATAATTTAAAACAATTCTCAGAATAGGCTTGCAATACCCAACTATCATATGAAAGATAACCACATCTTCATAAACATTATCACATCAAGCTGTATAACACATACAAAACAAAATATTTGTCCAATGCCACAGGATTGCCAGTATATGTTTACACACCAAACAAATACATTTGTACATCACACCATCCTATGGTCCAGCTCAATGGCTGTCCTTGCCAAGGTCATATGCAAATATGTGCATCTCATGAGCTGAAATATAGATGAATGTACATAAACACATGGGAATCTAAGCTCCATCCCCTCTATCAGCCCTGGTGCTCACTAGTGTCTCCAGCTTCATCCCAAAAACAGAGTTAGTATAAATTGAGTGGGAACCTTTGCACTTCTCCTGCCAGATGATGGACAAGTAGCAAACTGGAGGAGAGGAATGGGGATAAAGAGTATCTTGCATTAAAAGTTATGTGTGAATACAACACATATCACAACACAAACACATCAAGCATGGCAATAATCAATGCAGCGCAACACATCACCTCTTTTGATTTTACTCATGGGAAATTGAGTTATGGGAAATGTATATCATGACTTAGTCTTTTAAATGTGTTATATAATTTAAAGGTTTTTATTCTTGGATAATTTTTATAAGGCCAATGAATAATTATTTCAGATCAACTAATACACACGTGGTCCACAACCTATAATTGATGTATAGAGACTCCAAATTAAGAACTGATTAAACCCCCAACAATGTCATCTCACGTACATCATAGTTGTATGCCAAAGACAGACAACTATATCACAATATAATCATGCAGCTCAAATGCATAAATGGCAGACATCCATTGTACAACATAAACACGTACTGGACTGCTACATTGTTCCCAGTCCTCCATTATTGCCAGTCTTATCACCTATCTAACACGTCTCACCAGAGCAGTGTGTATAATTAGGGCGTGATCAGGACATTAAAATCATATAATAATAATGCATTCACATAAAATCATAATAAAACTTATAACAACATAAACTAACTAGCAGGACCCCCACCCCAAACCTGTCTATATGTATGCATAACATAACATTAACTATACCAAGGGATCCCAAGGAGGGGTGTTACATTAACCTTTTTGCTTGATCCTATGAACTAGCATCATGATGATAAGATCTTAATGTGACCAAAAGGGCATGAAAGTTTAATGATGTCTAAGGATGTTGATTGTCGTAAGTAAATTTCAGGGGCTATGATGAACTTTGGAATACACTAGATGTTAACTATGGTGGCAATACCAAGAAGAAGTCTCTTGGAAGTTTGTGACTAGTGCTAACTTTGATGAACTTTAATATTTGTCAACTTTGTCTTCAACTTGTATCTGTTGGTTAAAAACTTGAGGCCTTTCTGAACTTTTGTGTCAGGTGATAATTTTGGGAATTTACTGCATTGCCCAAAAAAGGGTCTTTTTTTAAAAACATTTTTTAGGAAAGTTTTCCCATGGTGCATATAATTCCAAGGAAATTCAGATATAGTTCTAGTTGAATAGTTGTAATGCCAATAGACATGATTCTTATTCAAGAAAACTCCACCTTGTTCAAGGAAACTTATTTATGATGCAGTTCAATTGTCACATGTATGCCATTTATGACTTTTTTTTTTTTTTTGAGGCGTTGAAATCCTTTTTTTTGGTTGAATACTTACCTTCACTAATTGTGGGAGAGTTTTTACTTTTGCTACTAGAACCAATGATTCGTAAATCCAAAGATAAAGTCAATGTTTATGGAAATCTTATTATTAAGGGTGTGATGTGTGGAGGAAGGTAAATGATGGAGATAAGGAAAAACTTTGGCTCTTTTGACATCTATCCTGTTCAACACAATGCATCATCAAAGAGAACAAAGCTTCTGAGTGTCACAGTACAAGTCACTGTTTAAGATGTAGTTTATTTTAATGATGCCTTTGAGCAAATTGTCAAACATCAAATGCCTTTAATCGCCAACTTTTCCTTCAATTACCAATTGTGCCAAGATGTAATCATGAATGTCAACTTTGAATTAATGCTTTGTATACTATATTTGCTTTCTTTAATAACATGTTTTAAAGTTCTTTGCAAAATTTGGAACTCGCTTGGGAAGCTAGTCATGTGCTTTTGTGAGCTTGTCCTAAGCTTATCTCTTGGCTAATGTATGTTAACTTGCAAAATAATGTTGGAAAAAAAAATTTAGTAAATGCATAATTAACTATAATCACCATATGGCCCCTATGGATATAAGGATTTACTTAAGGATGGCCTTGGCACCTTCCAACGTAATTATCTTGTTAAAGGTTAAAGTGGAAGTATAGATTAAATTGTTTGATTTAGATTAAAGGTTTAAAGTTTTATAGATGTTGAAAATCTTTGGTGTGATATGTATTTTTGAAAGGGTAACACATTGCCTTACCTAGTTTTGATTGATGTAATCATATTGCATAATGTCAAAGAGAATATTTCTTGTGAAAACTAATGTTTCATTTGTTGCAAATGTATAGGAATTATTAGAGAATTGTTGCACATGTATAATAATTATTAGAGAATAAGATATGTACGAATGAAGTAAAATGGAAAACAATTGTTGAAGCGCATAAAAGAAATACATAACATAATTGTTGAAGTAAACGTGTACAAAGAAAAATATTTATAGATTTTTATGTTTTTATATGTTTATAATTTTTCATGTATAAATAAAACAGAAATTTTTAAGAAAAAGAAAAGAAAAAGCAAGGAAACAAACTAGTTGTGATAAGACCTCCTTGTACTTCCGATGAATTGTAACAAAAGAGTCCTTGAACACCAACTTTCTTTTGTTTTTAATTTTTTTTCTTTATCATTAATTATTGCATGGATGACTGACTGGGTTGGAGGAATGCTAGGGCCTACTTTAATACTTGGCCGAAGTTGTACCAGTACCTGTTTGTGTTCTAGAGATGTTAAGATAAGATCATACTAAGATTGGTATTTTTATGTTTCAGTTATTGCTTGACTTACTTCATTGCCATTAGGAGCTCCTTGTTTTGGGTGTTTTTCTTTTCTATTGACTTTGCGTTGATTTCTTCAAATCTACTAATGAGTTTCTCAGTTGGCTACTTTGCTGCGCACCTTTTTTTTTTTTTTGCATTTTTAAAGAGGGTATTTTCTTGTCTCTTTTGCAATGTTTTTCTTTGGTATAATGTTTTGGTTGGTTAGATTCAGGATCTTCATTAATTTGGAATGGTATAGAGGATGGTGGGTGTGGGCATAGCGAATTCAACTGGTTGTCATGCTCTCTTGGTATTTTGGGATTGTGTATTGTTGGGTGATACATGTGGGGCAATAGGTCTAACAATTAATGGCTTCGGATGTGTTGAGGTTGCAATGGTAGGATTGGCTTATATCACATATGGTTCATGTTTAGGTTTGTGAGGTGAGCATGAACTGCAAAAGTTATTTTGGGTTTTCTAGGCTGAGCTGTGATTGTGCAAATAGTGTATAGGGAATTGTCGTTATTGAGGGGATCCTTGACTACATTCATATTTTGGTTTTAAGGCTTGATCAAATTATTAGGGTTCAGCACCAACTCTTCTCTATTAAACATAGTTTGAATATCATCTTTTAGTGTGAGACAAAAAGTCTTTATTGTGCACAAGCAATTGATGATAATGACAAAACTTGATCAAATTAAAGTGTTTTGGCATAGGTGGGTCATCTAAGGTAGTGCATGATGGGTCTTTGGCAATTTTGCAAAACCTTTGATGCTTTTTCTTTACCTTATAGATATTTATTTATGTTGGATTCTACTTTCCTTCAATAAAATTTCATGCAATTTTGATAATTTCATGGCTAACTTAGTGTATTTGGAGTGCTCCTTTTTTTTTTTTGGGTGGATAATCAGGCTATTTTTGCTCAAATGTTTGATCCTGCTATTGTAAACTTTTAGATGTTTTATTAGGAGCAAAGGGGGAAGAAACTTAATTTTGTTTGTTGGTAACCTTCCTTGTATTTTCTGTTGTTGCCATAGAAATTGTGGTTGTCTGTTATTTGTTATTTTTGTTCTTATTATGCTGACTTTTATATGCTATATAAGCTGGATTATTACTTTCCATTGTTCATTCTTCAATATTTTTAACAACCATGAATGCTTAATTCAGATTTTATGGCTTAATATAATACAATTTGTGTTAGTGAGACATTGCTCACTTGGTTAAAGTATGTGGCTTGTGGTTTGCAAGTCATAGGTTTGAGTCCAAGGGGTATGTTGAGATACGTGACATCTAGGGGTACTGTAAAAATATACATTTAGGACTATGACATTAGCTAGATAGTCAGCCATATTAAATCATTGTAAAATCTTTCTACCTTATAGATGAGGTAAGGCACTAAGGTGATGAATGTAATACAGTTTGCCTTAAATGAAATCGTTAATGACTAATTTAAATATGACAAGAAAATATTTGTTTGATATGAGCTTTACCAAATTATTTACTATGGAGCTTCACCTCTGAATAAATTTCTAGGTAAGTCAAAATGGTTTTTGCTTAATTTTTATCAATTGCCCAAGTGTTGTGTCTATCTTTAGGTTATACTTGAATAGGCTAAGAAATTATGATACCAACTCTTCCAAACTAGTGATTGATTATGATGAAATTGTATGGTACCAGTCCAATGTTTTACTAATCAAGGACATTGGAAAGAGCCTCAAAAGTGTGTATGAAGAGTCTGTTAACAAAATACTTTTGTTTCCAAATGTAATGAGGTGGGTGTTTGGTTCACCTTTCCCATCGTATTTGGTGAATGTAGGGATAGAAACCCCTTTAGGAATAGTAATTTGTGGCACTGTAGGATGAATAGGATCATCTTGAATGATATTTACTACCTTCACTGCTTGTGGTGATCCTTCCTCCAACATCTTGGATTATTCTATAGGAGATTGCAAAATTTTATCATATCTTTAGGTGGTTGTAGAGTAATGGGCATGGGTGAGGGAGTTGCATAGGTTGGAATAGGCATAGTGATAGGAGTATGGATGTTTGGATGAATGAAAGTAATGTGCGAGGGAGTGTTGTATCAGTTGTATTTTTTTGATTGTGAAGTGTGATGAGCAGGGAATCGGGTCTTGAATATATATGAAATGGTAGTATTCAGAGGAACAGGAGTGTGAGAGGCTATTATGAATCGAGGAATTTTGGGTGCAATAGTAGTAGTTGAAAGGATTGGTGGTACATTCATAGTCACATTTGTGGAAGGAGTGTTCTCAGAATTCCTAAATGGAAAGCTGAAAATTGAGTTAACGTAGACTGAAGCACTTGCTATGTTAGAAACAGTAGTAATAGAAATAAAGTGAGCAGTGGTATTTCATTTTTTGAAGAAGTCAACAATGGGAGTAGGATGCTTAGTGACCCAACACTGATTATGGACAAGTCATGATTGTTATGTTCTGGTTAGAAATCAACATGTTAAAGAAGTATCTTACTTAAATATAATGAAATCATTTTCTTCTTCTTTAGCTTCAGGCCCCTTTTCTTTTTCTTGACTTTATTGAAAATTCCTGTCATCCTATGATATTAGACCTATTAGCATTTTTCTGTGATCTTTATTAAAAAGAATATGGTCTATTAGGATGAATTCATGATTGTCTATGTGCAAAGACTCAGAAGTTCATTTGTCATCAAGTTCCCTATGAGTAAAATTGTAGTTGGATTAGGAGATTGTCCCAATCGCCTTACGGATAAATGTAATCCTAGTATTAAGGGGTTATAGTCATTAATGTGGACATGGATATCATTATTGCTATTAGCATTGATACTGAAAACAGATGTTAACAAAATATTAAATAATAAATTAATTGAAAAATTTTAAATTACTTAAATTACTTTAAATTATAACTTTTAATTTCAAATTATTTTTTATTTGAAAAATCTGGTGTTGCAACCAGGAATTTTGTGCTTATATGGCAGTACCTTTAGGTATAACGTGTAGTATTAGGCTTGTAGTGGGTTACATTGTGATACTGTGAGATTCTAGTATGGTGTATTGGGAGACCACAAACATGCAAGGGAGAAAGATGTTTTTGCTGAGAAAGAGGGAGAGGCCCCTCTTTCTAGTGTTAGAAAAATTTACTGATGAGAAAATTCCAAACAAATTTTAACTCATCGTTTGGGTAGTTAGCTATAAAGTTGAGGCACCTAGAATGGTCTAGCCGAAGCTAGATCATCCTAGGACTTATAGAATGTCATCAAAGAAGAGAGAGAAGGAAGTGCAAAGAATATTTAAAATTTCTAATTAATAAAAAATAATGATAACAATTTAATTTAAATACCAAAAAAATAAAATTTGTTTTGTTAATGTTGAAACCGGTATACAATGCTTGAGGAAAGAAGGTGCTTGAGTGTCCTTTGCTCAATGTTGTAATTGCTAAGTGGTCCAAGTTGTAACATTTTGATATAAGCAAAGATTCTTTTAAGTGGGGTAGATGAGTATTTATAGCGTTTAGAGTCTTGTTGATTCCATTTTTTAATTTTGGAATAAACTACGACTTTACAATGCTTTTCTTGGCTTTAAAGAAAAGAATTTTAAAAGAAGAAAGGTTTTATTTTTGCTTACTTTTTCTTTTACTTTATTTCTTAGAAAAAATAAAAAAAATTATAATTTATAAGAAGAAATTTTGGCAAGTCTTTTATTGCAAAATTGATTTTAGTCTTTCTTTTCTTTACATTTTTCTATTCCTTAAATGAAAATTTGATTTTCCTCTTTTGATGTAGTCTTGGAGGTTTTTGGAATGCTTGCAAAATAAGAAAGTTTCTAATTTTAGCTAAAAAGGCTATAACTTGTTTGGATTATGTTTTCAGCAAACAAATAGCCATTTTTGTTAATTTCGAACGTTCATGACATGTTGGTGCAATCAAATCTTTGATTCAAGGTCATTTTAATTGAACTTTAGGGGTGTGGGTCTCACATACTAAGATGAAGAATCTGTTACTATAATGTTGAAATATGGTGAAATTGCTAAATGATTAATGCCAAAGATATTTTATGCTAAAATTTTAGGTATGTTAATGATTGATATGGGTGCATTTTTGTTGATTTTTTGATTATGCCCATTGAATATTTGATTTACTTTGTTTGCTAGGATGAGTTGATTGTGCCATATTTCCCAATTTAACTCTCCTTATAGGATGTTCTCATGTTGTACTTATAATTGATTAACAATATGTCTGATTTTGTCACTTGTCTAAAGTCAAAATTTGAAGAGCAGTATATTCTTAATGCACTTTTATGTTGAAAGTGAGGAGGGAAGGCTGGTGTAGTCCTTTCTTACCACTCAAACTTCTCTTCATAGCACTTTCACTACCTTGGATATTTCAAATCTATTAGAGTTTGTCTTTTTGAGGTTTCGAAGTTCGTGAGTATTGTTGAAAAAGCTTGTTTTGCAAACAAGCTTTTTCAACAATACTGAGTTAACAATGAGGTGTTAGCCTAGCGGTGAGACACATGATTTGGAAGCTCTAGGTCATGGGTTCAATTCCAGTGGACAATGCTGAGTTGTATAAAGTTCTAACAATCCCAAACCCACACACATGCTCTAACCAAGTTGGCTATGGTATCAAGAACTAAAAAATATTTCAGAGTTGAATTCTCTCTTCTTTATTATGTACAGGTGTTATTAATTATTTTCTTTATTGTTATCAGAACTGGTTTTGTATTTCTTGGTATGCTACTAATATCCAAAATTCTTATTCTTTCTTTTTTGTGAACTTTCTACTAGAGTTGTAGTTGGTAACGTAAGAAGCATCAAAACTTCTATAAAGTCCATGTGTAGGTAAAAATCATTTGAGAACTTTTATAAATTCTGCTCTTTGAAGGGATGCTGCAAAATTTTAGAGGAATTATAACTGGAACAATGTTGTTTAGTTATTCATTTAGAAGGGGAATGTGGATGGTAGTTTATATATCGGTTATTCTTTTATAAATGAAATTATCTTTTTGATGACCCTACCACTATATATCTAAGGATGTGTGAATTCCATATTAATTAGGTGTAACTTGTCGGTTAAACTTGTCACTTACATCCTATAAGTCATAGGTTTGATTTTCCTATATTATATTGAGATATACAGGCATTCAGTAAAAGATAATTATTCAAACTGAACTGGTCCAACAGATCCCTAGGGTTTAGGTTTTACTGAAAAATCAGTTCAGTTCATATGATTTGTATGAACACAAGTGATAGGATCCTTGAAGTAGTTGCCATGATTAACTTAATAATGCTAATAACTATTATTAAGAAGTTGGAAAATTAGTCTCTTTGGCAAACTAAGCTTCTTGTTATGTTGGATAGTTGGGTTGGTTGACAATTAGTTAACAATGAATTAGGGAAGTTGGGAAACACCCCAAAATGTTCTATTTCATAGAATTATAATGTGCAAAACATATTAGATTGATATAGACGACAATGTATAGGAAATATGAGCTCATAAACATAGAGGGACACAAATCACAATTCACATCATAAGTTGGAAGTCAAACTTACTAGATTATTACTGTATCCAAAGTTTTCATCAACACGTCTGTGAGGATATATATAGAAGGTTGTGCAGCTTTTTGGAAAGCTTGGTTGAAAACAATATCTAAGTAGAGAGTAGATTCTGTTTGCTAAACTAAATACTAGTTAATCAGTGATGTGTTTGACATGGGGTCCAACTCCCGAACAGTTGGAAATAGTTTGATACCATAGGGCTATTGTTTTATTTTATGTATCATCATCATCATCTTAGAATCACTGCCTATGTTTTAATTCCTTTTGTGCAATGGATAGAGAGAGATTTTTGTTAATTGTTTTTTGATGCAGGAAAACCTCTTTTCGGAACCCTTGTAGCACTTGTCCATAAGGATACACCGGTAAGATTTTATTGTGTATTCAGTAATCTGGGATTATGGCAGCGAATTTGTTTTTGTTTTTGTTTTGACAAGTGTGGTGGAATCGCAATTAATAGCCTTTATGCTACTTATAGATCAAAATTTGCCCACCATAATAGCACTAAGTAGACAGACAAAAACTCTTTCAATTTGTGGTAATGTTGAAAGTTTTTGGTAGGGTGCTTTACCTGTGTTAGCCAGAAAATATATTTTATTTAATTTTAATATTTTTATTTGTTGCTTGTTTCCTCTGTCTTCCTTCAGCTTCTAGATCATTTGTGTTAACTTTGAAATATTTTTACTTTCGATTCAACTTGTTCATTTTAAGTCTTCAACTTGTCTGATGGTTTTTCCGTATGTTAAACCTTCCGTAATATCATACAAACGTGATAACTGCCATTTGATTTTTGTCACATGCTAGGTGCAACATGTTAGCCTTGTGTTCATTGATTTTAAGTGTTGGACCATGTAGAAAACTAGTTAAATAAACTTATGAAATTCTAAGTTGTATCATTATCCATGTCCATGCCATGGCATGCTGATGCCATGTGTTAGTTGTATTTGTAAATTAGATGTGTAGATTTTTTATTTTTATTTTCCAAAACCGGCGGGTTTTATTAACAGAATAAAATACAAAAGAATGAACAAGAGGCTCAACAGAACAATCAGGGCTGAACTCTACCCCCTGAGGTAGCAGTCGGCCCGTGAAACAAAACAGCAGTATGATTTTTGATTGAATCATGATTTGATTGTTAGTGAAGTTTGGGGGTGGTTTGGCCGGTTACCCTAATTCCATGGAAGGAAGCTCTGGTCTGTCTCTTTGCCAAGTCATATTTTTCCTGAATGAATTTGGAGATCTAATTGCATATATCCTATATCCTTTTTCAGCTAGTAAGGAGAAGAAAGCAGCCAAAAGAATATTTCTTTTGTCTGCTAGACACAAACAAATGCAAAGGCGAAAGAGTTACGCAAGCTTGAAAGGTTGTCACAACCAGATGGGTTCATTTAATTTGGTGGTTGAGAACTGACAATGAAATCGATGAAACACACAAGGAGATAATTGAGTGAACTAGACAAGCTATAGCTTCTCTGCAATGGAGTCTTAGGTAAGAACAACCATTATGTTTAAGGATTTTCTTGCAACCAGATGTCTGCTTTCCGGAGGGAATGAATTACTTGTTTTCTAAACTCAAATTATCATATTTAGATGAGCTTTAACAAAGTTTTTCTGGTATGATTTTCGTATTGATATAAGGGTTGACAAGCAGCAGCTGAAATAAAGGGGAATAAGTGGAACAGTTAGCTGATGTAAATGGTCAATTATGCAAGAAAATGATTAATATATGATCAAAAAGTGAAGGATACCATTATGAAATATGTGATATGCTGTAGGTGGCAAAATTCAATGCTTCAAAAAGAAAGACATGCTGTATCAAAGAGAAATGTTGAAATAGGTCATGTCCTAGAATTTATGCAGTAATCTCTACTTCATATCACTATCCATAAGCACAGTAGTATTGAAGTACATAAACATAACACCATAAAATCATAAAATTATAACACCTGAAACATAACACGTTAGTATTATCCATAATTGAAGAAACACTGCCTTATACCGCTTTAAATGCTTTACTTGAGTTATTAAAAGTGTGGCATAGTGGAAATATATTACTGAAATTGACACTGGTTTTAATCACTACATCCAAGACCCTATACATCTTTTGGACTGGTTCAGTTTCAATGATTTTTTACATAATGGTTGTATATCTCAGTGGTGGCCTGTTGAGATAGAACCTGTGGCTTGTAGACTACAGGCCATACATCTTGACCAATAAGTCACATGCCTTGATATGATGAGATTTTCCCCATGAAATATTGCATTTTAAGCAACTTGTAGTATGGTAAGGAAGAATATGTTAGCCAATGGATGTGAATGTTCATGAATGAGGAAACAGTGGAGTGAACAAGTTGTACATGTCCCTCAAAGAAAGCACACTGTATTTTGTCATTGGACTATGTTACATTTATGGCTTTTGGAGGTAAAAAGTAGTCAACCTTATTAAAAGTGGGGAATCAAGTGCTTTATTTCCCGCCTTACAAAGCTACCTTTTGTTCAGCCCAACGCAAACGAAAAAGACCTTGCTAATTAATGTTTAGACTAATTTTAGGTGGTCATTTGTTAGAGCGAACCATAAAGTTAAATTTTGCTTGGAAAAACTAGAGTGCTTAGAGGAAAACCACAATCCTAAACTAATAGGTGGCTTAGATGTTCATCACTGCCAGATAGCCAAATTTTAAATCTTCTATCCTATTGTTGACTTAACAGGATGTGTTACTCAGTCCCAGGTGCTCTTTGAATTGTTCAAGCTTCACTGTACTTAGTGGCTTTTCTTGAACATCTGCAACTTGTTCTGTAGTTGGAACATGCTGTATTGCAGGAAAATTACTTTTAAGGGTTGTGAAATACTTTAGTCATCCATTGTCATGTGGATAGCAGATTGGTTATCCTCGTAGTTTTCATGATCCTTTTTGCATGAGATTCCAACAGCTTTCATATCCATTTGATCTCTTTGCTTGCTTTTGAGGTAACAGTTTACTTTGCATCTTCTGAGGAGCCCATTACAATATTTGTGTCTTCGATTTTCAAGAGAGCATTGAAGATCCTACACACATTAAGTATCTTGCTATTGATCTTTTTGTGTTTTCACATTAACTTAAGTTTGAATACGAATCAACTTTCAATTTGAACTCACTATTGCTTTTGAGCACCAATACAAAATCCTTCGTCTTATTCAAGTACCAATACAAAATTGCATATGAATCTGCAGCCAACTAGAGATTTTGCACAATAGTAGCTGAAGTTGCTTTTGCGTCCTTCATTCTAAACTTATCCAACATATCATTAATGATCTTTATTTGGATTGGAAACATCTTGTTTTTTTTCTTGATGTACTTCAACTCCTACAAGATACTACATTAACCCTAGGTCAATGATTTCAAATTCTTTTGCCATGTTTCTTCACTTTTCCAATGCTGGTCTCAAGGGCATGGGTTATCATGATGTCATCACATATATGATGAGATATCTGCTTCTACCATGCAACCAATCAATCACTTGATGAGCAACGTGGTATTATCATCCATGTAATATGAAGGATTGAACTTTAGATCTGGATGTCAATTAGCAAATTTATCATCATGTAGGCTTGCTTGCATATGATAGACTAACCAAAGAAGAGTTCCACCTTGGGCTCTGAGTGTTATAAAACTCAAGAATGTCTTAACTTGCTTCTATGAGAGGGGTATGTGTATAGTAAGGCGAGGAGAAAATTCACTTCCTTCATGAGTTCTAGTGGGCTACTATGAAGTTCCTATATGTATTGACCCCAACTACCAAATCATAGATCGAATACTATACTATTGTTTGATGAAAATCATAGCTTGTGAGTACCTCATGTGAATAGAGGTTGTAGAGTAGGATCTAGTAAGCAACACTACAAGAGACATTTTCCTATGGCCAAAAATTGTAGAAACCCTAATAACCATCCTCTAAATTCAGTACAATTTTCCCCACTCCTCTTAAAACATGAGGCTATACCCACATTGGCAACTAATAAGAGTACAACCCTTTATAATGTTGGGTTGATAACATGGCCTACATCCCTCATTCGCTCATTAGTCATAAGAAGTTGTTGATGAGATGATACCTCTCTACTGTTAATATTTCTAAGGATTAATGCATGGATTGCGTATTTCCTATCCTTAGTTGCACTAAGATACCTCAAAGACTAGTATAGCCATGTGTGATGGCTAACACTTTCTATCACTTATGTAGCCGGAAAACATCAAACATGTGTGTGACTCACTTGTTTCAAGTTTTGTTTAACAAGCAACACCAATAGTTATAGTTAGATGTAATCCTAATTCTCCACTATGTTACCACCAAACAAGATCATATAATCTATAATAGGCTTTAAACAATGGTTGGGGATCAAAAATATATTAGTTTCATCAACTTTGCCTATGCAATATGGTGTTAACATTTCCACATAGAGGGCCATTTAACTCAAAGAATCCGATCACCATCTAGTTGTGAGTAGGGTTATCTTTAGGTTCTATGCTACATAACCAAGGCTTGGATCAATCATTATTTTTGGACTACACCTCGATATAACCCTAAGATAGGTGACCACAAATTGTACGTGAGGTAGGTACATACTTACGAATGGTGCTTGCATCATTGAAAACTTTTGGGTGGTGTGCAACTCAACCCCCTCGGGTCCAATCATTTAGGATATTAAGCGAAAGTAAGCATATGTACGGGTAGGGTTGGATAGTGGTGTTTATCTCCTCATCTAGGGCAGGGTGTATGCAAACTATTTAAACATTGCATTCCATCTATTCAAGATATGATTATCAAAATCATTAGTTAATGATCCCTGTAAATACTATATACTTCACACAATGCTCACCAATCAAATGCATCATCCACCTAATTAATAGTTGTGAATTGCTTAAGCTAGGGTCTAATGGGCTTCTAATCATAATTCATGTGAGTTAATTTTATGGAAAGCAAATAAACATACATGATCACACAAACATAATTGCTAGGAAATAATTGGGGTTAGCATATTGAAATAAGAATAAATAAATAATATTTTACTTTCATAAAAGGAAAATTTAACTATGAAAATATGTATAAAACATTCATTATGCATTAGAAGACATTTTGTACATCTAACATTTTAGGCATATTGAGCTTGTTGAAATAAGTATAAACATGCTATAGCTATCATGCTAGAAATTAATAGTTTAATCGAATTGAAGAAAATGTTGATGCACAAGGTATTTTTTTAATTGTTTAACATTAAATCACAAAATCTAGGACTCAAATCGAGACACTAATTATAGATCTATACTCTAGATGTAAAATGGAGTTAGTCTACCAAATTTGAGAGCAATTCAACAACTTTGAAAGTTTGATGTAGTTTAATTAATTAAATATTCAACTAATTAAAAATTCTAACCAAATGCCAAATAGACCATAGGTCCACATTAGATTAATTTCATAGCATTATTCTAAAATAATGTTAGACTTTGTCATGTTCATTTTCAATTATATATATAAACTTAAAATAATAAATGATTAGAAAGAAATTAGAAATAAACAGGAAACTTGCTTATGTGACCTGATTAAATGTCTTCATATTAACATAGAAGCATTAGGGGAATGCGTGCATACACGTATATATAAGCTTTAAAACAAGTTCAAGTCTAAGTATTTATTAAGTCTAAGTATTTATTAGAGTATTAAAGTCACCTATAAAAATGTGCGGCACTACATAACTCCCTTGCTTAAGCAGATTCACTCTTAGGAATCTAGAAACAACAATGGATAAAGCCAATTATTTTCTACCTGAATATGTTACTAATTCAAAACATGAAATGTATTTTCTTAACATACTTACATGAAAAATCATTGTGCATGTGTGCCAACTGAGGGGCTAAAGCCAATCTATATGCCATGGTTCAATCCATTCCTAAATATCAAATGGTTCAATGAATTTTGGGACTAACTTTGACCTCATCACACCTCTAACAATTGTTCTCATGGGGGAAACTTTAAGGAAAGCGTTGTCTTCATCTCTTGTTTGCATGAGCCTTTCCCCTATAATTTTCATCTTTTGTTCCATGTCTTGAAGTAATTCTAGTCCAATTATAACTTTGTCTTCTAACTCACTTCACGAAGTAGGAACTCTACATTTCCTCCCATAGAGAACCTCAAAAGGAGCCATGCCTATAGACTTATGATAGCTATTGTTATAGGCAAACTCAAACAAGGGTAAGTAGTCCTCCTAACTTCTTGGATTGTCAAGAACACAAGCTCTCAAGAGGTCATCTAGCACTTGATTTACTCTTTCTACTTGGCCAGTTGTTTGGGAATGGTAAGCATTTCTTGGATTTATCTTCGTTTCAAGAGCCCTTTTGAATCTCTTTTCAAAATTAGATAAGAATCTTGTATCCCTATTAGAAATTATTTTTGAAGGAATTTCATGCAGCCTAATGATGTTCTCAATATAGATTTTTGCTATCCTTTCTGCGCCATATGTAATCTTAACCGGGATAAAGTGTGCTGATTTTGAAAATTTGTCTACAACCAACAGAATAGAATCATTTCCTCTTTGAGACCATGGCAAGCCATGTTGATTACGTCTCATTTGTGTTCGGGCACATCATGATGACATAATAAACTTGTTGGATGTCTACGTTTAGCTTTGACTTGTTGGAAAATGAGGCACTTGGCAATAAAGTATGCTACATCTACCTTCATTCCTTGCCACCAAATTTCTGACTTAATGTTATGATACATTTTGTTCCCACCATGATGCCTTGCTATAGGAGGATTATGAAATTCATACATGAACTTTTCTCTAAGATTATTGCCGTGAGAAACATATGTTCTATTCTTATACCTTAAAACTTCATTATTTTCCACAGTGAAAGATTCTACCTCGTGGTTTTCTAACATTTGAGACTTGATTTTTTAACAAAAGAAATCATCAATTTGTGCTTTAGCTATGATAGACAGAATTTGACCCTTGATTGTAATTATTGCCTTCAAATATCCTCTCCTACTTAATGCATCAGCTACCTTATTACCTTTGTCTTCATGATACATAATCTCAAAATTGTAGTCATTAAGGAATTCAGTTCATCTTCATTGCCTTAGATTCAGATTTTGTTGTATGAAATTTGCTCCATACAAATAGTGATGCCCAAATTTAAGTGCATGGATAAAATCTGCTAATTCCAAGTCATGAGTAGGATAATTCTTCTCATGAGTTTTTAGCTGGTAAGCAATTATCCTATCTTTTTAACCAAACCTTCCCCTGATGCATCAGTGTAGATCACATAAGGCTTGCTAACATCAGGCATGGCTAGTATCAGTTCTCTTTGAGGCTGTAGTACAATACCTTGTCAACTGTCATTGTTCAGAACTACCAACACAAGAACTTGGTCTTTAACTGATAGTCTGACTAATACCTAGAAATGAAGCCTAGCCGGTAATTCTTTATATATGATACAATCTAGCCCCATCCAAAATTTACCAAATAAGTTGTCTTAAATATAACTTGTCTATAATTTTTGATATAGCTTCCCATCTTGAGGTTTATTATGGCATGGCTTCCCATCTTGAGCCATACACTTTTATTCAGCACACCAAATCAAAAACATTAACAAAAACATGTTTTTCATAGATCTAAACACAATGACACCTAAGAGTCTTCAAAATTATACATATACAGAATTTCAGAAGAGTGCATACATGAAAAATCAAGAATCAATTGTGCATATTAAAACAATCAATTTGATAATACAAACTTAATGTTCATGATCCGATTACCTCCTCAAGTAACTTCTACCACTTTATCCTTAATCTATTGAACAACTGCTATCCCGAATTCATTTTCAATATTCTTTTCCTCTGTTGTAGAAAAGTTTAAAACCTTCACCAATGTCCTTGGCTTTTTCTCTTTTCTACTTCATTTCCTGCAAGCAAGTGATGTTGACCCTTCTTTTCTTCACTAAATCTATAATTTCATTTGTCTTCTGCCTATATTCAAAGTAGCCATCTGAAACTGTCGAACCCTTTCCTGGATCTTATGTTGGACTTGCTTCTTTATCCATACTCATTTAAGGTGATTTGGGAACCTTTACCTATTTGACACAACAACTGGGTGTTGTTATTATATGCTGTTTTTGAGAACTATCCTAGTAAGCCCTTGCTCATTTCTCCGAACAATCGGACCCTTTGGTTGCTGTGTCTCATGTTTGGGGAATGCCCTAGCAACAGGGATCTGCAGAAAAGAATTCATTGGTAAAAAATGATAGGTGTTTGACAATTTTTGTATTTTTATTTTATTATGAAAGTAGTTTTAGTAATTATAAACATATTTTTTATTAAAGTTCACTTATTCAAGATCTGCTTCTGTGAGATGTTCAAACAGCCTTATAAATATTATACATGAATGTGGGAACACGAGTAATTAGGGGAAAAAAAAACATCACTGTGATTCATCTTGGTAGTAGAATAGTGCGGTGGTAAATCATGTTAAGCATAACTAAGGCTTTTTACATATTTTTTATGAGAGTTTGATATTATATCACAGATAATCGTCTTAAATATTACCATTATGGCAGTAAATCATGTTAAGCAAAAGTTAGGCTTTTTACACATTTTTGAGGATAGTTTGATGTTATGTTACAGATAGTAGTCTTAAATGTTGCCATTATGTGAGACAATTGTTAAAATGCATTTCAAAATCAAGAAATTCTAGATTAGAATTATTCTATCAGTTCTGACAGCTCATTATTGGTTCGTATAACAACAGCTCTTTTAGTTCGATTCTTAGAAATATTGTTAGAAATGTGTTTTCTTTTACAATTATGATTTACTGTTATTTTTAAATTTGACTACAATAATGTATGTTAATTTTTTAAACCTGAATCTTGTAATATAAGTACTTAATTATATATCTTTTTGGTTCAGAGTATCTTGATATATTTAGACCTTTTGTTTTACAGTTCCAGTAATACATTTCCTTCACCTTTCATTTTTCAGATTGTTGGGATAATCGATCAGCCAATACTGCGTGAAAGATGGATTGGTAAAATTGGCGAAAGGAGTACATATAATGGACAACCTATTTCTACTCGATCATGTGATTCCTTAGAAAAAGCATACTTGTACGAAACATTATGCAGCTGTGAGGTTTATTTTTTTTTAAAAAATTAACACATTTCTATCTCATGGTTCTAATTGTCTTGATCAAATTAACAACACATGTAGTTATTAATTGGAAGAAGATAGCATTATAAGTAATTGTGATAGGAGTGGATTTTATTTTTTCTTTGATATTGAATTATAAATTTCCCTGCCGTAAATCATAGTTCCGAATGTTAGTTCTTACAGTATAGACTATGGAATAATAAAACAATTCTTTACATTCCTTTGAAATTACTATACTTTTAATAGGATAAGAGGTTTCTTTAATAGTATTCATGATCATGTGCAAGTCTTATTTGCTGTCTCACCTCTTGTTGCTAGGATTTCAATCTGCACTTTTAATACAACCATTTTACGTTTATATGCTATATTTCACTTTTATTTGCTTTAGTGCATTGCTCAGCAACAATGATTTGATTAGATTTTTTTAATTGCAAGAAGGTTGGGATTGTACTAACAGAAAGAGAGATTTACAAGGTAGAGTAAGCAAAATGCTCACCAACGCGAGGAAGCAGTGGGGCTGATATCCACCCCTTGAAGGGTAGATAATGGTCCCTCAAAAAACAGGAAATCGTTATGAAATCTAAAATATGCAAAAATGATGAGTCAAGTCATGCCCTCATCTAGCCAAAACTGTCCTTGGCATAGAACCTCGAAACACCCTTGAATCCTTGGAACCGCTGACTAATTCCTTTCACAAACCAACGAAATCTAGTGCTCATCATTCGGGGAGGATAAAAAGGCACATGCACAAAACTCCTTCAACTCTATGCAGGACACCAAAAAGCATCTAATCATCCTTGTCTTTAATATAGCCGTGTGCTTCATTAATTTGTTTCAACTTTTCTGTTGCTATTTGTTGCTCCTTCGGCGACAGATGGTGGCCCTTATTAGGGTGTAGAAATAGAGCCTTAATAATAAAGGCATTAATGTAAGAACTAGCATTCCTGGGATTTATCTCCAACATCTGATACAGGCATTTTCCTGAGTTCAACCGCCTCTTCACATTTTCCTCTTGTGCCTGCCTAGGCTACTCTCTCCAATCTTCTTGTTCTTATAATTTTGCCCTCTACCTCTGCTTAGCCACTGCTTGCCTACCTACGAATCTCCTCCTTTCTTCTTTGCGATTTTGCTTCCTCCTAATGACATTGCTGTTCTTGTTGCAATTGAAGCTGCTTCTCAGCTTGTCATTGCTCCTCGTCCTCTAGAACCTGCGCCACTGTCTATCTATGCTAGTCCTTGAGAGTCTTCTCTTGGACCTACCTCCTAATGATTTTTTGCTTCATCTATCATAACACTTCTGCCTCTTACTTAGCTCTCACTTCAATCCCTTCAGTGATCTTGGCAATATTCTGGTGTGTTTTGCATTGCAATTCATGTTGAAGTGCCTTGAATTTGACCTCCATCTTCACCTGAGCTTACTTGACTGCCACTAACTCTGCCGCTTTAATCTTTTGAGTTGCTTCTTCTTCAGTGATCTTCAACCTATCCTTAGCTACTGTTGCATTACTGCTTCCAACTCATGCCTCAACCGAGGCTCAAGCCGTACCAAAGAAAGAGATCACACCTTGTTAGCATTGACAAGCTCCCAAGGCACCTCATCCTTGTCAGTGTCGGCCATTGATGACACCACATCCTTTTGGTTCTCTTGTCCATCTTGCAGTAGCAGCAACCCTGGTTCATCACCACATCCTTTTGGTTCTCTTGTCCATCTTGCAGTAGCAGCAACCCTGGTTCATCAGTGCCATAGCCACAACTCGAACCTTCACCCCTCACAAAAGATCTTTTGACATAGATCTTGAACCTGTTGGACAAAACGAGAGGCGATGAAGATGTTTTTTGTATAGCTTATTTTTGCCTACTCTTTGTCCTTACAATGCCCAAGGTGCCAAAATGAGCTTGGAGTGCTTGGTATGACTTTGCTTCTCCAAACAAGTGAGCAAATACTTTAGAAGATTCACTCTACACCATAAGAGTGAACACTTCAAAAACACGAAGTGAATCCCATTAACCTTGGAAGTGTTCCCTGATTGCGCAGGAAACCTCTCCACTAATTTTGACACATGCTGCCAAAAGACTGGCAAAGAGAAACACGACACCTGTTCCCTGGCTACTATGGGCTCCCCTGTGGGAAAGAAGTTTATTGTATCATGCAAACCTTTGGTAGTCGGCAAGACAATTTCTCCCTCCATTGGGCATACCTAGAGCCTCTGAAATCACCTGTTCAGATACAGGAATGATAATGTCTCTGAACTGTGTTTGATTTGCTTGCCAGTGTCTAAAGAAAGCCCAACATTCACACCTTGTTCTTAAATCACCAAACTTTTATAGCTACTGCACACTAAAGTTATCACATATTTTGTTTACAACTAATTTAATGATAATGAAGTGCAAACACATGCAGCAACAACTTTAAACCAAAAACGTATTCAATTTTAATTTTTAAAGTAAATTGCTGGCTCATGTAAATCATCCTTTGGTACTCCTGAACCTGCATCTTGAGAACCTCGAGGAACTTCATCAGTTAATGTAAAGAAGGATCTCACTTGCTTTCTATTGAGAATGTGTTGAGCACATGCTATACAATTTATCTAGATATGCCTAGACTCATGGTAATAAAAACATGTTCTTTTTTGGTTTGTCTGTGCAAAATTTAAATTTTTGGCTTTTTGTTTCAAGTACCTTGCGTGTTTGTGTTGTTGTTTTTGTTACAAAGGAGGAAAGTGAGAACAGTTCTCTCAGGGGTAAAACTGAATGGGGGAAGGGAACCCTCCCAAAGTGAAGAGTCCAGTAAACATAAACAGTAAGGAGAAAGGGCCACAACAGAGAAAAAATTCCCCCTCCAATCATTACATAATAGCCAAAGTGACCAGAAGGCCCACAAAATTCCAGAACCGTGCAATGAAAACCCCCTGTAGAAAAGACAACAGAAGACTTGTTATCATGTCAGAGGAAGTGAGTTGCAGCTGAAAAATGGTTTTTCCTTTGAATGAACCTGATCCTTGCATGCAAATCGAAGACTCATCAAGAACCTTGTGTTTCCTTGCCGTGGTATCAATTCTTATTCAACGTGTGTAGGCTCTTTTAATGATACAGGAATGGTTGTTTTCAAGTTAGTACACGAAGTTTTAAGAGAAGGCTTTTTGTTTTTTGTTTGAAGGCACAATTGAGAAGCATACATCGGCACTTATTTACTTTCACTAGGTTGCTGATGCTTGCTAATTGTGTGCAAAGAGAACTATTGCTTTAATGTGATGGAGGTAGAACAAAGTTGAGATCCAAATATTTTCCTAGGCTTTCTCATACTACTTTTGTAGAAGAGTCAGAATTTATCAAATGCAAATAATGATCAGCTAAGCATACCAGTTAATGACATTGCAATACCATCGTTGATCTTCCACTTTGTTATTGCATCTGCATCTGATGGTTCTGTAGTGGTACCACCATAACATTCCAGGAGACGTTACTACCATTCTGATTTTGGTTTGCCAAGTGTGAAAATTTTGGCCTATGAATTTCTCAATGCCATCTTGCTTCATTTAATCGCATGATAAAAAATATTGTAAATAGAAAGATAACAAAACTTCTAAATAGAAATTGAAATCAAACCAATAGTGGCCTAGGATTCTTTTGTTTTTTAATTTTTTTTTTTTTGCAGGCTAGTCAGGGGATATATAAACAGATAAAAATTACAATAAGATGTGAGTGAAGGGCTCACCAAAATAGAAATGGTGAGGGCTGAGTTCTACCCCTTGCAAGGTAGATATCAGCCCTTGGTGGAAACCATATACCTAAATGTAAAATGTAGAAAAGGAAAAGAAGAGAAATAAGTAGGCACATCAGGCCCCTCATCCAACTCACAATAGGTCAAAATTTATTACATCATAGAGAAATGGCAAAAACGTGCATGCATAAAACTCCTTTATTTGAGCATGGAGGTCATCAAGTATCATGCGATCCTCCTTGTCTTTGTTGTAGCCATGGGCCTTATTAATCTGCTTTGGCCCCTTTGTAGATTGTTCACATTCCTATGGGGCCAGGTGGCGGCCCTTGTGAGGATGGTGGAGAAGAAACTTCTTATTAACAGAAGTGTGAAAGGTATGTGAAGTTGATCTTGGATTCAGATCCAACAATAGATATGGAGATGCGCGTGCACACACACACTCTCTCTACTTCTTGTTTGTGTGTCTCTGTATGCTGCATCATTCAGCTATTGCCTTCCAACAACCAACATTCTTTTTCTACCATTACAACTGAATTTCCTCTTGTTATTGTCGTTCTTCCTGCTGTTGTCACATTCTCTCCTTTGCTTGCTTTTGCAGCCCTTCCTCTACTATGCAGGTCTCCTGATGTTGCAAGTCTGTAGTTACCTTTTCACATACTTCGTCTTTGGATGATCTCATTTCAGCGAGGTTGTGTTTCTCTGTCTCTTGTTTAACTCTCTACTCAATTTCCTTAGTTAGTTGGACAATCTCCTATTGAAACTTGTGTTGAAGCTCTTGTTGGTGGGCTCCTGATGCCTTTTCCATCTCAACCTTTGCCTTCTTTGCTGCCATGGGTTTTGCTTTTGCAATTTATGAGCAGTCTCTTCTTGAACTTGCTTGAGCTTATCTAGTAGCTCCTTCTGCAGACCCACCTCTAGTTCAGCCCTCCAAAGCGCCAATAGCTGCTCTCGAGAAAGACAGGGGATACCCACCATTCATATCCCCTTGCAAGACCTACATCCCTTCCATTGTTGACCCTGTGCTTTGTGTATTTTTCTTTTCCATTGTTTCATCTTGCTTCTGTAGGCCAAGTGTTCCTCATCTTGTCTACTACTGAAGGACTCTTTAGTGAAAAGTAGTCTATGAGCATACACATCTCAAACTTGTTGGGTGCAACCAAAGGATTAGAGTCACACCAAGCTGCATTGCCGTTATGGGCCCCTACTCTTTGCAATCGTCCATAGGGTTAAAATCAGGCTTGAGTGCTTGACATTGTTTCTCTTTCACAGGCAGGCCACAAAATATTCTGGAAGGTTCAATTTTTATCATAGTAGCAAACACCTTTAAAAATGCAAAGTGAACTTTGTTGACTTTTGACACATTCCTTAATTGCAGAAGAAACCTCTTGTCCAACTTCAATGCCAGTTGCTCAAAAGTAGCCAATGAAGAACATAGCACCCGTTCACCAGACACTGTAAGAAGTTCGATAAAGAAAAAAATCAAGTGTCACAAAGCCCCCTTGGGCATTGGCAAAATAACATCCCCTTCCATGGGCAAATACAAAGCCTCTGAAATTGCCAGTTCAGAGAGTGGAATTGTAACACCTTGGAATTGAGTGGAGTTCCCAAACCAATGGTTAAATAGGGAAGCGTTGACAAGATTGTTTTTCCAACTTTTTAATCATTGGGTTGAAGTGTTGTCTAGCATGAGGTCAATGGGAATAAAGACTTCAAAGCCCAATTGAGTGAAGAGGTTCTTGAGCCAGAAGATGTGTTGTATGCAGTCAGCTATTGCATTGAATTAAGCATCACATGAAGATAAAGCCACTGCACCTTGCTTCTTGCTACTCCAATAGATGCGGTTGGTCCCATGGAAGATGATAGAGCTTGATGCAAACTTCCTCTCTTGAAGATCTCATCCCCAATTAGCACCACAAAAAGTATGGAAATTGCCATTTCCCTTAACAAATTTAACGGCAAAATCTGTTGACCCTTTTTACATATCTTAAGATATACTTGAGAACATTCATGTGACTAAGTCCAGGTTCTTGCATGAACCTCGAAAGATAAAATGTGGCAAACTCAATGTCAGGCCTTGATTGACAAAGAAATCTCAAGGATCCTATCATAATTCTGTAGAGAGAAGCATCAACTAAGGAACTTTTTTCTTCAATCTGGAGTTTGAGGATTGGAGAGAGTGGAGTCGTGGCTATTTTTGCATCTTTTAGGCCATATTTTTCTATGGTGCTTTCAGCGTATTTAGTTTGGCTCATTAGCTGAAAAGAAAGAAAGAAAAGAAAACAGATCTTAGGCTTGCAGTGAAGTCTCCAAATAAGGTCACATCTTTCCACCCTGCAAAATGATTTACAAGAAAGATCAAAGATCTATTGCTTGTGTTTGCTCAGTAAAAACGCAGCACATCTGAAGGGTTTGACTCTGGCGGTTGGTGTTTGCCAAGGATGCCAAGAATCTCAATGATTTGTTGCAAGTGCTCCTTGATTTCGTCAGACACTGGAATGTTTGAACATTGCCAATTCCCCTCGCTCACGCAATTAGAAATGTTTGCATAATCTGTGCACACTAATAAAGCATGGGTGAAAGACTCACCAGCCGACTTAGCTGTAGCTAGCCTAGATTGGAGATTTGCAGTAGGCATATCACTAGGGCTGAAGTCCCACATTCCCAGAAAATGTAAAAAAGTCCATCCTTTTTTATAGTTTTCCAAACCTTAGAAGGTCAAGGGGTGTGGTGCCAAAGACCCTCATAAAGGAAGAGAACACATCTAACCCATGGTTTTTTGACAGTCTTGTTTTTGAATGTGCCACTGATATATTGTGACAATTTAAAAAGAACAAAAATTCATATCATATGCGCTGCTTTTACCTATAGCGTTTCTGCATAAAGTTGCTTGCAATCGTGCTGTTAAAGAATTAGTTAGTTATAGTAATTAATTTTCTTTGTTAATATCTGCTAGGATCTTACTTGTAACATTTTCTTTTAGGTATACAACCAGTCCACATTTATTCAGTGGAGAAGCTGAGGCTGCCTTTATCCGTGTTAGAGATAAGGTTATTTGATGTTTTTTTTAGCAAATGATATTTATTCCGTGATTTGGAAGGTTATAATCATTTAGAAGTAGCTAGAATATTGAAATCATTAATTTTAAATTACATTTGATATATCATGTTTATTATTCATTTTTGCCCCTTATCTATTTGGGCTTAAAATGGAAGGAGACCACAATCCTTAGAGATACAAACGAAATGATGGTATAATCTGTTGCTCTAGACATAGTCTAATCCTTTTTAAGAAGTTTAATTGATCCATCCCAATTGAATGTTAGAGATTAATGAACTTACAAACTGGCTTGGTTATGTGTGACACACCCAAAAATGATTCAATAAATATTTTACCTTAATTTTCTTAACAAGGTGTGTGATCTGAGATGAGTTGTTGGAGGAGGCTCGACTCCAAGAGGCATGCGTGAGGGAGGAACAAGAGTGTAGGGAGGAGGAGGCGCAGATTTAGCAACAAATTGACTGGGCTTACGAGAACAACACACATTTGTGGCTCAAGGAGGGGCATTGCCCCTATGTTATCATGAACATTGGGTGCAATGTACCATGGGGGGTGCTACGGAGGCATATCTAGTGGCAAGGCAAGGAGTTGCACTCGGATGGAGAGGGGAACACGATGGAATGTGCAAGAAGAAAAGCCGCTTTCAAGGAGTTCCAGCAAGTGGTGGCATTTGTTGACACCAAACAGCACAGAGCGATGCTGTTCATGGCCAAGAATGGAGCTTTTGTCGTTGTACAAGGCTGTCATTTAATCTATAGATTCTGTTCTGGGGTGGGGGCCGGTGGGGTTGCTTTTGCTTTGGTTTTTGGTTATTGCTTGATTTTGGTTTTGCACAGTGCAAGGGGAACCGGGTGGGAGGGCCAAGAGGGGTGCCCTGCCAAGTAAATTTTGTGCGGGGGCTAATGAGGGGGGAACGTTTGGGGCTCCCTCTTCTCTGAGTGGGGGCAGTTTCTTTTTGGGGATGATGGGAGGGCTCTCCCGTCGTTTTTGGGATTGGCTGACACATGTATATGACTTTGCTGTTTAATATACACCAAAATTTTTCCCAAAAGAAAAAAAACAAGTTGTGTGATCTTTAAAAAAATGTTAAACCAAAAGGATACTTATGAAGATTGGATTGGGTTGTAGATTGTTTTTCATTCCTAAGATTCTGGATCATGGATTGCAATTTAGAATCACGTAGGATATTAAAAAATATAAGGAAATATCAAATTTTCAATCATTTTCAGAAGTATATGCAATTAAGAAGACAAAAAACCTGAAAATTGATAAACCAACAATATATTCAACCTTAAAACAGAAATTTTGAAACATTAATATAGCAACATTACATTAAGCATGAACATTGACATAAATTCATTGTTTATACTCCCATATACATTACAAAAAATTTCAAATGTAAGCTACATTGTAGTATTCATTTGCCATCAACTAAAACAAATGATTTAAAGAATGTTTAAAATCCGCTACCGAAGTGATTCAAAATGAGTTGAAGAATGTGTTGTTGAAGTCTTGAAGAATGTGCTGCTGAGCTCCCTAAGAATGCATTGCTTCTTGAAGAAAAATGAGCACTTAAAGTGCTGAAAACCTTGAAATTGCTAATGATGCATATTCAGAATGCTGCTAATTTTTTCTACTTTTATAGCTATATTGAGTGATGAATTTTGTTATTGGGATGGTGTTTTAATATTTAATGTTAAAAAAGTATTAACTTCTATTTGATGTTTTTAAAGACTCTGAGATTGTTCAAAATCATCTAGAATCTTCTGGAATTGTGATTCCAAACTGGATCATGACTAGAATGGATTCGGAGCGCAATTGTTCAGATTGTGATCCAGAATTGCCTAGATAGTGATCTCGATCCAATCTTCATAAGTATGACCAAAAAGCATTAATAACTCATAAATCATTATTCATGATTAACATAAAATAAGCCATAATCAAAGTTAGGGGATAGAACACCTTCAAGCACACAAAAGCAATCTTGGTGTCACCTAGAATGAAGTTGGAAGATGGGGCCCATCACTGCATAGTTCTATAAATTATCTTAAGCATCCAAAATATGCTAAGCAGCGTAAGTTACCAGTAACATGATATCAAATAGAAATGCTAGAAACTTAGGGAAACCATAAGATTGGTACTAGACAAAGACTACCATAAGGGTTTGTTGAGCTAAACTCTTATTCATATAGGTTAACCTCAAGAATTATTGGACTTAATTCCTCATTCTCTCTTAGGTTAATTGCCTAAGCCTAGAACTGATCCTATAACTTGCTTATTTTGTAATACTTTGAATAACGCAACAACCCCAATGATCTTTTAATCGAATAAGAGCCATAGCTACCCATGCATAATGCTTGTGATCACAAAATATATTTTAATGAAGGATTACCTTGCTAAACAATGAAAGCTCAATGACAAATGATAGATAGTAATACTTAAATCAATTCTATCCACATGATCACCAAAGTTACAAGGCTTAACAAACCCAAATGCTTATTGAAATTGTCCTACCATGGAAGGAGACAAGCTATGCATTAAATGATTCAAAATCTTTGATATGGAGAAACACAAATTCATGTTTTTGAGATGCATTTTATATAGTAAGGGATTTTAGGAGACAAAGCTTTCAAATAGTAAATAAATTAATTTAAATTAAAAAATGAAATAACTTAAAATTCCTTTGAATTAAAAAGGTTTCAAATAATTTTATACAATTTTAAGTATATGGTGTTTCCAATGCATTTGGGACACGATCTGAAATGTTCAAAACATCAAAATTTTCTAGGAAACGTGTCTCCTAGATGCATAGGTGGCAACCCTTGTCCATGCACATTTTGGACCTAGATGTTTGTAACAAGCAAACAAATCTATGACATCATGATTAGATCAAGTACAACAATCAAACTTGAATGCAGCTGCCAAAACCAAAGGATTGCATACTCACCATATTCCTAAGCTAAATGCTAATAAAAATCTTAACTGCTAATTACTAAGTTGTTGATGCAACAAGAGATGTCCCATACCACTACTAGCTGCACTTAGACCTTTGAAATTGATGCTTCTGCTATTTGTGTTGAAGATGTGCTGTTTTTGCTAGTTTTTGGCTCACCATGAATGGACCATGGCTCATGGTGACGAAATTAGCACGATCACAATTCATGGTTTGGTCATGGTCCTCTTTGGACCAGGCCCAAGATTTGTGGTCATGTCATGGTTAATAACATGACCTAACCATGACTTGGCTCCAGCCAAACTTAGATTGTGACCTAACCATGGGTTTTGATGAAATTAGCAAGACAATCCAAGAGATGTTTAAGAACAAGCAAGCAACAACCACTCGAGACCCTAAGACTTGGACAAAGACTTGTGCACAAAAGTTTACACAAGGGGCAAATATTAGACATCCCATTCTCCAAAAATCCTGTTTGTATTTATGGCATCATTGCTACTAGACTTGGACAAGAAAGCTCTCATAAGAGATTTTACATGTGAGATTTGAGAACACTCAAGAGAGTCACATGGTCTATATTAAATGAGTCCTCTGTTTTTTGCCATTAATATGAAGTGGATAATTAGCATATTAAAAAAAGTAGATATCATCATAAACATGTCATAGAGTATACATCACCATCCCACATTAACTTTTCTTATAGCCTCACCTTTTTGTCTTGTTTAAAGTCCCTTTTTACTTTATTAAGCTATAAGGGTTTATAATTTATTTTTAGCCTTTTATCATTTCCTATAATTTATCTAGTAAAAATCATTGATACTAAACTTTTTGTTCATCCAACATTTTACACATGTTAAGTTTGTTGTAATGAGCACAAACATGCCATAGCTACCATTCTAGAAATTAATATTTTAATCAAATTAAGGAAAATATGGTTGTACAAGGTACTTTTTTAATCATCAAACATTAAAATCTCAAAATCTAGGACATAGATTGAAAAACTAATTTTGGATCTATACTTAGGTGTAAAACTAAGTTAGTTCATTAAATTTGAGTGCGATTTGACAACTTTGAATTTGGACGTATTTTAATTAATTAAATATTCAATAAATTAAAAATTGTAAGTAAATGTCAAAACAAACCATGGATCTACATCATATTAATCTCCTAATATTATTCTAAAATGATGTTAGAATCTTCTATGCTAATTTGTTAATTACACGTGCACACACACACAAAACTTGAAATAATAAATAATTAAAAAGAAAATAGAAATAAATCGTAATCTTGCTTATTTCAATGCAACAAAAGCCATCATATTATTGAGAAGCATTAGGCATGTGTACAAATATGTGTATAAGCTTTAAAACAAGTTGAAGTCTAAGTATTTAATAGAGTACTATGGTGACATGTACAAATGTGGGGCACTACGTTAGGGTCCATCAACAAAAAGATATTTTATTATTACAAGCAAAAATTAGCATATCGGAAACAAAATCGACCATACATCTAAATTCATAATGAAAGACAAGAAATTAGAAGTAAGTCTTGAGCTGCTACCAAACTAAGGCAAACACTTAGGTGATCAATTTCATTACCCTCAATCTGAATTTATACATTTGGTTTCTTCTAAGATAACCCAAGCTTTGTTAAACCTAGACATTGTTTCCAATTGCTTAGAAACTTCTACAAAAGTCTAGTGGCTAATATTGTTGGTGTTGCTCTCTATTCCAACAATCTCTCAATGCCAACAAGAGACACAAATAGGGAAGTATGCTTCCTTAATTGAGATTTTGTCTTAATATATACACTATTCAATTTTATGCGACAATTGAGATATACATGCACAACAATACATATTGGTAATAAATTCTTAAGGACAATCCATCTTGCAAACTTAAAGAGATAAAGCATGTTACATTAATGTCTAATTGTGAAATGTTCATAATATATTAAATATAAAACAACAAAATAACTATGGATAAGCTGTATTTGTTGATATATTTGGTGTAACTCGATCTTTTTTCCCATCAACTTCCTTCTATAAAACTGAGCTTTTTGAATTGTTTCTTTAGTATCCAGTCTAGTAGTTTTAAATGCCTTTCTCCATTTCTAAATATTCTTTCATGGTTATCAAAAGCCCTTTTCGAAATTTACATTAAAAGATATAACTCTTTAGTGATGTCATCTACATCCTTACTAGGAATGTAATCATCATCACTCTTACGCTCACTATTAGAGTCATCATCTTCTACAAGATTAGCTATAAAATCATCTTCATCATTAATTTGTACACTATGTATCATTTGAAGCTTAGGAGTAGAAGAGGAAGCTTGCTAATAAGTTTTTATTAAATTTTTTAACTATAAGTAAGATTGCGGAAATTGAATTCAAAAATTTTCAGTTAAAATAAATTATAAATATTTTATTATATTTGAAAGTCTTTTTTGAAATAATTATCCGTTTTCATTACTGTTTTTGAAAAAGTCTGCTGAAAAAGTTGCATCAAATTAGTGACTTTTTCAGGACTTTTTTTATGAAGTAGCTAAAAATGGCCAACATTTTAATCACTAGGAAGAACTATATATCTACCTTTTTCAGTCTTCAAAACGATCTTGAACGACCCATTTTCCACAGTCATGAAGTGCTTTTTCCTATTTTCAATATCTGTGCCCTTGTAAATTTTTTTTTCATTTTTTGTAGCTATTGCTATTATTATTATTTTTGTTTTACCTGTGTGCTGCTGAAGACGTGTTTACTATTATTGTAGTTGCTCATTAGTTGCTGCTGTTGCTATAATCCTTCTTTCTCTTCTTCTTTTCTTTCCTCTTCCTTCTCACTACTCTCTTTCCCTTTTTTTTTGTCTTTTGCCTTATCCACGTGAGTTTCAGTTTTGTTAATGTAACGGACTTTCTATGGTAGTTAGGTTTTTCCACTCTTATAAAACAGATCCAAACATCCGGCGCAATGTTCCTTAAAGGCGCAAAAATAATTTTTTTTTTTTTAAAACAGACACACACAGACCGTTCCACCTAAGAGGACGTTGGTTCAGTTCCTTCCAAGATGGTAAAATATACATGTTTGATTTTTCTTTTTTGTAAATTAAGAAAACTCACTCAGGACCTTATTCCTCTAGAATTTTCTCATAATAAAACCATAGAGTACAATGGATGGAAGTTTCGTGAGCAAGAGTTGAGGAAAGAGTGAAATTGAAGTATCAAGCCAAGTAAACACCTCTTTCAAGCACTCAGCGATACAACTAGTGTTGTATTGTCTTATGAGTGCAAAGGGTCATAATGCAACCTTTCTACAACTATTGAGAGGGGGGATTTTGTTTTTGATTTAGTGACTTGTATTCTTCCAAAAGATTGTTAAAGAAAGTAAAGCAATCATTTTTGATCCATAGGTTTGGTTCCTCTTCTTTTTTATTTTATTTGTACACATATCAAAATTTTAAAATAACAATGGATCATACCTATTAATACCATTTTCTGGAACGTGTCAAACTAATTTCTTTTTGTTTGAATTTGAAAATTTCAGCTCATGCAAAATGCACTGATGCAATCATCTATTCATGTTATAGTTTCATCAATCATAAATCCCAAGGCCAAAAAGAAATCTTAAATAAACAGCCTAAAATAAAGCCTTCATTTAATAGTTTCAGTTCACATGATAGGCAAACACATCCATGCTCAAAACGTTGTAAAACAAAAATTAAAAAAAAAAATGAAAAAATAAAATATAATAAACATCACAAGACAACCTAACACATCCAATAAAGAAGAGGATTGTTACAAATGGAGAGTGGAATTGCCGGTGCTCTTCAAAAACATTGGGCCTATAATATCAACGGGTCTTTTGCTCATCTTGTTTGTCCACCCATCAGTCAATGCTTGTCAAGCTGCCTTTTGTCTATCCATGCCTTCAACTGCTTTTCATTGCAATATTCTGTTCTTAAGATATAGCGTGCACTACAAACCTGCAAGAACCCATGGAAACATATGTATGTTAGAGATAGCCATATTCTTTACAGTAAATGAAAACCATCCGTTAAATTCTTCCAGAAAATATAATGTGACATTCTAATGGAATTCTATGGTATAGAACTGCTATTTAAGAGTTTCAAATTGGCTTCTTATCTGTACGAAACATTATACTAGAGGAAAGATAGTGCTTTTCTCAGTTGGTTCATGTTTAGTTTCCAGAGCATACGTGGACTGGTTTGATATACATCTTGTTCCGTTCGATATCTAGAACATGAACCGTAGTAAAGTGTTAAGGATAGGCAGATTGCAAGTTGTAATGTATTCTTTCAAGAAGAGGACAATGAAACAATTGAGTAATCTTAAGCTAATCTTATGCATTTGACATCCGCAAACCCTTGTCCAGTACAAGTTTCTTATTCATTATGGTTAATATGTTTGCTATTTAACAAAACCTGCTGATTATCCTTCAACACAATTTACTCTTCTCTCTGTTAAATCTAAATACGAGAATGTTGACTATTGCCAGTCATTACAACTTAAATTTTTTGTTTTGTTTTAAATCGAATGTTTCGCTCTTTAAAAGCTAAGTGGCAAGCCGGTGTTATAATGCTATATTAAGTTCTTTTATCTACATGCCCTATACATCAAAATGGGGGCCAGGAACCTTTTTCAGAAGGCAACATCTAACTGCTTATTTGGGACAGGTGAAGGCACCTCTTTATGGATGTGACTGCTATGCGTATGCATTGCTTAGTTTTGGACATGTTGATCTCGTTATCGAATCTGGTTTGAAGGTAGAGCTTCAATTACCATTGATGTGATTAAGCTAAATTGATCCTTTGGAGTGAATATCTGGAGTTAGTGTATTACTGCAACTTAAAAGTATTATTGTATTCATGTAAATCAATCAGTATGAATGATGCTTAAAATTTTGGAAAATTAGTCATGTAAGCAAACTGAGGTAGTTATCCGGTCAGCAAGTCAGGTTGGTTAGTTGGCAGTTACTGGGAAAGTTGAAAAACAATGCTGAATGCTTATTGTTTTTATTTTTATTTTTTGTAAAAAAAATTTGGGTACTGTAGTGTGCAAAAATATATTTGACTAACATAAAAAAATGAGAGTAGAATATGAAACTATTTTTTTAATACTACCATCCTGTTAACCTGTGTTCTGTTGACAGATTGATGCTCCTATCTTTTTGGTCTGAACCTAAGCCTATTTTCGACATTTTCAAAACCCTTAAAGTCAGTGAAACTATGAGTGGTGACATCCTTCTCAAGAAAATTTCATTGACAAAGTGTGGAATTATGCTTGGCGGCACCACCTCTAAACAGCTACACAGCCACAGTATGCTACGTGTTATAAATGCACTGTTCAGCATGTAGATGTGTTGATTGAATTTTGGATACGTTGCTTAGATGCAGATGTGGGGCTTGGATACACGTTTTGATACCCTATAGTGGTTCAGAGATACGTAGACCAACCTGTGGAACTGTTTTGCTGATTGCACTTTTGAAAGGTAGTGGCTAGGCTTGATATTTGATTTTTAGACAACATTGAAATATTTGATTGCTAAATAACATTAATTTTTATCTATGTTTTAAGATTTGCTTAATGGTTTGTGTCAAATGTTGGGCATTGGTGCCCACATTTGCATGACCGCAGCAACTGTTTTGGAAGATCAAAGTTGAGATGACTCTAATTGCAATAAAAGAATTATGAGACAATCCATATTATCTATAGTGTTAAATAAGTCTTCATGTTTGTTGATGTTTAAAGACTTTGTTATGTTTCATGTGATGATATAAAGTTAGAATTAACAATGATGCTTTAAGTTATCTTAGTTAGCTTTGAAAAATGATTTTTTACAGAATGTTAAACAGCTTGTATTAATGAAAATTCACAAAATGTACACCCAAGCTGCCGTCTGGCCAGCTTTAAATATAGCAAAGTTAAAACAGGAAAGCATTAATCATGTAGACCAGCCTGGAATTGAAAAAAGAAAAAAGAAATGCTGTGTAGACTCGATCAGGAAGACACAATAACTTAGAGGGAAGCATTGCAAGTAAGAGAGACACATGCCAACATCAATTTGAAAAAAAAGAAGGGATTTTGGCAGCTCATTTGAGACTAACAACAAGGAAAAGTGATGATTGGCTTGATCCAGCTGCTCGAGCAAGTGGACATTAATCACGTAGGAGAGTGTAGGATTTGTCAAAGGGATCCATGGAGACATTTGTGGGCTTAGTGATGGGGAGAGGGTCTTGCAGGATGTGAGCATTAGGGGAGCAAGGTGTCGGGTGGGACAAGGGTGGGGGTGAGGAAGGCATCAGGTAGGAGTGTTTAGGATTTGTCAAAGGGATCCACAGAGACATTTGTGGGGTTAGTGATGGGGGTAGGGTCTTGTGGGATGTGAGCATTAGGGGAGCAAGGTGTTGGGTGGGACAAGGGTGGGGGTGAGGAAGGAAAGGGGCTGGGGTTCTCTTGTAGGTCCATGTGCTTTGGCAATCTATACGAAGGTGCATTCTTGCCCTTGGGTATGAGCCCATTGTCCATTGGCGATATCCTCAATGAGATGGGTGTCCATCTCAAAGTCCTTGTTAGTCACATCTAGTCCTTCATTTGGCTTAGCATTGTGCTTTGGTTTCATGTGGGATAGTTTCGTCCGTGCCCTCTATGCATTGTTTTGTCTTGGAGTTTGGACTATATGCCAGTTGGCTTGCTTGCATGCCTTGATCTTTCTATACCTAGCCTTCTTTGAGATTTCGCCCTTTCTTTTCTTGGACGCCAAGTTAGATGTTGGATTCTTGTGGAAAGAAAAGGCCACTTGTCGATTTACTTTTGGGATGTCTTCCACCGTGACTCCCCGATGTTGTGCTAGTGTCTCTAAAAGGTCCTCATGAGCGAAAATGCAGCTCCACATTGCACATGCTTTTTCTGTTGCCTTGATAGGCAAGTCTTCTAGGAATACAGGAATGTTGATGGGAGGGCCATGTTTCAGCATCCAAAGCATTCTCATTTGCTTGCCAACAAGCCAATTTGCCCATTGGCAAAAGAAAAAAAAAACTTGCAAATGGCCTTATCTACTGACCTCAAGGGTTAATCCAAGCTTTGGTGTTTGTAGGATGCTTTGTTTTCAATTGGCTTCTAGGCTCTCTCCACTAATTTGTCCATGAAATCCACCATGATAGGGGAAACCAATGACCTCCTTGATGGTGCCAGCACCAACACCCCCCACACCTCCCTCCCTCACNTCCTCCACCTAAAAGGAGCCGAATTGCCTTGTCCGGAGGCCACAATCCTCAAACCTAGAAGTGGTTGTGAGAGTTGGTTGATAAAATTTTCCAAACCTTTGGCTTGGAACAAGGGCCAAGTCGGGGACCATCACACCCTTTGCATCTTCAGGTTCATGCATCATGTTGTTCTTTGTAAGAGCAACATGGCAAATGCCAAGTGCATAGCAATTCCACTCTCGCAAGAGGTGCTAGATGTTATAGGCAAGAGCTCGAGAGTGGGTGGCCCTACAATTATCAAAAAGCACATGATTTCTTTCTTTCCAAATACATTGCCAGAATGTCCCATAGGTAGGTAAGACATGGTTATCATTGTGCATGAGCTACAATGTGGATTCATTTTGGGATCCAATTTGAAACCCAGAGGGGCTTGAGGCTTTCTTGAGAGGCATGCATGAATTCGCATTGATTGAAGACATGTTTTGCCATCTATTTTTTCAACATAACATGCAAAAGCTCAGGTTGCGGATCGCCTATCATTGTAACTAGTCCCAAGTTAAGATTGCATCATATGAGGGCCCACATAAAGAAATGAACCTTGGGGATGGTGGGAAGTTTCTCTATGCTAGCTCGATAGAGGTTTGGGGGCCAAACCAATGTTTGGCCTAATCCTTAAAAGACACCTTCCCTTTTTTGGGTTGAGGCCAAAAATTGGGGTTTGTATGTCTATCTTGCACGACAATTGAAGGATTACCTATGATCAACTCACTAATGATGGCCAAATCAGTTGAAAGATGCTGCAGGTAGGGGGAAAGATGATGGTGGATGAAATCATGATGAAACCTTAGCAAATCATGGAAGGTCATGTTCCATCTTTAGCCTATCCAATAGACTACCTTTAGCCAAAGCTGAATGGTTGGGGCTTGCATCATTAAGTGCCACCTAGCATTTGCGAAATAGAGTTCCATAGGTGGGATTATCCAATGGATGATGTTCTGCAAAATTTTCTAGGCTTGAGTTTGCTAAACCATGATGCTCTTGTCAATAGGATCAACTAGACAAAACAATATTTGATGTCAAAGAATGAATTAAATGTAGAGCCAGCTAGGTTAGTTTGCACTCAATGATTTTGTGAAAGCTAATAATTCCCAAGCTACCTTTTTTTGTTGGTCATTTAACCAGCTCCCACCGAACAAGATGAAATCATCATCTATTGTCTATTCCTTGCTAAGTGAAAGTCCTAATGACATTATCAATACCCTCAATGACAAATTTAGAAGGTGAAATAGTTGTAGTAGAAAAGAAGGGCATCGGTTGGTTGACAATCTTAGCCAGGAAAAGCTTTCATTTTGAAGTAAGCAATGCACCTTTCTACATGCTGAGTTTTATGTGGATGTAGTTGACAACTACGTGCTGAGTTTTATGTGGATGTAGTTGACAACTACGTCCCACATGTGCAAGTGGGGAACCAAGTAGAATAGAGGAGTACCCAAATAAGTGTTAGGAAGGAACTTACTACTTGGCCCTAGAATGTTGGCAATCCTTTGTAGATGCACTTGGGGGTAGTTGAACTTGTACACCACTGACATCACCCAATTCACCTCAAGCCCTGTCACTGCAGTTAAAAGTCTAAGTCCTTGATGCAACATGTGTTCCTTTGGAACACTAGCTTTAATAACTACAATTGTTTCATTAGTGTATTTTTGCAAATTTCCTTCCTATGGAAGGGGGTTTTGAAGGCCCCCTTTAGTGAGATAAGCATCTAAACATTTTGAAATGATAGTGAACAAATATAAGGATAGGGGGTCCCCTTATTGGAGCCCTCTCCTAGGAACAAATCATTCTGACTTAGCCCATTGATTTGCACTACAAAAGCCTAAGGGGTGAAGGATAAACCTTACCCATTTCATCCACCATTTGTAGAAGCCCAATGTCTTCGATGACAAGAAAAGCTTCTCATAGTCCAAGCAAAAGGTTTGGTTAAGATATGCTCGATGTCGCCAAAGATGCATATAGAACCCAACCAGAAATATACTCCAATTAGATCTTCTAGATTGTCCACACTAATGATCCAACCTTCTCCTCCAAAAGGATATTTTAGTAAATAACTTGATGAGGACATCACCCAGCTCTTATTTAATCGTCAATGCATTGTTTTGTGTGTGTCTATCAATATGTGTTATGCATACATTGTGTTGTCTGTTTATGTATTGTGTAATAAATGTCGAATGGTGGAGATAAATTGTTATGAGCTCAAGTCACTCCATGTGCGTGTGTTGTTGCCTATGTGAGAGGGCAACTGCTATCCCAAGTATAAAGGTCTCTTGTGTGGGAATCAAGAGTCTTTTTAATGGGAAGAGTGCTGATAAGGATATCACCTAGACCAATGTGCCATTCCTACTATGATTGTATCATTTCCTTGAGTTATGGCATGTTTGGAAGTATTTGGAGGCTATTTTGATGAGTTTGAGGGGTTTTAGGATCAATGTAGACTTGTTTCGAGGTGTCTAGATGTTCTAGACCTCAAAATGAGCATCTTTATTTTTGGCCATGCTAGAATAGATGTCTGCTTTGCAACATTGATGTCCACTATTGGAGCAAGATGTCTTTAATCATTGTGCTGCAATGTGGGAAAGATGTCTATTTGATCTACAAGATGTCTACTTTGTAACTAATCTTCACTTTGGAAAGATGTCTTCTCATGAAAAATGACTTGTATGGATTCTAATGGACTCCAAATTGAATTTTAAAATGAAGGGAAGATGAAAGTTCATGTAGAAAATGTAAAAATAGGCATCCAAGGCTTGAGATTGGGTAAGAGTTGAGAGGGATAGATTTGAGAGATTTCTTGAGAGCTTGTGCAAGGGTATTTGAGTAAGAGGCAAGGGAGAGTAGTTGAGAGAGATTAGGAGAATCTCTTGTAAGTATCTTGTCTTGAGCCTTGGCTTCAAGAGTAAGCAATTGAGGATTGAGAGGGGACGTGTGAATTCTAAGATCCTTGGGAGAGGTGTGAGTTGAGCTTGTCTTCTCAATCTTTGATGTATTTTTCTATATTTTGAGAGTTCTTTAATAAAAAGTGAAATTTTCTCCGTTTTTTTTTGTGTTCTTGTTTTCTAAGCTTAATCTGCTTAGAAAGCTTGTTGTATTGATCCTTTTGGGGTCTATTGAGGTAGCCTTTGCATCATAACCAAAAACAATGTTAAGGGTAAGAGTCAAACTTGTGATTTTTCTCATATCTCACACATTGTCATAAGCCTTGGCAAGATTGAGCTTAATGACCATAATTGTCATGCAAGAGGTATGAGCCCATTGTAGATTCTTATGCATGACAATGATGTTGTCCATGATGTTGTGACCTTGCAAGATACTAGTCTAGGAAGGATTGATGATATGCAAGAGGATTTTGATGTGATTGGCTAGAAGTTGTGTAGAACTTGTATATGACTAAGCACAAATTGATTGGGCGGCAATGCTTAGGGCCTGAGATGCTCTTCTTCTTGGGAATAAGGACGAAGGTGGTGGAGTTTCAGGCCTGAGGGAAGCATCCCTTGGTGAGGATGTGTTGTAGGTACACATCCTACTAGAAGCCTGAAATAACTCATTCGTCCAACCATCAGGGCTTCAGATAGCTTATTATAATAATATTGATGTTTGTCACCCAATCGATGCAGTGTGATATGTTATTTTTGTGAAGTAGGGCAAGCAATATCGATCCAAATTGATGCTATGACTAAAATTGATACAGAAGAGGTGAATTCCCATTGTTGCCAATGATGCCTGGTGATATGCTAGAATACATAAGAATTACCAACATCTCGATTCTTGCATATCCCCACGACTTCCTGTGATAAAGAAGAATTTCTAGTTGTTGCAACCCACCACTTCAGTGCTGTCCTGTGATATGTTTAGACCTGATTTTCTTGAAGAATTTTCTTTATGATCTCAGGCTGCTCACCACCTAACACACCTTCTACTGCACTCGCTCTGACAATTTCAACCTGGTGGACATGGATATTCAGGGATGCAAGTTTACATGGACCAACAATAGAAGGGGGAAAGTTCACGTGATGTCTAGAATTGGTAGAATATTGGTCAGTATTGTCATTGGCATGTACATTATTGTCACAACTCTAGAAAGAAGGACCTTCGAGCATAGGCTGCTGGTATGCACAATAAGGGATAACTCCTTGTGGAAGCAGGCCACAACCATTTCACTTTGAGAGAGCATGGCTCACTTTGAGAGAGCATGGCTGAGGAAGCCATGATCCCAAGGAGTTTCTCAAGCAGGGTCTTCAATGGGTCAGGCGAGGAATAAGATCGCTCAAGAAACCTCTATTGGAGAAGCTAAACTCTTATTGCTTAGTTTATCCAAATGAGGTATTCACATATAATGATCAGTGATCCAACCCTTAAATAGGCAAAGTCATGTTACCGAGTCTAATATAAAAACATCTGGAAGTTGTGCTTCTAGAAGGATCTCTACAATGTAGAACGTTCTAGATAATCACTTTTAAATTAAAAATGGATCCCACAGAGAAAAAATTTGTTAACTAACAACAGCTCATCCCTTGCAGAAAGACCACATTTATCAATTAAACAATAAAGGTATAAGATTTAGCTTGACATTGATAAAAATATAAGAGCAAACCCTCAAATTCTATTCTAACACCAAAATCTAAACACACTGCGGCAGAGCTTAATACAAAATTAAAAAATTGTGACAAATAGACTTTAAGAGTTAACCAGGCTATGAAAACTGATGCAAGTATACATACCATACAATGGGGGCCGTACCTACGTTCTCAAGGATGAGGGGTCAATTGTTCCATGGAAAACATCTGACAAGTTATTATGACTGATAATCATAATAATAAAGTATAATATAAAAATCAACATAATCCAGGGAATTCAGAAATTATGCATAAGCATTATTTCTACTAGTGTAGCAAGATCTGGGTAAATTCAACATTCATAAAAACTATATAGATTCATATAATTTATAATACTACAGAAAATCAAGCGAAATCGTTAATTACTGAGAAACACACAGCAAATAGTTTTTAATACAAAGAAAAGAAGCAACAAATAAAATAAGCAAGCCTAATAACAACCTGGAAGGCCTAGTTTGTTACCCAAAGTCTTGGTTGTCTTTTTTGTATCTGTGCACTATATACCAACTCATGAAATGTGACATCTGTGTCTATTTACAAGCTATATGTGAACTGTAATGATATCCCTGTATGATTGGTTCCAATAACCAGTTGACAACTCCTGAGAGCGCTGATATTAGTGTGACACTATAACTGTTCACTGTATCACTGTTTCATGTTCTTTGTAGTACTTTATTTGGTTCATTGCAACATTGGTTACTATCCTGTGCATAGAATCTAGCATGGTACTACTAATGTTTAGTACAACACTGTCACTATTTTATTGTAGCATTGTTCATTATTTCTTTTATAGTATTGTTTACTAGTTATTGACACTATTTTCTAGCTAAAAGCTACGACTGTTAATGTGTAATACGATATGACATTGTTTCTGCCAGCATTTACAAAAGTAGAATGTTTCACCTGAAATTATAATCTTACATGTGTTCTTTACCTAGCTCACTGTTTAAAAGGGCAAATTGATATATTTACTGTTCTTATAACTGTATATTTCTTGTTAAGATGTAGCCAGTTCTACGACTGTTAATGTTTATATATCCTGAAAACACTGTGATTAGGGGACTGAAGGTACTGTTTCTAATTGAATGGGGTTTTCCCTATATTAAATATTGTTCCGTATTTTTTTTCATTAAACAATACAAACAAATGTTTTACCCAACCAAATACCTTGCTGAGTTTACGCAACCTAACAAATGTGCCTACTCTTTCAAACATTTCAAGCTTTTAAGAGCTTCGCATGTCTTTGTGATGGAGAGCAGTATTCTATAATTTTCTTTCATATGTTTGTAAACTTTTCATTATTGTTATGAATTTTTGATCGTCATTATACGACATTGAGGCAAATGTTTTTTCACCTTTTTTCGTAAAACTACTTTGCTGTATATCCGTCAAATTCCTTTGTGGCTCCATTTAAATGGCATGAATTGTAAAAGTTTGTTCATGGACATTTATGAAACTTAATGAACTTAAGATCGCATTAATTGTTTTTGTTGTATGTTGTGCCGCTGCAGGTATATGATTTTATGGCTTTGATTCCTGTAATAGAAGGTGCTGGTGGTATAATAACTGACTGGAAAGGACAATCACTGACATGGAGGCCAATAAAAGAGGGGAATTCTTCGAGTACGTATACTTTTGAGTTCATAATGTGGTACTTATGTTATGTATACATATTTGCAATTATTAACTGGTACATATTCTTTTGTTTGATTAAATTCAATTTTGCTTAACTTCAATTCAATTTCACTCTTGGGTATTTCAATTTTGTTGATAACCCAACTATAATTTCCTCGTCCTTTTTATTCAATTTATCCACTATCAGTTTAATCAAAATAACAACCACTTTCAACATTATACATCTCATATTTGCTTATTGGTGAGATCAATTTGGCCTAATTTATGAGGCAAATTCATCCTTAAAAGCTTAGGAAGTGGAAACTGTTATCATATTGTAAACAGTGAACGTCACAAGAAGCAATGGGATGTGGCTTTGCTAGTCACCGAAACGAGAGTTGCCAAACATCTAGATGTATTGTTTGAAAAGAAAAAGTTGCACAAGACATGTTTCCCTCTGCTTGAATGTGGGGCCTTTCATGGCTTTCCCTGGGAATGGATCAGCATGTGCAAGCCAATTCTGCATGAACGCATTGCTGGACTCATTAGGCAGAGAATAGGAACTGTGAGCAGCCCGTTGCAGGCAACACAAGCACTCAATGCAGGGGAAAAGCAGTCTAGGATGCAGAAAGGAAGTTCATAGCTAAAAAGGAATTCGGTTATGGAAGTCTGCTTTCCACCATACACCTAAAAATAGGAAAATAGAGTCAAACTGTTTCTGCACTGTACTTTTGAAGGATGAATTTGTTTTGTAAATTAAGAAAAATTGATCCAACAAATAAGGAAACTTGAGATGTAAATTGTTGAAATTGGTTGTTATTTTGACTAAATCAATACAAACAGCTAAATAAGATAAAAAAAAAAGGAACAAATTTAATTTGGGTTATCAATGAAATTGAGATTAAATAAGAGTGTAATTGAATTGAAGTTAGTTTGATATGAAAACAATGGATTTAATCTACCAAATGAATATTATCATGTCATGTTTGATGTAGTGAAAAACGTGACATTTCACAGAACTTCCTGCTATTTCCCACCGAGTTTTCTATTTATATGCTTATAATATCTTCCTTTGTTAATGTACAATGCTTGACCTTGAAAAACCTTCGGTTGTGCTAGGACCACCTTGCTTAAACCATCCTCTCTGGAAGCCTTCATAATGCTTTAGACACCTTCATATTGGAATGGTCACTACAAATGGGGAAAGTGATATAATCCTTACCTAGAAGTAATCCATGACTTATAGTTTTGAAGCCATCAACTCTTAGTAGGCCAATTAGTCATGCCACTGGTGATTCCTTTAATGTACATTCTAGCATTGGTGGATAAAGTACATGGTGTTAGTGTTACAAGAATTTAGTTTTCTAACTAGGGCATAGTCAGCAAAACATGTTCACTTAACAAATAATAACGAACTGATACATGTCAAAATGGAGGAAGCTGTGATTGTTGGCCCATCTGAACAACCTTATTTGTTCAAAAATCTATATATTTTGATGCCAATTACAAAGGAAAAATGAATAACAAATAAGGAGTAATGTACTATGAAGGGACACTCCTTTAAAGAAGTTTCACTACACAAAAAAAAAAAAAAGAAGGAAAGAAAAGAAAAAGAAGTGGTCACGAGTGTTTGAGCTTTAGAAAAACTAGAATATTTGAAGTTAAACTATCCCAAAAGCTAACTAGTAGGAGACGAGCTTCATAGCATGGAGACTGCAAAGAATTGACCATCAGGACATAAGACTAGTGAGTCAATTGGAGTTGGGTTCTTTTGGCACTAGAATTATGAAGCTAAGCTAAGGTCTCTTTGTTATCTTATGAAATATCTTATAATAAATTCTTTTAGAAAGGTTTGGGATTTATTAAAGAAGAAATTTTATGTACAATTAAGACCACCACACTTAAGCACAAACCAAACATGCACTAACCACATAGACTAAACTAAGACAGAAGGGTGCCATCGACCGAGGCAGCCACATCCCCCAAAAGCCCCACCCCACCCCGAAACAAAATCTTTAACATTGCCAAAACAAGTTGGTCCAACCCCCCAAAATAGACGTGTAATTTCCATGCCTCAGTAGCTAATGCCACATCCCCACCGCCATGCCTAAGACTCCCTAATCTAGCTCGGTAACCTAAAATCGCACCACCATAAACAATCAACACAAACAATATACCACCCCTTTCCCCGCTATCATCCATTACACAAAAACGAGACATCGATCTATTGTTGCAACTCCCACTTGAAGGCTCCTAGTTTTCCCCTATTTGTAATCCACTCACTTTCTTGATCCTTTGTTTGTCGCTACAGTGATTCTTTTGCCCTTTGTAGTGCTTTTTGTTCCAACTTTGCTCGGATCTAGAGCCGTAGCTCGTCCCTCATTATCTACTTACTCATCCTTTTGCCATTGTTTTCTCTTGTGCACCTTGGTATGTAGTTGGGCCCTCTAGCACTTGGCCAGATGCATCTCCCACTACAACTCAGCCTCCTATGCCACCCATTGGGCCTCTCAATTTGCCTTTTTCTCCTCCCATACCCACGTGGCTACCTCCCTATTGGCTCTCTAGACCAAGGCCTCAATCTTAAGTTGTGTCATTGATGCAGCCTCCTTCCCTTTCCTCTATGCCTTTTGCAAGGTTCTGGCAACCTCCCCCAAACCCTGGTCCACTTGTTGATTCTCCATTACCTTCGACGTCTTCCCCTCCACAACATACTAGACACATCATCATGAATAAACAATTAGGGGCTTCAATCTTGGCTCTTGTAGGGGCACCATCATCCCTAACGACCATAAAGCAAGGATAAGGCTAGGATCTCTACTCGGCTATTTACGCCTCAATGACGCAAGAAAGAAACATGGCATGTTCACTAGCACCCCATGTTTCAAGCATTTTTAAAAGGCCAAGTGAATAGTTAGCAACTTGATCAAGCTACCTGATTGTACCACAAATCATTCAATTAGCACTGTTGTAGCCTGCCAAACAAACGACAACGTCAACTTAGGCACATTCCCGCTTGTTGTCTTTGGGATCCCTCCTCGAAAAAACTCTTTAGCATGCCTGTAACTATGCACTATCGGAGGGATAATCTCCCCTACAGCTAGCACCCCTAGCATTGTCAACTCCGTTAGAAGAATTCTCCTTTGCCTGAACATAGTTGCCTCTCCCTCCCAGTTAGCAAAAAAGGGGCTATCTACTAGGTTCGGCATGCTTTCAATCCACGATAGTAGATCAGCCCACCCCATCCTGTTTATCAGGAGCCATAGTTTTGGGTTTCCCTAAAACTCACTCATCGTTGACTCATGATATCTTGGCTATCCTATGTTCATTGATAATTTTTCCCATAATTGTACCCCAACAATAGTAGCAGAATTTGGCAACATGAGCCACTGTGCCCAGAATACCAGGTTATTTTTGTACTTCCACACGATCCATAGTATTATGGTCTCCTTGAAATCTTTGTTTGGTCAGATTGGTGATACCAACCCAGTCACCTTCCAAGTGTCTTTCATATAGGAACAATGGTAGATGAAGTGATTAATGGTTTTTGCTTTCGTTGCACACATTGGGTAGTTGGGATCAATATTTATGCCCTGCTCCCTCAAAAACCCCCTCACTAGCAGTGCCCTATGTGCAATAAGCCATGCAAAAGCCTTCAGCTTCTCAAGTAATCTCCTGTTCCATATGGATTGCCATCTGACAACCTATAGATAATTGGTATGAACAATCTCTTTGGGAAGCTTGCCTAGAAGGTCTCTATCCTACATCTCATTAGCATGCTTGCAAAGAGCAATCCATAGTCACGACCCTCTTGGGTCTACCTCCCACATTTGATATTCTTTCATCACAATTTGAATCCACTGTGCCTCTTTATCCCCCTATGCCATCAACCTATTCACAAGCCTTTGCATTCCAAGCATAATCTCATCTCTGAAGGTCAACAAGCTAATCCTACCAGCTTTCCTTGGTTTTTTCGTACTTGCCCAACACACTAGGTGAAGTTTGTCCCCTCCCTTACCCCCATACCAGATAAAATGCTGCACTCTCTGGTCTATCTTTTGTATTACTCTTGCAAGGGAGAAGCCATGGATGTGGTGAATCTTGCCATTGCCACAAGGATTGTTCAGGCTAATAAAATCCTTTTTTTCTTGATGATAACCAATTAGCCTAGTGTTTTGTTCTCTTTTGCAGCTTTTGCATTGGAGCTGTCCACGTTTGTCGTTTGTTCCACTTGACAACTAGCATCCCTAAATAGGAATCCTAAATAATCCCAGAGCTTGAGAGATTTGTCCTTTCACTTGCTTCGCCATGTTAACTAGATGGATTGTCGACTTATCTTTGTTAATTTCAAATCCAAGCTCTTGCGCCATTTGTTCCAAGGCTCTTTTAAGCGCTACTGCTTGGAGAATTGCTGCATCTAAGAAAAGAATGGTGTCATCTGCGTAATGCTCTACAAGGCAATGCACCTCGACCACCTCTAGCCCTCCCATCCCTTCCAACTCATAGTAGTTTTCCAGGGTGTCCATTACCATGATGAATATTAGTGGGGAGAGCACATCCCCTTGTTAAAGCCCCCTTCCTGGGGCCTCAAACCCCCATAACTAGCCTTCAATGTCGAAGGACTATCTTCTTGATGTTTGAAATTGGAGGCACCTTTTCGTAACATGATTTCTTATAGGACCTCCTAACTCATAGTGTCATATGCCATTGTTATATATAATTTAACGCACATTCCAAGGAAACTAGTTAGTCGTAACAAGTGCAAAATCTCTTGCAAGAGAATCACTTGATCTTGTAGAAAGTGACCTTGCACAAAACCTACCTGATTCTCTTCCGCTAGCTTAGGCATTAAAGGGGCAAGCTATTGAACAAGAATCTTAGTGAAAAACTAGAGAAGCATATCACATATCCCAATGGGCCGAAAATGCACTGGCAAGGTTGGGTTTGGCACCTTCGGGATGACCACAATCCGTGAAGAATTTATCTCCCTATGGACCTGCTACCACCACAACATACAATTGAACATGTCCAACAGATTCTCTCCTAAAATGTCCACAAACTCTCTAAAGAATTCTATCTGCCATCCATCAGGCCTTGACACCTAGTTTGCTTTTGTTGTCCCCATCATCGTTTCCAATTCTTGCCTCATGAAAGGTTTGTATCAGTCCCTAGTTCTTAGCGTCACCAATGATCCTATAGATTGAGATTGATAGTGGTCTAGTTGCTTTCCTGCTCTAGATACCTGCCCAATACTTTTGCACCACATTTGCAATCTTCTTTCCATCCTCCAAAACAGCCGCCCGCTGATGCAACAATTGTAGTTTTTTCTTTACCTACTCTCTTCCCTTGGCAGATGTGAAGAAGAAATGTGTATTTTTGTCTCCCTCCCAAAGCTAGGTAATCTTGGCCCCTTGTCTCCAGTAATTCTCCTCTTGCAACACCAAATCATGTAGTTCCCTCAACAATGCTTGCTCCTCCACCACTAGATTAGCCTTGTTTTCTTGTCTTGTCTAGACATCTCCAAGTCGCCTCTATAACTGGGTCTGGTAGGCCCTAAAACTATACTTATCCTTCGATGCTTTGTCCCTTTTCTTCTGTTTAAGTAGCTACAACCCTTGCTTCAAGAACTCTCTGGGTTCCTGGTGCTACAAATATCTTTGTCAAATGTCCTTAACTATCAATCTTAGCCACGGCTTGGATAGCCACATGCGTTCGAAACAAAAAGGCCTAGGAGCCATTCCTTGGTTATTGGGGATGTGACAAATAATCAACCAGTGGTCCAAGGCTTGCCACTCCTTCTCGGACACCTGGACATCAAACCTAAGAACCAACCTCATACTTACCCAAACATGGTCAATCTGTGACTAAGCTTGATCTTTGTTCCCTTCTCTTGTTACTCCATGTAAATTTACATCCCTCGACATCCATGTCCACAAGGTCATGTTCTCAAAGGAACGTCATAGATTCTTGGCCTCCCAAGAGATCATCGTTTTTCCAATTATGGGCACCATAAACATTTGTTAGCCATATGTTTTCATGAACAACATGGACCGCCTGACTCTAGCATGACTCATCAATCAACGTCAATTGAAATTGGGAAAGGATGGCAAGACCTCTAGCCCAGCCCTTGCACAGGGCCACCTGCAAGTTCTAGCCATCCCATTGCAAGAATTTGGATTTCAACTATTGTAGCTTCATTTCCTGCTATGTCACAACCTTCGCTTTGTACAATCTCTTTTAGGGTATTTTGATTGTAGGGCATACCTTGGCCCCTACAATTCTAAGATAGTATCTTCATGGTCGGCCTGACAACCATTTATAGGAGACCTCCTTCAAGGTCTTCTAATATTCCAAGTCGATTTCAAGCTGTCTGTTTACTCCTAGTCACCAGCATACTAAGATGCCCAAGTCTGGGATGACTTCCATTGAAGAATGAACAGTTTTCATGGCACAATACATCTATGTCTTGCATCTGGGGTCTAGAAGATCCCTTGGCTATTGAAACCTAGCTCCCCAAAGACAGGAGTTCTTTGCTCTGCTCTCTTGACTAAGTTGCTATTTAGATTTCGATTTGAGAGGGGTCTGTGTTGGCAATTCCCCATCCATCTCCCCCTTATCTTGTAACTTCTTGGGCTCTGGCACGAGATGCCCGTTTGTAATCCAAAACCATCTTGCTTCTTCTCTTTGGTTTTCTTTTTGTTTTTCTTGTTGTCTAACCTTGGGATGGACTTTGCAATCTTCAACCAAGTGTCCTTTCCTTCTGCAAATGGAGTAGCCAATTACCTTATTCACTTTCGGCTTGGTTTCCTTGATGTTTTCATACTCAATTCAAATCTTTTCCTCACTAGAGGAAAGGTCCAAGATAACTTCACTCACTAAGTCCTTTGATGATAGCAACTGTCAGACACATAAGTGCGCAAATCCCATCTGATCCATTGAGCTTGTAAAGCAGTCAAGTGTGATAAATTCTCCAAAGAAACTTGCTAGGGTTTTCAGAATGTCCTGTGTCCACATTTCTAATGGGATGCTTGAAGCCCTAATCTACATTGGTGCACTGGCAAATAGATCTTCTTCTTTGTGAGCTCCTAGCCTCCACAGAGTCAAAGTAAGGCCATGAGCACCGTAAAACTAGGGTCCCTCTACTAGGACCCATTCCTGCACCTCAGTAGACCAAAAGATAAAAAACAATAAGTCCTTTGATAGACAGTGAACCCCAACATCTGTCAAGCCTCATGTGGTGTGTGTCCACTTCTTCACCAAGTCCCTGGGCCTCATCTCACTAGATACAAATTTCCCGATGAGACTTAGTTCCATCATTATCACCCCATCCATAGGGGGCCTGCACACTTGGAACCTCAATACTTCCCCCCTACTTGGAACAAGCTACGATGCCTCGAACACCCGAATGCCATCCCAAACTGCTAGAAGCCTCCACCACCAAGCCTTCCCCCTCGCTCCAGATTGAGTTGTTCATGCATCCTGCCCCAACATCCACCACACACCACCACCACCCCCCCCCCCCCCCCCCCCCCCCCCTCTTCCCCTTTTTTTACCTTCTCTACCCACTATGATCTCTGCTCCAACTCCCTCTCCACCCATAATTTTTCCTTATAATAATATTGATTTAGTTAACAAATGTAATTCTATAGATGATAGAGTGCACATACTGAGACCATGATAAGCCCAACTCACGGTTGAATCCAACGAGCAATAGAAACTCAGATAATACAGCAATGCAACAATGCAATGGCAAAAACTAAAGAAATAACATTCCAATAGGATTGTTAACTATCATTAGTGCCTTCACATTTAATGATGGTGTGTTTCATTCAAATAATGAATATGATTAACAATGGCTAAATTAAACTAGTACTTGAATAATAGCATGTTACAAACGAACATTGTATTAGAGCTAGAAAGTTTGACAACAATGGTAGTTAGCACTATGAAGGTAACCAATCAATGATGAAAGGGCATGACATTTGATGTCAACAAAAAAGAGTTGTATATATTATGGAAGGAATGTAATTAATAAATTTGTTAGGGAAGTGGAGATAAGTAGGGGAGTGGAGGGGACATGGTAAGGAAGAGCAAAAATTGGAAGTAGTCTTTTCATAAATATTGAGTTTTTGTAAAAATGACCTTTGGTAAACAGGTTTTTTTGGTAGGATAATGAGATTTTTTGTGAACACCTTTGCAAGATGGTTTTAGAATGAGCAACAACATTATTAGAATCATCCTTATGATCAATTTAGATAGTGGAATTGGCACCATAGAGGCAACATGCAATTTAGAGATTTCATTGATTTAGAGGCAATAAGTAGTTTAGTTTCATTGTTGCTATTCAATGTGTTGGTAGAATCAAATTAAGATTAAAAAATCATGACATTTGATGTCAATACAAATTTGATAAGCGTGATATGGAAGTGAAGATAAGTAGGGGAGTGATGAAAGGAACATGACAACGGAGAACAAAAATTTATAGTCCTTTCTGTAAAAGCAACCTTCCAAGTTTTGTAGGATAAGAAGGTTTTCGACAAGCAACTTTTTCAGCAAACTATGGATTCTAGGTGGTTTCAAAATGAGCAAAAACTTAGATCTTGTGATTAGAATCACTCTCAAGATCAATGTAGATAGTGGAATTGAGAATATAGAGAAAACATGTAACTTCAAAGGTTTCATTACTTTAGATCCAATAAGGGAGGCCAATTTTGTTGTTACTATTCAATGCATTGGTAGAATCAAATTGCCTGAACCTTGTTGACTTGCATCTATAATAGTTGTTAATTTACATCTTGACAATGGAGCACTTCCATGTAATAAATAAAAAGTGTCATTAAAGTGTGCAACATTGAAGCAACATGAATAAAGCTTTGATGAAGTAGTTAAAATCTCAACTAGAGGAGCTCTTAAAATAGCTATGTTTTTGTTGCAAAATATTACAAAGGAAAAACTATTGGTTGGAGATGAATCTTAAATCATTTCGTGTTAATGAGTTGGAGGAAAATAGTGATTTTGCATGAGTGTCAAACCTATTACCTTTAGGTGGTTATTCACAGAAATCATTAAATAAAAAGCATTTGGATTAACACAACTTAGGGAAGAGAATAAAAAAGCATTGTGAAACCACCAACAATATCATCATCATCTTAGCTTTATCCCAACAAAATGAGGTTGGCTACATGAGTTATTTTTCGCTATTCACCTCTATGAATCTTTATTTATTTGTATTTTATTCGAATAAGCTTTGATTGTTTTTTCCATCTCTTCTTTGATCTTCCTTTGGATGGCTTTCTTGTGATGTAGCAATCTTTTTTTATAGGCTTATTATCTAATCTTGTTTGCACATGTCCAAACCTTCAAAACCGTCATTCTTTTAGCTTATCTGAAATAGAAGCCACTCCAAGTCTTTCTCTAATGTTTGTATTATGTAATTTATCTCTTTTAGTAACATTCAACATCCATCTAAGCATTCACATTTTTACCATATTGATTTGTTGTTCATACCTCTTTTGTATTGCCCAACATTCAACACCATATAAGATAGCAAACTTGATTGTTGTCCTATAAAATTTCCACTTCGGTTTCATTGGTATTCTTTTATCACATAGAACATCACTAGCCTGTCTGCATTTTGACCAACTTGCCTCAATTCTATCTTTTATATTTTTATCAATTTCACCATATGATTGGAGAATTGATCCTAGGTAGTGGAATTGTTTGCAATGAGGGACATTTTGGCCTTGAATTGTACTTCTATGTCACCATTGTTTATGTTCTTAAAATTGCATTCCATATATTTTGTCTTAATTTACTAATTTTTAAGCTTTTTGATTTTAGATCATGTCTCCACCTCTTCATTTTAGAAGCAATATTTTTTTTTGAGTTGTATCCACCAACACAGTATCATCTGCAAATAGCATACACTAAGGGATTTCATCTTGTCTTTCCTTTGTTAATTCATCTATAATAATGACATATAAGTATGGGCTAAGCACAAACCCTTAATGTAGATCTACTATGATTGGAAAATCAAATGTTCCATAATACAGGTCTTGAATCACTTTAATATATTTATATGCGTTTTCCTAGTCAATGAAGATCATATGTAGATTTTTTCTATGTTTTTTGAATTTCTTCATCAATTGTTGTATTATGAAAATAACCTCTATAGTAGATCTCCTTGGCATAAATCTTCATTCATAATTTTGAAGGTAACTTTTCTAAAAGAGTCATTGATGACGAGCTCCCTTAGATTCCACAACCCGAGCTCACTACATAAAATGCCAAATAAGAACCAATCGAACAAGGAAGAGAGAGCTTTATTCTTGATCAATGAAAATGAGATACAACACACAAATAAAAGGAAACCACTCTCAAGGATAGTCAACCAGTCAATCAAACCCTCACTCCACTCTCACAACACACCATCAAAAGGATGGTCACTCAACCAAAATACTCAAGAAGAGCTACAAAATTCATTCACTCACTCTCAAGCTTAGCAAGACATTCTTGGCAATTACCACACTCTCATAGGCTTTTCATTTTTTTATAACATATGGAATGATTGTTGGGCCTATCCAATCGTTGGTCTTCTCCTTAAAATTTGCATCGTTTTTGAAAATTTAATTTTCCATAAACTACGAATGACTACACCTCCTCGAAGGCCACTCATAATCCCAAACTACAACTTGCACCCTGTTCACATTGGTACAACTTGAATTTTTTTTCTTTGTTTTGAGATAGGTCATTGGATCAATTTACCAAGAGGAGCTTATTTGCAAATTGTGCAAAGAAAGCATAGAAAATGAACATATCTTTTTATTTTGCTCATCTTTGGCTCAGATTTGAATGAATTATACTATTAATTGTAATTTGCTAATTGTTTTCTTCGAAATTGACCCTACTTGGGGCATTACATTAATGATGTTTTTAACTTTCTTCAAAAATATGTTGAGGCTTTGTAACTGTTCAACAAATCTTATCTAATTTATGGGACATAATAAAAATTTCCAGTTTTCAGTTTTAACACTGACTGTAATTGGCTGCCACTTGCAACGTGAGACTATGACCTCATTGTAAATCCCATGAGTCCACAACTTGGTGCTTAACACTTGAAATATTATTTTCTTGATCTTGCAATAGATTGTGGTTGACTCCTACTTCTAGTAACCTATATTTTCAAATGACTAATTGCAATTCATAGTAACTTGCAATTGCTTACTGAATTTCAGAAAATAGGTCAAAGCACATTCAAAAGATTCCAAAATACAAACAAATATATCCTAAGGCTCCTAAGACATACTAAGGATAGCAATTACATTAGGAAGGTGGGTTGATGTCCTCATCATTCATATTGAAATAATGTGAGTTTTTAAATCTTGTTCACCATGTTCCTATGGATGAAAAAATCTATCTTCTTTTTATTAATCATAGTGTGAAATTCTTGTTGCAACACATAAAACCTCAATAAGTTCAAGATAATCCAAAGTTATGAATTAAATTCATGTACCATAGGGAACATTAGTTGGGAATCAGTAATTTTTTGTAAAGAGGACCAAAGCCTTGTAATTTTTATGTTTTATTTTTATATTATTAAGCCTAAAAGTCATTACGCATTGTTTTATTAAAAATTATTTTCAATTGTAGTCAATTGTGTAAAAGGTCCCAAAAAAAGTCCATTAGAATTCACTTATTTTAGCCCCATTCCATGGGAAAAGACTTTTCGAGTCAAATAGATATATTGACAAGCATATAATTCACTTGTAATATGATCTTGGATCATAGTTATGGGGCTGTCAATTTGATGTTCTATTAATGTGTGAATTTTCTATTTTTATATTGAAGCACAAATAGCACATTTAAGGACAAGAAGCACAAAACCATTATTTCCCAAATACAACAACATTCTAAATGCAGTTTTATTCATAAAATTCTTAGTACTTTAAGTTTATCAAGTCTATATTGTCCCAAGAAATTAATTATTCCATAAAACTTCAACCAAATCTTGAAAAGCTTCCATTGTTGTCACTCTGACAATTTGGGTTTAGAGTGAAGGTTTTAAAAAAGATGGCTCTTAGTAGGAAATACCCAAATGCCTTATCATCTTTCTTGGGACCCAAGATTTCACAATATGGACAAATTTAATGAAAGTATTGTTTGATTATTACGAAGTAGATGACATTATTACCTTAGGCTTTCAAGAACCAAATGATTTTGAAGGTTAAGCATATGACCAAATTTTAGAACATGATAAAGACAAGAATACCATGGCGAGGATGATGATTGTTCTCAGTGTTTCCCCAAAGATCATGGCTAGATTACATTCATTACAATCATATTACTAAGCTAACTAGGCAAGAAATAAATACAACAAAACACGAAAGTGTCTTTATAGACTTTATTTTATGCACATTTGTGTTCAAGCTATTCTCTTCCCTAGGTTGTGTTAATTCAAATGCTTTTTTATCTCATGATTTTTGTGGCTTACCACCTACAAGCAATAGGTTTGAGACCCATGCAAAATGACTTGTTTGTAATATGATATAGGGTTCATCTCTAGCTTAGTGTTTTTTTGTTTGTAATATTTCGAAATAGAACCAGATTTGTGTAAAGAGCTTCTCTAGTTATGGTCTAGTTTCCAAATTGTTGCTTGGAGGATTAAACACTTTGACATATTAAAAACTCTTCTCATAATCCAAGGTCACTTGGGCAATGATGATGTCTATAATCAGTTAGACATATCAAATGCTATTGAAATAAAAGAAATCAATCATTAACCAAAAATATAATGATTTTTAATTTTTTTTTAAATGAGTCATCTCTCATTCCAAATTGCCATAGTTAACTACTCAAATATACATATATGCTTAAATGGTTTAATTCAAGCAAGAAAAAAATTTGTAACTAATGGGAGAAGAAACTTTTCACATTCTAAATACGTTCTTGAACCATCTAAACTAAAAGTATATAAATAACTAGTAAGATTACTATAATTAGGGATTATGAATGGATTAATAACATACAAGAGGATTTTTATAAATATTAATATCATGATAATTGTCATCATCATTATAGGTTCATATCATAAAAGTAATAATCTTCATGGATTTATATGGATTAATAGTATTTAGGTTGAACCCTTGATTATATTTCTTTATTGATGTGTTGTTATGTCAAGGAATTCATGGTTGTACTTACAAATTAAAATTTTATATTTTGAAATATCATTTTTATCTTTCCCTGAAAAAGAATGATAGATGATTAGACAATATTTGTAACAACGTTGTCCCTGAGCATGTTGTTCGGCACCTCAAGAGTTTCCCAAGCAAATTCTAGAGCAGGACAAAACTCAAGAGGAATACGCCTCAACAATCAACAAGCTTGAAACACATGTCAACAAACAATGTGTTAGCGTTAGCATGTCTCCTGAGCGGTGTTTCATAAACAATATTCACGATACGCTAACAAGTTAGATAGCACTCCCTTGCTCCACTCACGTGGACACCACAGGGACTACCAGCTGAACCCTCGAGATTCATCACCGCGTGCTGGTAGTTGGTGTCGTGCTCCAAAGAGCACTCGCAACATCCAATAGCACGTCCCATGACACACCCGGTAAAAACACCCCAACACAGAGTTGAACTATGTGACCCTCCCAGGCAAGGTCCTACCGAGTGGGGTAATGAGGTAGGTCGTAGCTTCCTCTTACTAATGCATGGAACTGCCATGCCAGTATGGTTCCGAAGACACAAGGAGCGGAGGATCCCTTGTGCCCCCACGACCCTCGAACCGTAGGGGAGGTAGCAGGCTATCAGCAACCCTGCTACCTCTCTCACAATTCTCCCCTGCTTAAAACGAGCGATGACCTCGGAGCATGGCTTGGGTAGCCCGCGAGGTTGCTACATCAAAACCAAGGGAGAATTTTGTCAATTCTGGGGAAGTACGGCCATGCTATTCTGAGTCAAATTCGAGGGGATCTTTGGTTCTGGAAGGTCCAACTGCTAGGGCCTAAGGTCGTAAAGCATTTGTTGTTGAACTCAACCGCCTTCCTAGGATCCGGACTCATCTTAGCATCTGACACCCAAGTGAAGAGCATCACTCAAGACTTGGACTGTCCATCCTTCCATACCTGGCCTAATATGCCAAGCTATGGGAGGACATCAAGTGGTTTATCATTGCAACATGATAGAACACACTGACCTAGGGATCTAAGAGTTCCAGGGTATCCCTTGACTCGTTTGATCCAAAGATCTAGGGGTCTTAAGTTCAACACTCTTTGAATCTTAAGCCCCATCGCCTATAGAGCACTTTGAATGGCTCCAGGCACCTTCCTCCCCTGTTTGAGGCTGACTCTCATAGGAATTTGCTCTCGAATCTTATAAGGCATGACATGTTGTGCCTCTTCCGATTTTTTTTTCACATGGGAGGTTTCTCCATCCATCATCGGAGAAGCCAAGGTGGGAGGTCAATTGCTTGCTCCCTACAGAAGTCCAAGATCAAGTTTTCCTGGAACCTCAAGCGCTCCAGTGGTTCCCAGCCATCGTCTGAGTCAGGACAATGTTTCCAGTGGACGAGGAACTCCACTTTCAAATCTGCCCCATGGCCAGTGGTCCAGAAGTTCCGGATACATTCTGCTCTCTTTCCTTGTATAGATTGTATACAAGGTCGCTCTCTGATTGAGAGGCTTCTCTTTGGATATGGGAATCCATTCGGCAACGACTTCAGCATGCTGACATGAAAAACTGGATGGACTTGGTCCATATTGATCGGTAGCTGAAGCTTATATGTTACAGGGTTGATTTTATTGATGATCCGGAAGGGACCATCAGACTACCTCATCAGCTTGGAGGTAGTTCCCTGTTTCGGTTTAAACTGACGTGGGTCCAACTTCAGGAGGACCCAATCTCCCACCTTGAACTCACGAGGCTGGCGTTTTCGATTAGCATACTTTTTCATTCGTTGTACTGCCCTCTCCCGATGATACTTTGCTGTATCAACATTTTCAGACCACATCTTCAAGAATTCATCTGCTGTGGGATGTCGTCTCTGCAACGAGGGAGAGACCATATGAGGGGTAATGGGCTGCCTTTCCATTACCAGTTCTGCAGGAGAGAACTTAGTAGCTGAGGACTTCTGGATGTTATAGCTCAGCTGGGCGATCCTTAACAGAAATCGCCAATTCTTTTGGTCACTACGAACATAGTGATGAAGGTACTCTTCAAGTACCCGATTCATCCGTTCTGTCTGCCCATTGGTCTGCGAATGAAAGCTTGTTGACAATTTGAGGGTGGTACCCATCATGTCAAATAGTGCTCGCTAGAAAGCACTTGTGAAGCGCGTATCTCGATCTGAAATGATGCTCATGGGTAACCCAAAATATCGAACCACCCTGTCAAAATAGTACGCTACCGTGTCCTCAGTTGAACACTGTGATGGACAGGGAATGAATATGGCAAATTTAGAGAATTTGTCCACTACAACAATAATGCTGCTTAAGCCCTGAATATTTGGAAATCCCGTGATGAAGTCCATAGACACTGTAGCCCATGGAAATGGAGGGATTTCCAAGGGCAGTAGAAGATCACCCGGACGCTCCGTAGACCCCTTATCCTGCTGGCACACCAGACACTTCTGGATATAAGCAATCACATCATGGTACATTTTTGGCCAGAAGAAGGTTCTCTCAATGAGAGCCAAGGTCCTTTGCTGTCCAGGGTGCCCTGCCCACTATGTGTCATGGCATTCTCGAATGATCTCCTTGCGTAGGCCTCCCAATCTGGAATGCATATCCGACTATCCCGAAACCAAAGCAATCCATTCCTCATTTTAAACTGTGATGCTCGCCCGATTTCTATCAGCTTCATTAAATCAATGATATGGGGGTCCTTTTTCAAACCATCTTGAATTATAGCCAACAACACTTCGTCACATTGAACGTGTGAAGTTTGTGGCCCAATGATGGAAAAGAGCTGAGAGGCAGGTTGAGGACAGCGACTCAATGCATCTGCCACCACATTCTCCTTTCCAGGACGGTAAGTCAACTGCAAATCAAATTCAGACAACATGGTCAACCATCGAGCTTGTTTGGGCCTCAGCTTCGTTTGGTTCATCAGGTAGCTAGTGGCTAGATTGTTCGTCCTTACGAGGACACGACTTCCCAGCAAGTAGTGTCTCCATGCTCTCAAGCAATGGACAATTGCGAATGTTTTCTTTTCATGGATTGGCCACCTCTGCTCTACTTGATTTAGCTTCCGGCTTTTATAAGCGACAGGATGACCTTCCTATAGCAAGACGTCCCCAATTGGATTGTCACTGGCGTCTGTGTGAACCTCAAAGGGTTTCGAGAAATCAGGCAACGCTAACACTGGATGGGAGGTTAAAGCCTCTTTGATCCGCTTGAAGGCTTTCTGACAATTTGCGTCCCACTCCCATGCAACTTCTTTCTTTTGTAGATTGGTTAAAGGAGTAGCAATTCCTGAGAAATTTTTGATGAATTTTCGATAGAAACTAGCTAACTCCATGAATTGTCTGACCTCATGCACATTAGTGGGAGCGGGCCATTGGCGCACAACCTCTACCTTCTTCGGATTTGGCTTTACCTGTCCATACCCCACGAGATGCCCTAAAAATTTTAGCTCCGAGCAGCATAATTCACATTTTTCTTTCTTAACGTACAGTCGATTTTCTCGTAGCTTCTCAATGACCATTTGCAGGTGGAGGGTATGTTCCTCCATTGTTTGGCTATATATTAGGATGTCATCAAGATAAATGATCACAAATTTATCTAGGAAGGGTCGAAATATCTTGTTCATCAACGTACAAAATGTAGCCAGTGCATCGCAGAGCCCGAAAGGCATTATGGTCCATTCATACGATCCATACCGCGTTACACATGTAGTTTTTGTTTCGTCCCCTTTTGCAATGCAAACCTGATAGTATCCTTGTCTGAGGTCTAACCGGGTAAAATATCGAGCCCCTGCCAATCGATCGAACAAGTCAGAAATGAGCGGTACTGGATACTTGTTTTTGATCGTGTGTTTATTCAGTAATTCATAATCACAGCAGAGCCGTAGCGTTCCGTCCTCCTTGGTAACAAACAACACCGATGCCTCATAAGGGGATTTGAGGGACGAATGTATCCCTTGGACATTAAACCTTCAAGCTGCTTTTTCAGTTCCCCCAATTCTAGTCCTGTTAACCGGTATGACCTTTGGATAGGAGGATCAGTGCCAGGCTGCAACTCGATTTTGTGATTCACTGCTCTTTGAGGTGGCAAACTACCAGGCAGTTCAGGTGGCATCACATCTTTAAACTTATCGAGCACCTGTGATATGCATGGGTCAATAATAACTTGGGATCCACAAGCCTCAAAAGGATCACCCGTTTGCATAGCTAGCAAGAATTTCTTGGTAGGGTCCCTTGCCAAGCATTTCATCACCATTGGTGACACAATCTGGGGGCTAGCATCCTCATCCTTTTCCATATGTGCTTCATGAGTTTGAACGATGCATGGGGAGCTTTCATGTGAAATAAAAATCAAGTCCAGATGTGGGGTTGTGAAAACTTTGGCCTTGCGTAAAAATTCTTGCCCCAAAATGACCTGAAAGGAGTCCATGTCTAGAATTGAAAAATCTAGCACTCCTTGCCATGAGCCTACTTGAACGGGGACACCATGACACACCCCGATGCATCGAAGGGGCCTGAACTTGGCCAACTTGCAGGATGCTTGGACAGGTTCCATCTTTAGCTGCAAGTTTTTCACCATGGTTGGAACCATGTAATTGTGACTAGCCCCATTATCAATGAGGGCACTCAACTGACTCGTGCTCACAGTGATTGGGGCCAATTGAACCTGATGTAGAGTATCAGGATTAGGATTCTGGGAGTTTCCAACTCCTGACCTCTGTGTAACCATGTCTGATAACTCCATGATCACTGCTAGCCTTCGCTGTTCCCCCGATGTGCTTCCATCAGTAATTTGAAGGCATGGATCATGACGATAATCGAGTGCCATCAATTGTTTCCTAGGAGTTGGCCCCTGCCTATTCTCAGTCCTTCCTGAACTTAGGGGACAATTTCTTGCCAAGTGATTTCCACGACACAAGAAGCATTGAATTGGCCCCTTAAAGGCGCCTCCTGTAAACTGCTTCTTCTTGGCCCCAGGTTGCCACTTGCTCCTTGTATCTTTGTGTTTTTGTTGGGAGCCTTGGTTGCCTAGAGGCCCACCCATCGGGTGACTCCTAGGCTTGCCCTTATTTGGCTTCGTTGCCTTGAAGTCCAGAAAAGTGCCAGTAGTCGCAATAGCCTCCATGAGGGAGTCAATGCCTCTTTGACGCAATTCCATCTGCGCCCATGGTTGTAACCCATTTACGAATTTGAAGAAACGATCCCGATCTCCCATATCAGGAATCAACAACATGAGTTCTTGGAAACTATTGATATAATCCTCAAGCTTCCCCGAATGTTTTAGGATCTCTAGCTTGATTCTAGCGACCCATTCAGAGTTCCCAGGACAGAACTGTTTGATCAATGCAGCCTTGAAGCTGTCTCATGTCTCGATCTTTTTTGTCATGCTGCCCTTTTCTTGGGCACGGAGGAGACTAAGCCACCATAGCTTAGCACTTCCTATGAGAAATCGTGATGCTGTGGAGACCTTTTGGGTTGCAGGAACAACCCCGGTATTTAGGTACATCTCCGCATCATGGAGGAAGGCATCGATTTTAGTATCATTTCTCTCACCATCATAAGAACTCGGTTCTCTAGCTTTGATATGGACCGTCGCTACTGGCTCATCTGCCAAGCGTCCTGCTAAGGAGGATTTTAGGATGGCGTTTCCAATTTTCAAATCAGATAGTTCTTGATTTATCCCCACCAGAACTTTCACCCGACCAACTAAGTCCTCAACAAAGGATGCTTTTGTTTGTGCCTCTTCCAAGGATCCAAATAGATCCTTGTAGAGGTTGATCATGCGATCCAGACGACCTTCCAAGATCGAAACCTTAGCCTCTGCCAATTTCACCCTGTCCTTGGAGCGAAGATCCATCTTTTCTTGTGGCAAGTCAACATCTTTCAAAATGCGATGGATCGCGTCCACATTCTCTGGACCAGGATGGGCTAAGGCCTCATCAATTGCCTTAACATGATCCCATAGCATTTGAAACTTAGTCTCATCTTGACCAAGTTCTATTTTGGCCTCAATTTTTGGATTTGTTTGAACATCAGCCGTGTCACTCGGTCCGCCTAGCTCCATGTTTGCTAAAGGGAGCTTTAGCACAAGGCCACCCTCCAAGGGAGTGGCTAGTAGAAGTTGAGAATGGTGAAAACAGAAACCTCACAAACCACAAACCCTGATACCCACTTAGCGAGAAAGTTTTACCAACAACTGAAACTGTGACGCTCTGATACCATCTGTCACAACGTTGTCCCTGAGCACGTTGTTCAGCACCTCAAGAGTTTCCCAAGCAAATTCTGAATCAGGACAAAACTCAAGAGGAATACGCCTCAGCAATCAACAAGCCCAAACACATGCCAACAAACAATGTGTTAGCGTTAGCATGTCTCCTGAGCGGTGTTTCATAAACAATATTCGTGATACGCTAACAAGTTAGATAGCACTCCCTTGCTCCACTCACGTGTTGCTATTTTTTATATGATTTTTAATATACCTCTTATTACTTTTTGTGCAATTTATAATTCTTATTTTAATGTTTATTTTAATATCTTGTTATAGGTTACAATATCATCGCCGTAGGTGATCTTTGTCTTCACAAGGAAGCTTTGGCATTGCTAAATTATCATTGATTATTTTTGGAATACATGTGGTTATAGACTAATATATAAGAAAACATCATTAAAAATAGTTTGTTGTTTTAATGGAAGATTATGGTAAAAATAATGTCTAGGCCCTTCATGTAACATAATTTATCATGAAGGATTGGGTAGATGCTTTACAAACATCTCAACCCTGCATAAGAATTGGTTTTGATTGTAGTAGTAATGTACTAGCAAGTAAAGCATTGAACTACATAATTGAGCCTAGTAAATTGTACATTTACATTTGAGTATAGTTTTCCATAACTAAGCCTAGTTTTTATGTTCGCTTAGTAGAGGTTAGCTAAAATTTATTTAAAATTTCTTTTGCAAGCTATGAATTTACCATTTCTAAAATTAAATAAATTAAATAAAAAACTAAAAATTGGTATGTTCAAAATGAGCATAATTGATAATAAAAAGAACATGATCGAAAATCTAAGAGCATACCAATCAATTTGCTTAACATACATCAATATGAGTATTAGGTTCCTAACAATCATGTAGTTTGAATGAATCTTTAAGATATTGCTCTAATAATACCAATTGTGTTTCATATAGAGATTTACTTGAATAACATTTTATTTTCAGCCAAAAAGTTTGTGACATAGTAGTCTAAAATATGTTGTTCATTCTCTTACCTATATTTAACATAATTTACATAATCATTCTATGAAATATTTTATTTTCTTTCAATTTCAACCAACAAATAATGAGATGTCATTTCTACTTTGTTGAAAAGTATAATCTCTTCTTTGTTTTACCTGCCATAATTTTAATTTATTAGTTTATTTATTTTCAAACTTAATTTTACCCTTAGGTGTTTGCAACATTTTCCTAATATTGGTTTTCTGAACTTATTTGTAACATACTCAATCCTTTCGTGAAACATTTTATTATGATATGATATCACAAGATCTCCTTTGTTGAAAATTATAATCTCTCTTTCATGCTTTACATATCATAATTTTTTAATCTAACATTAATCCTTGCCCATTTTTAAAACTTCTTGAATACTTAGTGTTAAATTCATTTATTACTTGCAATAAGTGCTAGGTCATCTAGAAGTAGAAAATGAAGTAGAATTTAGCCCTACATTAATAGCATAAGGGTAGAGCTATTCAGAGAATCTAAATAATGTTTCTTAAACTAAAGGAAATTATATTAATAAAATCAAATTTGAAGGACAATGAAATTAATTTTGTGCCAATACTATAAGATCAAAATTTTAATGAAAAGTTTAAAAATGAATAACTATTTTAATCTATCAAACTAATTGTATTTCAACAAAAAATTATAATTATGTAAAGCACAAAACATGGATAGTCAAGTCTCATAATATGCATCACAATCTTTTCCTAATTTTTTTTTAACCATGAACTCATTAAAACGAATTTTTATCCCTTCGAAGTTCTTTTGTTTCTTCTCTATTGGATTTGAATTATCACATGCACTAGCAAGTCATTTCAAATTTAATATTGCATTGAGTTTCCTCTATTTAGTATTGCAAATATCTTGATTTGTAGTTTACAAACTCTATTCTAAATATGAGCTACTAATGGGAAGTGCAAAAATATATGATGACCATCTTCACAAGCATTCTTACAAAAACATCTATTAACAATCATAGATGCTTACTTCAACAAATTAGTAATTGTTATTTTTTTATTTTTGGTGCCAATTTGGAAAAGATATGAGCTTTAGGAATTAGATACAATTTCTTGATGAATGGAATTGTACTATTTGTTTTTTCCAAATGAAATTTTATTATCTAAAGATTTCATGAAATGATTTTCATACATGTATGTACCTTTTCAAATGCCAAAACATGCTATTTAGGATTTGAACCTACGATATCAAGTTTTGGAGATCTGTGTTCTTCCAAACTAAACTAAGAGCACACAAGGCTTCTTGTGGCAATATTTGCTTAATGCAATTATTAGAGGTTTGAAGTTGGAAGAATGCTTGGTGTAAAGATTTCTTTTTGTCATTGTGACAAATGGTTCTTGGATTAGTACAAAGTCTTGCTCATATTGTGAAACCATTAATAGTGTGCAATCATTTTAAAATATTTTCTATGTGGTTTATCACTTTAACTACATCTTCATTCAGAATTATTTAAATAACTTTTTTGAAAGAGTCATATTGAAATAATGTGAGTTTTCAAATCTCGTTTACCATGTTTCTATGGATGACAAAATGTATCCCAATCTAGTAGATGAAATTTTTTACCTTCTTTTTATTAATCATAGTGTGAAATTCTCTTGCCCACACATGAAGACTCAATAAGTTCAAGGCACGCCAAAGTTATGAATTAAATTCATGTACCATATGGAATGTTAGTTAGGGATTAGCTATTTTTTTATAAATAGGACCAAAGCCTTATAGTTTTTATGTTTTATTTTTAAATTAGGAAGCCCAAAAGTGATCACCAATTATTTTATTAAAAATATTTTCTATGGGTAGCCATTATGTAAAAGGGTCCAAAAGAATTCATTGGAATTTGCCTATTTTTTTAGCCCCATTCCATGGGAAAAACTTTCCAAGTTAAATAATTCACCTATAACATGATTGTGAATTGCAATTATGGGTTGTTAATTTGATGTTCTATCAAGTTTTGAATTTTCTATTTTATATTAAAGGAAAACTAGCACATGAAACACAAAAAGCACATTGAAACACAAGAAGCACAAAATCATTATTTCCCAAAAAAATTATATTCTATATTCAATTATAATTCTAAAATTCTTGTGTTCAATTTTATTAAATATATATCCTTGTAAAAAATTAATTCTTCCATAAAAATTCAACCAATCTTGAAATGTGATAAGAGTGGTTACTCTAGTAGTTATTCTAATTATTAGAGTGGTAGTTTTTTTAATTATTAGAGTAGTTACTTCCAAGCCTATAAATACAATGCCCAGGCGCACAATTTAAGAGGAGTCTTTGAAGGAAGTCTTTCAGCAGTCAAGTAGCCAAACGTTTGTAGTTAGAGTATTTTCCAAGTGCCTGCAGTAGGAGATCTAAGTGTGGATGGATCTTTATTCGAGCATTGTGTACCTGAGCACACCTTGTGTACAGCAATAAAGACAAGCTCTTCGATTCATCCTTGCAGCACTTGAGATTTGTTTTCTTACTCATTTCTTTTATTTTATTTCTTCTACTTTTATTTTATTTTATTTTATTTTATGCACTTTACATTTCTATTATTAGCACACACAATATGATCACTTCGAGCATGCGTGTAACACTTGGTAACCTAGTAACGATTAGCGTTTGGTAATCCCAGTAGTGTTGTACTAGTTCAGGATGTGTATGGCAAGTGAGAACGGATACTGGTGTTAGGATTAGTTAAAGGCTAATTAATCAATAGTTAAGTTAGATTAGTTACTTAGTTATCTCTCTCTCTTCTCCCTTATTAGCAACAAGACATAAAAACATAAAAGCTATAAAAATCATATGCCTCAAGCTTACTTAGCCATACAATCGTAACATACAAGTCAGTTTGGGAAGACAACGATAAATCAACCCATCTTTGTTCCACAAGGATGCATAAGCACTTAGTCCTTGGAATTCGATCGGATTGTGCGTGAAATGCTCGTATTCGTATGGTTAAGTGTAGGGGTATCTCGTCGCTCATCATTGGCGCCATTGCCAGGGACTTAGTTGTTTGTGCGCTAATTAGAACATAGGAAATCATTCACATTGTTGGAACAAACCCTTAGGGTTGATTGAGAAAATAATAAACAAGAGTACATTGCACATTGAACAGACAAATATGTCTCCTTCTTCGTATGAAAGTGCCTCACCATCTAGGTCTAAAACAGGAAACAGTCGGCGGCGTAATACACATGACGTTATCCGTGAGTCCCTCAACAACTTTGAGTGGTATATATTCATCCCGATGAGTATATACCAGACTTCACCTTTATCCTCCATCAAGATGAACAACTGCATTAGCGAGACCTAGAAGGTAACATAGTGTTACCTCCTGATCGTTCAGTCCCAAGCATGCTTCTTCGTGCCCTCACACGAATTGGCATGCTGCACTTACATGCAGAATCCGTTATGCAAGACCATGACTTGAGAGAATACTGTCCCATGGAGGGACAACATCAAAGGGATTTGCAATAGGAGAGACATCATAAGTCTTTGAAGGGTAAGTGGTTGCAGGATGTTCCACATGTCTTAAGAGAAAATGAGGGTGGTGAACCTGCCTCAGGTAGTGGCCCACACAACGATGTTCCTCCCCTTGACTTTGGCCAAGGGGTTGTGTATCAAAACCTTCATTCCACTATTCATAACCCAGGTTCTGATACCCACGGGCACAAAGAGTTCGAAAAAGGGACACAGACATATGATAAAGGTGGACATTCTGATCGCAATCGCAATTGGGGTTGAGACCGTAAAAGAGAAGGTAGTAGACACCATCATGGTGATGGTTCTCCTTCTTCTTCACCTTCATCATCTTCTTCACCCTCTCCTTCAATATCCAGACGTAGTCATAAAGAAAAAGACCATGGAAATAAAGGTAGGCAAAGTGGAAGTCATAGACGAAATAGCTAGGAAAGGGAATGAGGGCACTCTAAAGAATCACAACATAGGAGAAGGGAGAGTAGGGAACAACGTAGGCATCATAGACATCATCGACGAGACAATTGCAATGAACCCCTATTTGCTACTCGAAGTATGTTAGGCATAATTGAGGCTGTTAGAATTCCAACAAGGCACCAGAAAGATACTAGGATAAAGAGATTAAATATGAACAATATCCCATGATTTGAAGGGGGATACAACGCTGATACTCAGAATCATTTACAAGCATTCCATGATGCGTGTGCCTTACAAAATATAGAGAACGAATGACAAAAACTTAAGTTATTACCATGGACACTAGTTAAAGAAGCGAAAAGCTAGTACTGGTCTTTAGAATCAAAATCCATTTGTAGGTGGAGTACTATGTTAGAACTATTTAATGAAAAGTACCAAACGTACTCTCGAGTGTCTAACTTGCAAAAGCAAATCTAAGGCTGGAAACAAGGAGGACATGAACCCTTGGATGCTACCATGGGCCAATATTATGCACTGTTACACTATTGTCTTGGCCATGGTTATTTGCAAAGGGGTCAATTGTGCCATCTCGTGGATGGGTTTAGGCATGAAACGAGAAGAACCCTTGGGACTTATGCCCAAGGAAGACTATCCAAGCTTAGGTCCCAGCAAATTCAAAGACTATTGGAGCAAGTTGCTAATGAAGAAGGTGAGCTACGGAAGAGAAAAAGTGTAGAAGAGTATAACCGAGATCCTTTCCTTCAGGAGAGGGGAGTAAGATTTTGTGAGGATGAAGAAGAGTCACCACTCAAAGAGATGGTGAATAGGAAAACTTTGGCTATCTAAAAGTTGACATTAGAAATATCAGCAAAGGTAGACCAAATGTGGAATTCCCTAGACAATAAATTTCAAACTGTTCTTAAAATAGTAGAGGAGTTTAGAGAGCAAGGTAGTGATCACGAAAAAAGAAAAAAGAGAGAAGTTGAACATGCACATAGCAAGGGTAAGGGCAAATTTGCCATCATTAAAGAGGTTGTGGATTCGAAAATAGACAATGATAGTGGATGCAAGATATGTCAATATGACCATCCTAAGAGATGTTGCCCTGTAATCTCACATCTGCAAGAGTCTGGGGTGTATGCACTCAACCCACGATTGAACAAATGGCAAACACCCCGAAGGTTACCTTACCCTCAAGGTAACTCAAGACAGTTCCACCAACCCTTAATGTATTATCCTAGTGGAACTCCACCACAACCGATTGAGCAATATCAATACCCACAATCATGGGAAATGCCACCACCAAGGCAACAGTATCCTTACCGACAACTTGACCCGTATGGATATTACGTGCAGTAGGCAATCTCCCCACGTGAGTCTACTGGTCACGTCACTTCTCAACCTCACTACCAAGCTTGCGAGTATTATGGGGCTCCCTCTTCTAGAGGTGATATTCCACAAGCATATCATCCTTCTCATCTGGCTGCATCTCTTCCACCAATAGCTCCACTACCACCTGCTCCCACGATCCAAGGTGAAATCCCTACCCAACCGCAGCAACGTAACACCACAAGAGTTGTTAACTCTCAACCTACTATTGGTTCTAACAACCACATGAAGTAAAGACCTTTCTTTAGAACCAACAATCCACCCAAGCCCTTGCAATCACAAGCAGCTGATTCCTTAGATGCCTCAGTATTAATCAAAACTTCAGAGCCTCCTTCAACTCAACCATCGCACTCAATGCATATGGTCATGCTAACACATGTCGTCACCAATTGGATCAAAGCTAGCCACCTTCCCAAGAAATTCTCTGATCTTGGAAGTCCTCTAATATACTTACAAATCGTTGAAAATGTGTCATGCAAGGCTCTTTTGAATTTAGGTTCTAGTGTCAACTTGATTTCTCAAGAAATGTACAAGGCCTGAAACCTACCTCCATTAAAAAAGAGCAACATCCATCTAGAGTTGGTCAACCAGTCCATCACTGTCCCATTGGGACTGGTGGAAGAGATTGTTACCACTATGTGTGGGTGGTCATACCCAGCTGACTTCCTAGTGATTTGGGTAAACAATGGTAGGAAGAACTTCCCAATCATAATGGGAAGAGCATGGCTAAGCACCATCGATGCACGCCTAGGAATCTGTGATCTTTACCTAGAAATATCAAAGGAAAATACATTTAGAAAAATTAAGAAGAAGAAAGTTCCGTGCATTGCATATAGTGACACAAGGTGTAATTCCATGTAGAGGTCATGGTTTGTGCAAAGTTTAACATTGCTTGCATGCAATCAGTGTGCACAAGTGATCAACATACAAAGATGCCTGTATGCAGTAGCCACACAACAGGAAGGCACCCAGTGGCTGACAACTGATCAAGAAAGCAGTTCACACATATGCATGGAACCAACTGAGGGTTTGACTTGCGCTTACATCGATAGCATAGATGCATTAGAGCAAGTCCATCGCCAACTTCTAAGTCTTAACCTTGAAAATGTCAACTGGGGGAAGTTGGAAATCCCTGAGAAATTTAAGCAAAAGCCCCTTGAGCTAAAACCATTGCCCACTGCTATGGAATACACGTTCCTTAAAAATGGAAAATCAATAATTATCAATGCTAAGCTTGCTCCTCAATAGATAGAAGAACTGCTGAAGGTAATCAATAGATGGTTAAAAGCCTTCGCTTGGTGATATCCTGAATTAACTGGAATAGATCCTAGGATATGCCAACATAGGATTTACACCGATCCCTCCATGAAGCCTTAAAGACAACCACAGAGGCGTTTGAACCCAAAGCTGAAGCAAGTAGTTAAGGACGAAATTGAACAGCTTCTCAAGGCTGGGTTCATATATCCCATTGCTGATAGAGAATGTGTTAGCCCCTTAGGTATTGTGCCTAAAAGGAAGGCAAATGGAGGGTGTGCATAGATTTTAGGCTACTAAATATGGCAACATTCAAAGATCACTTTTCGTTGCCATTTGTTGACCAAGTCTTAGACACCATCGCAGGGCATCACTACTACAATTTTCTGGATGGATATAGTGGATATAATCAAATACAAATAGCCCCAGACGACCAAGCCAAGACTACGTTCACCAATCCTTGGGGAATGTTTGCATACAAATAGATGTCATTTAACTTGTGCAATGCCCCTACAACATTTCAATGACTAGTTCTAAGAATCTTCCAACAATAGATAGGAAATGATGTAGAAGTCTTTATGGATGATTTCTCCACCTATGGAGCAAACTGTGATAAAGCCTTGGACCGGTTAGAGAAAGTGTTAAAAAGATGTGTAGAAACCAATTTGAGGCTCAATTGGCAAAAAAGTCATTTGATGGTCCAAGAAGGCGTAGTACTAGGGCACAAAATCTCACACATAGGGATAGAGGTAGACCCCGAGAAAATCAAAGTTATCCAAGGAATTATCTATCAACTGGAAACTATCAAAGATATTCGGTCATTCCTTGGACATATTGGCTACCTCTGTACACTATCCATGGCATGTGACCTCAACCTTGACCTTGATCTAGCACAGAAACAACAGTTAGTAATCCTTAACTTGCTAGATGAAAACCAACTAGCTGCCCTGTCATCTAACGAGGTGCACAAGGTATTCAATAAAAAACGTCATGACCTAAGGATTAGGAAAGTTAAATATCAATCGGGAGATAAGGTTCTCTACTGGAATCCCACACATGTGCCACAACGTACTAAATTTCAAACACTGTGGGAAGGACCTTGTATTATTTATGCAACTTTTCCTTCAGGGGCCATGACAATATACAAACCTGAGAGCCCAGACAAGAAACTATTGGTCAACGTACAATAAACCAAACCTTTCCATGAGCTTAGGATAGCCAATACACATGCTACCTTTCTTGGTGGACAACCTTGCTCACTATTTTGGATCTCCTCCTTCCAACTTAGTCATGGGGGAGATGGCCACCTATGCTAATCATTTTAGGCCCTCAGTTCTTTTTGAATTTTTGTTTCACACATTTTTGTTTTACACATTTCTTGAACTTTTCTTATTTTTGTTTTACACCATTGTTCATATTTTTACTATTTTTTTGATTGCTTGATTTACTTTTATTCGTCATCCAATAAGTGTTGATGATGGTGGATTGAATTATATCATATTGATTGCTAATGTTTGGTTTTTACCTTTGAATTATGATGCTGATATTAAGGTATGGTTCTTTTGGTAAAACAGGTAATGAGTCCATGTCGTTCACTCATCCATACAATTTATGGTCTCATTTGGCTTGGAACTGTACAATCTCCTTTTTCTAAGTAAACTTTTAATGAATTGGTGGCTGGGTACTTTTCAAACCAAGGAAAGACTCAAAGGATGAAAAGGGTGTAACTTCAAGGGGATTCGATGCATTTGTGTTGGCCATTCTCTTGGGTGCTTGGATGCTTTTTCTTGGGTTTTCCCCCATTCAGACATTGTTCAAAAATCAAGAAGCTAAGTGAATAAAAATAAGTCTTTGCATGGTGTGGTTCTCATGTAATAAAAATAAAAAATAAAAAAAAAAGAGAAAAGAGAAAAAAAGAAGAAGAGAAAAGTGAGAATTTAAAGCACACCCCTTAGACATAACAAAGCAATATGGGTTACAAGCACTGATTATGAAACTGGGAAGACATGTTACCCATGCCTGAAGGTTCCCTCTAACTAAGGCCCTTTTTTGCTTCCTGCTTCTCCATCTCGCTCTCTTCAGAATGGTGGTGACTCTTTGTGGAAGCATTCTTGTTGCTTCAAGAGGATGGATTGGCCAAGTGTATTGATGTAAGGTCACTGAATGTGGTTGGTTTGAGTCTAGATTTGGGATGAAGTTCTACTCAGTCATCTTAACCATGAAATACATAAGGGGCTTTACACAACCTTGTTCTTGGGATTCCATTCCATTCTCTCCTCTTCATCCTTCTTCCCATTTTCCACCTCATTGCTGATTTTATCATTAGTTTGTTTTAGGTTGATGCATTATTTTTTTTTCGTGAATTCTTGTGGGTAAGTTTTTAACTCTTGCTTCCAAATGACATTCCTAGAGTTGACAGACTCTTCGGTTTGTGGGTTTGTCAGGGCATAAAAGGCATGAGCCTACTTTGGGGAGGACCCACTGGCATTCCTTTTTGGTGCAATTGTTAAGTTCTTTTCCTTAAACATTTCTTGCAATCAATCATCTCTTATTTCATCCCCATCCATGACATCCATTTTATTGGCGTTGCTGTTGTTATTTTTTCCCATCTTTCTTGTTCCTCATATTTTTCTATCTTATAGCTACCCAGAGGTTCGCTCTTAGTCATGGGGGCCCTAGCACTAGTTTTTCAATTTTGTCCATTTTATTATTCACCTAACCCCTACACCTTGGGTAGTCACCTATGATAAATCTTCGAACCAATTTCTGCCATAACCACAACTCAACCAATGTGCTTCATATCGAGGCAAGGTATCAACTGCATTGTGGTTTATCTATCCTTGCTCATTTGTGACTATGTTGTGTGTGTAGATAGTGATCATACAAATAATGGATTGGGCTTGGAGGAAGCACTCAGAATGGATCAAAACTGAAGCATTTATGAAAGGAGCAAGTCTAGTGGTGTGGCTATGGATAAACAACGGAAGGTGCAATCTTAGCATTGGCAGCAACACGCTTCATTTTCTTTCTCTCTCTTTCTCTACAAGCCACCAAATAAAGGCTTGGATGTTATTTATGTAGTAATATGCTTATTGATCCATTCATTGGGCACGTTGAGTCTATCATCCCATTCCACTGTCAATTTTCAATTAGTCAATAATCCCATACCTTTCCAATATTTTGTAAGGAACTCGAGGATGAGTTTTCATTCAGTCATGGGGGTATGATGAGAGTGGTTACTCTAGCAATTATTCTAATTATTAGAGTGGTAGTTTTTCTAATTATTAGAGTAGTTGCTCTCAAGCCTATAAATACAGTGCCCAAGCACACAATTTAAGAGGAATCTTTGAAGGAAGTCTTTTAGCAGTCAAATAGCAAAGCTTTTGTAGTTAGAGTATTTTCCAAGTGCCTGCAGCAGGAGGTCCAAGTATGAATAGATCTTTATTCAAGCATTGTGTACCTGAGCACACCTTGTGTTTGGTAATAAAGATGAGCTCTTCGATTCATCCTTGCAGCACTTGAGATTTTTTTTCTTACTTATTTCTTTTATTTTATTTTTTTCTACATTTATTTTATTTTATTTTATGCACTTTACATTTCTGTTATTAGCTAGCACAGTATGATCAGTTCAAGCATGCGTGTAACACTTGGTAACCTAGTAACAATTAGCATTTGGTAATCCCAATAGTGTTGTGCTGGTTCAAGATGTGTACGACAAATGAGAACGGATATTGGTGTTAGGATTAGTTAAAGCCTAGTTAATCAGTAGTTAAGTTAAATTAGTCACTTAGTTATCTCTCTCTCTCCTCCCTTATTAGTAGCAGGACATAAAAACATAAAAGCTATAAAAATCATATGCCTCAAGTTTACTTAACCATACAATCGTGACATACAAGTAAGTTTGGGAAGACAACGATCAATCAACCCGTCTTTGTTCCACAAGGGCACATAAGCACTTAGTCCTTGGAATTCAACCGGATCATGCGTGAAACGCTTGTATTCGTATGGTTGAGCGTAGGGGTACCTTGCCACTCATCAAAATGCTTCCATTGTCACCACTCTAACAATTTGGGTTCAAGGCAAAGGTTTTAAGAAAGATGACTTCCCAAAAGAAAAATACCCAAATGCCCTATCATCATCTTTGATTAGACCCAAGATTTCATGATATGGACAAATTTAATGATAAGATTGTTTTCATGTTTTGAAGTAGATGGCATTATTATCTTAGGCTTTCAAGAACCAACTGATTTTGAGGGCTAGATATATTAAATTCATTACAATTTACAAAAGTTATATGTGAGAGATTACTTCTAACTATGAAGGTAGCATTGACAACATGATGTTCCAAGAGCTATGTCATTGTATCGAATTTGGGAAACTTCAAATTAGAAGAGGTGAACACAAAAAGATTTCACAAGAACATATGAATGCTTAAGGTATGTAGATGAATATGGATGTGGATTAACAAAAGGTACAAAAAGTTTGTGCTATGTAAAAATTCTAAATCAAGTACTTGATAAACTTGAGATGATTAGTGTTAAATGCATATTTTTGGACAATGAAAATAAAACCAATGGATATATATGCTACAATTCAATTCAAATAAAACGGTTATCGATAAGGGGTGTCATATTTGTTGAAGACAAGATAGAAATTAAGAAAATTCAATAACTAGAAAAATTAGAGAGTTCTTACCATTGAAAATCATGGGTTAGTAAAAGTCATCTCTAAGAATAAATTTTGGACAACAATTATGATATATCACAAGTCATGTCACATATTCCACACTTGCTCATGAACTTAAAACTATTGATTAAGCTTTGAAGGATCATGTTTTCCAACATGCAATGCAAAATAAGTATGATGCCATTATAAGAAAATGAAACATGAAACTTGGTAGATGAACTAAAAGGCATAAAGGTTATGAATTGCAAGTGAATTTTCAAAACAAAATACAATGAAAAAGGTGAAGTTTCTAACTACATGGAGAGATTCGCTACAAGAGGTTTTAAGAAAAAGAAGCATATTGATTATGAGGAAATATTTTTACTAGTGGTAAGATTTGAAACAATCAAACTCATGATGACTCTAGCAACTAATAAAGTTCTTAAATTGCATCAAGAAATATAAACACAACATCTTTAAATGACAATTTAGAAGAGGACATATATGTTTATTAATCAAAAGGCTTCATTTAAGAAGGACAAGAAAACAATGTTTGTAAACTCAATAAGGTACTCTATTTGTTAAAACAAGCACCTAGCGCTTAGTTTCAAAGAATCAATGATTTTCTAGCCAACAAAAATTATAAGTCATTTTTATTTGAGTGCACATTATATCATTAGCATGATGGTACAAATTTTACCATGATTTATCCTTACGTAGATGATCTAGTTTTCATGGCAACTATGGATCATTTAATTGAAGAGTTTAAATCTAACATGAAAACAAAATTTAAGATAAAAGAGATGGTTTTACTCAAATATTTACTTGGAATACAAGTTGATCAAGTTGAAAGAGGGCTCAAAATTCATGGAACAAAATTTGCAAAATCACTGGTTAATAAGTATGGGCTACTAGATGTGAAAACAGTAAATGCTCTACTTTATTTAAACTTGAAATTAACCTTGAAAGATGACATGTCATTTGTTGATACATCAAATTATAGAAGCATCATTGGAACACTTAAGTTTGTATGTCAAATAAAAATTGACCTAGAATTTACTACATATTATCTATCCAAATTCATGCAAAAGCCAAGCATGTCACATTTCAAAGCATTATTATATGTCTTAAGGTATGTAAATTTGACTATAAATTTGGGATTAAATTTATCAAAGGATATGAAATTTTTAATGTATATTCAAATATTGATTAGGCTAGAGATCAAAGTGATAAAAAATCTACTTTAAGGGCAATCAAGTTTTATGGTCCTAATTCTATTTACGAGAAGTCAAAAAAAAAAAACTTCTATTAGACTTTAAATATGTGAAGCTAAATCTATTTCTATGATAGAGTGTATAAAACATGTACTTTTGTTGAAAAAGCAATTTGAGCAACTTAACTATGAAGTGAAGATTTCAATTGTTATACTATTTGACAACACTATAGCAATTATACAATCAAAAGAACATGTATTTCAAAAGAAATCCAAAAAAATTAATATCAATTATTATTTCCTCAAGAAAAAAGTCAAGGAGGACATAATCAAAATAAAGAATTTTGAGACAACTAAACAATTGGTAGATCTCATGACCAAAATCCTAATTCAGATGTTACTTGTACTTGAGATCAAACTGATTAAAAATCTACTTCAAGGGAAATCATATTTTATGATCCTAATCCTATTTACTAGAAGTCAAAGAAGCAAAATTTTGTTAGTCTCTCAATGTATGAAGCTAAATTTATTTTCATGAAAGAGTGTGAAAAACATGTACTTTTGTTGAAAAAACAATTCAAGCAACTTAACTTTGAAGTAAACATTCCAATTAATCTATAATGTGACCACAGCCTTTATTTTGTAAAGATTACAAGCTCTTCTTTAGAGATGTTTTTCCATCATCAAATGTTTACTCTAACATGATGGAAGACCATTCTTTATTAATGATGTTTATCAACTTAATAGGAATTTTTATAAATAAATAAGCTAATTTAAAAAAAAAATCTTAAAGTGAACACCTTTTATTTGCTTGAACATGCTTCTAATAATTTTTAAAGAAAGCTTTATTTTATGTTCTAGCAAAATTTCTTATGATTGGATATAGTTCTTGGGTTTTGAATACTCCAATTTTCTAATCATTTCTTAATTTGACTACACCAATTATTGCCTATTTTCTAGAAAATGTAATCTTATAATTTCTCATAGCTTTTATAAAAAAGCCAAGAAATTGAGCAACAACTAACATTATATAATATTTAATCGTTGAAATACAATTCATTTCTTAGAATGTACAAGAAACAAAAGTATTTTACTTTTTCATATTTTCTTGGTTTAGTATGAGAAGGATCCTTAATCAAGTTAGTACATTAATATAGTACAATTATTGTTCAGCATGTACGGAGTAACAAAGGTAAGCATATTAGTACAATAAAGCATTCTACCCTACTATTGCAAATTACTCTCTAAAAACGTATTATCATTTCACTATATAGAAATTGTGCTCAAGTTATTCCATGGTAAAGTCTTATTGGTCTTAATCCATAATAAAAAATAATTTACAACCAAATAAAAAAATGAAAAACTTCACAACTATTGATCAACTCCTTATTTTGGTGAGTCAAAACATGTAAATGAAGAAGTGCATTTTGGTAGCTATGCTTGCGTGCAAACATGAGATGATTTGGGATACTTGGAAGCTAATGTAAGAATGGAATTTAACATTCAAAAGGTTCTTGGAAGAGACTAAGATCTCATTAAAAGAAAAGTGGGAAGTCCCAACTAGAATTTGAAAATTCAAAAAGTGAAATTTAAAAAGTCCCAATTGAAGACTTGATGGACTTAAGACAAGATCAAGATGAAGATCCAAAATTTGAAAATTTTCTTTTATTGATGATTGTCAAAAAAGGACATTCAAAGAGCCCCAAAGATCATATGAAGTTTTAGGTGGAAAGTCCCAAGCAAAAAGTGAATGTTCTTGTCATAGGTTGGACATCCTAGATTTGTGGAAATATCCTAGCAAAGGCCTTATTGAATTCAAGTAAGAGATCCTATCCAAGGATGGATGTCCCAAGTTGGAACATCCTAGATTGTCATGGATGTCCCATTTGAGTGCCAACTAGTCTTAGCATGGATGTCCATACCTTTTAGGGATGTCCCACTAATGCAAAGGAGTTGCTAAGTGGATATTCAAGCTTCAAATGAGACTTCTAGGACAACCATTTTTTGAAATAAAATAAGCCATCCAAGTCATTTTGCTAACTCTAGTTGCACTTGAAATGGTGAGGAAAGTTTACGTATGCTTTATCTACAAAAGCTTTTACCCATATATCATTTTCAATAATCATAATTGCTTGTATTTGGTACATACAACTACACACATACACTATGGTTCTTATACATCCTCTTAGCATCAATATCAAAAATCAATTAATTAGTTGATAGGGAAGCTTCACCACTATTGCACCCATTCTTCCAAGATTGGAATGCATTGTGATTTATTGTTTTACTCACTAGTTGTATTACTTATGAATTCCTTAGAATAGGGCTATCTTATTTTCTTTTAGTGTGTTCTATCATGTATAATCAAATTTTACATCATCCTTTACAGTCTCTCTTGGATTTCTTTCATTGCTCTAAGGAACAATATTCTTGATTTTTTTCCTCGAGAAGTTTTAACTTGGATGGCCAAGTGTTTTCCCTGAGAGGTTTTCACTTGGATGGCCAAGTGCTTGTGCTTTTTTTCCTTGAGGGATTTCTAGTATATCCTATGATATCATCATTCTTATTCTTAGTCTTGCAAGGTTCTTCAAAGTCCTATGTGATATCAAGCTTGGAGGTTTGTCATTGGCCTTGCAAGGAATGTGTATCATCTAAAGATATGCCATTATGATGTCCTCTACCACTGTTATTTCATTTTGGCATTATAAAGGTAGTGATCCTTACCATGCATCTCAGTGAACATGCTTCATTTATGTATTTATGTTTGATTAATTTTTAGCATTTGATTTGAAATTTCAATTTTATTTAGAACTCATTCAACCACTCTTTCTAGGTTTATCAATCCTCAACAAGAAGGAATATTTCTATTAGGAATAAAGAAATACTTCCCAAGAATGAAATACATTGTAATATCCATTAGATTTGTTAGCTAAAAATATTTAAAAATCATGATAAAAATATATATATTATTCTAAAAACAATATATCATTAAATTATCAAACCAAAAAAATTATCATAGAAGAGAAAAATATTGAAAAGAAGATATAAGTGAAGTACAATAGAATCTAATAAAATATCAAAAAAAGGAAAAATAGATAAAAATTTAATCTAAAATGAAACTAATAAAAGAAGTAAAGATCTTGAAATAATGTTACAAAGTTAAGTCCTTAAAATTATAAAATGTATATAATGTTATGAACATAATATTATATTAGGTCAAATGAATAAAGAATTTAGTTCTAATATTATTTATAAAATGAGAAAGATGTGTCAAAACCTAAAACAATTTGAATATAGGCACATATAAGTAACATGATAGTTTAGAAAACTTTAGAATAACAGAATGCCTCAAAAAGGATCATCACTTAGAGCCTCAATGATTATCCTACCAAGTGTGGTTTTAAGAGGATCAATGGATGAGAAAAAGCATAACCTCTTTTAAAGTGGTTACGCCTAGACTTCAAGCCACATCTTTCGACTTGAGAAAGAAGCACCTTACCATTACTCTAAATAATAGTTACCACCTCAAGACAACCTCTTGCTTGCAAATCCTTGTTAAATAATAATCTAACCACTTAAGCCACTTCTCATTGGAAAAATCTAGCAAAATTTGTTTACATTTTAATTTTGTATTTTCTTCTGAGTTTTAGTATCTATTAAATATTTTACTTTTGTAAGGAGAAATATCCTCAAGAAATATAAGTAACATGATACTTTTATATAGCTTAGTAAAACAAACCAATATTTTAATGCAAAGCCAAAAAGATATTAAAATATTTCCACCACATCCAATTATAGTATGACACGTAATAAAAGGGCTACATCACATTAAGTTATAAATGAGAATCATGATCCTTGTACTTTTTTCATATGTATCACTCTAATTTTTTTTGTTAAAATTGCCTATAATAAAATCCTTAATTAATGAGATAAATACTTTTATTTGACTTTTTCTTAAACAATTATTAAGTGAGTTTATTACAAGAAAGGTTCTAGGTTCAAATCTCTTTGGTATTTTTGTTGTTATTTTTAATCTATACCACTTTACGTAATGTGATGTCTTTGAAACCAAAAAGAGGTAGTACAAAAGATTAGGAAATTAAAAGGTGATTTTCTTTGGCAAGATTTAAAATTGTCAAAAGTGGCAATTTCAAAAGCTTTTCAAAAATTGCTTGAATTTTTGTGAAAGAAATAATTTCTAGTAAAGATATAGATTTGCTAAAATTGAACAAGTGAGAATTTCAAAATCATAATTGAATTCAGACTGTAGTTGTATTTTGGAAATAATGATTTTGTGCTTATTATGCTTCGATGTTCTATTTGTGATTCATGTGCTACTTGTACTTCAATATAAAATTGAAAATTTGTAACTTAATAAAATGTCAAATTAATAATGCCTTAACTATGTTTTATGATCATGTTATATGTGAATTACATACTTGTCAATATATTTATTTGACATTGGAAGTCTTTTGTTATGGAATGAAGCTAAAATAAGGAATTTCTAATGGTTTTTTGGGGGCCATTTTACATGATGGCCACCCTTAAAAATGTTTTTTATAAAATAACAAGTGATGAATTTTAAAAGAAAACATAAAAATTATAAGGCTTTAGTCTTATTTACAAAAGAGAAAAAATTCAAATTGAACTTTTTAACTCAACATTGTCCATCAAAATCAAACCAATGACTTCAAACTTTCAAATCAAGAGTCTTATCACTAGGTTAACACCTCATTGTTAATAATTGTTCCTAATGTTATGTGACTTTAATTCATAACTTTGGCTTTTCTTGAACTTATTGAGTCTTTATATGGGGTGATGAGTGGCGAGGTACCCCTACACTCAATCATATGAATATGAGCATGCATGCACGATCCGGTTGAACTCAACAGACGAAGTAGTTGTGGCACCTAGATAGTTACACGTTGATCGTAGTTCATTGTCTTCCCACATGGACTAGTAATTACTTTGTAATGTATGGTTTAGTCCAGTGTGAGGTGTATCATGTGATTCCTAACTGATGAGCCGTGATATCGTGTCCGCCCCCACGATATCGCATACGCGATATCGTGGCCTACCGCAATGTCTATAAATAAGAGGTGGCTTTCCCTATTCTAGGNATTAATTATTGTTGAATGTTTAAATTCTTTCTTAGTTAATTAATCTCTCTCAACCCTTGACTCTCCTAGTTAAGTGCATTCAGTACGATTGCTTCGAGCACATGTGTAACGCTTGGTAACCCAGTAACAAGTAGCATTTGGTAATCCCAGCAATGTTGCACTGGTTCAGGGTATGTGCGGCAAGTGGGAACAGATGCTGGTGCTAGGACAATTAGAACTTAGTTAATGAATAGTTAATGAAAGTTAGTCACTTAGTTCTCTTCACCTTCCCCTATTAGCATAAGACGTTAAAAAGATAAAAGATATAAAAATCATATACCTCAAGCTTACTTAACCATACAACTGTGATAATACAAGTAAGTTTGGGAAGATAGCGGTTGATTAACCTTAAGTGTTTCATTAAGGCATATAAGCACTTAGTCCTTGGAGTTCAACCGGATCACACATGAGACGCTCGTATTTGTATGGTTGAGTGTAGGGGTACCTCGCCACTCATCATTAACACTAACTACTCCTGAAGACAATGAAAAATAATCTTGATTTAAGCTAATAAGTAATAGGAAACAAAATCTAAACTAGCCTAAGGTGATGACTATCTGCCCTTAATCATCCATACACATCTAGGATTACCAAGCACACATTACTTGAAGGACTACTAGGTACGCTACTAGGTTACCAAGTAGTTACACTTAAATGTTCGTGACTAAGATGTACTCATTTCGCATTTAATAACAGAAATAGTAAATGATGATAAAAGAAATATTAACTAAGAAAAAAATAAATAATAAACAATTAAACAATTAAAAACTAAGTGAATGTTTCAATGATGACACAATCTCGATCTTTATTGCCGACTATGTGTGTGTCCAAGTACGGCACACTCAAACAAAGGTTCCGTACAATTACAATCATCACACTACGAGCATGCACTAGGGAAAGAACTGAAAACTAATTGGAAACTAACAAAATGACTCTATTCTAAAACTTACCAATTGACTCCTTTCCTGTGTGCCCAAATGCTATATTTATAGGCTAATTATGTAATCAAAAGAAAAAGTATTTCACAAGAAATCTAAATGTACTAATATCAAATACAATTTCCTCAAGTAAAAATTCAATTAGAGCATAATCAAAACAAAGCATGTGGAAATAAGTGAATAGTTGGTAGAGCTCATGACCAAAATCCTACAACTTATAGAATTGAATTATTAACAAGATTGAGATGAAAAGGATAAATAATGATGAAGGTTTACAAGTAAAGATAAATAAAAAAACTATAACTAAACTTTAATAATAATAGAGGAGGGAATGTTGATCATAGTGTGAAAATCTTGTTACCCCATACGAAGCGTGTTTTGCCAGGCCCCAATATCAAGTCCTCAATATTGGGTACGTGATATCATAGCCTGGATAACAATATCAAATACATGATATTTATCTCATTAATTAAGGATTTTATTATAGGTAATTTTAACAAAAAAAATTATAGAGTGATATATATGAAAAAAGTACAAGGATCATGATTCTCATTTATAACTTAATGTGATGTAGCCCTTTTATTACGTGTCATACTATAATTGGATGTGGTGGAAATATTTTAATATCTTTTTGGCTTTGCATTAAAATATTGGTTTGTTTTACTAAGCTATATAAAAGTATCATGTTACTTATATTTCTTGAGGATATTGAAAAAGGTTTTGGGTTTTAACATTTTTTGGCCACACCCTCCTTCCCCATCCCTCTGCTTCTCCTTACAAAAGTAAAATATTTAATAGATACTAAAACTCAGAAGAAAATACAAAATTAAAATGTAAACAAATTTTGCTAGATTTTTCCAATGAGAAGTGGCTTAAGTGGTTAGATTATTATTTAACAAGGATTTGCAAGCAAGAGGTTGTCTTGAGGTGGTAACTATTATTTAGAGTAATGGTAAGGTGCTTCTTTCTCAAGTCGAAAGATGTGGCTTGAAGTCTAGGCGTAACCACTTTAAAAGAGGTTATGCTTTTTCTCATCCATTGATCCTCTTAAAACCACACTTGGTAGGATAATCATTGAGGCTCTAAGTGATGATCCTTTTTGAGGCATTCTGTTATTCTAAAGTTTTCTAAACTATCATGTTACTTATATGTGCCTATATTCAAATTGTTTTAGGTTTTGACACATCTTTCTCATTTTATAAATAATATTAGAACTAAATTCTTTATTCATTTGACCTAATATAATATTATGTTCATAACATTATATACATTTTATAATTTTAAGGACTTAACTTTGTAACATTATTTCAAGATCTTTACTTCTTTTATTAGTTTCATTTTAGATTAAATTTTTATCTATTTTTCCTTTTTTTGATATTTTATTAGATTCTATTGTACTTCACTTATATCTTCTTTTCAATATTTTTCTCTTCTATGATAATTTTTTTGGTTTGATAATTTAATGATATATTGTTTTTAGAATAATATATATATTTTTATCATGATTTTTAAATATTTTTAGCTAACAAATCTAATGGATATTACAATGTATTTCATTCTTGGGAAGTATTTCTTTATTCCTAATAGAAATATTCCTTCTTGTTGAGGATTGATAAACCTAGAAAGAGTGGTTGAATGAGTTCTAAATAAAATTGAAATTTCAAATCAAATGCTAAAAATTAATCAAACATAAATACATAAATGAAGCATGTTCACTGAGATGCATGGTAAGGATCACTACCTTTATAATGCCAAAATGAAATAACAGTGGTAGAGGACATCATAATGGCATATCTTTAGATGATACACATTCCTTGCAAGGCCAATGACAAACCTCCAAGCTTGATATCACATAGGACTTTGAAGAACCTTGCAAGACTAAGAATAAGAATGATGATATCATAGGATATACTAGAAATCCCTCAAGGAAAAAAAGCACAAGCACTTGGCCATCCAAGTGAAAACCTCTCAGGGAAAACACTTGGCCATCCAAGTTAAAACTTCTCGAGGAAAAAAATCAAGAATATTGTTCCTTAGAGCAATGAAAGAAATCCAAGAGAGACTGTAAAGGATGATGTAAAATTTGATTATACATGATAGAACACACTAAAAGAAAATAAGATAGCCCTATTCTAAGGAATTCATAAGTAATACAACTAGTGAGTAAAACAATAAATCACAATGCATTCCAATCTTGGAAGAATGGGTGCAATAGTGGTGAAGCTTCCCTATCAACTAATTAATTGATTTTTGATATTGATGCTAAGAGGATGTATAAGAACCATAGTGTATGTGTGTAGTTGTATGTACCAAATACAAGCAATTATGATTATTGAAAATGATATATGGGTAAAAGCTTTTGTAGATAAAGCATACGTAAACTTTCCTCACCATTTCAAGTGCAACTAGAGTTAGCAAAATGACTTGGATGGCTTATTTTATTTCAAAAAATGGTTGTCCTAGAAGTCTCATTTGAAGCTTGAATATCCACTTAGCAACTCCTTTGCATTAGTGGGACATCCCTAAAAGGTATGGACATCCATGCTAAGACTAGTTGGCACTCAAATGGGACATCCATGACAATCTAGGATGTTCCAACTTGGGACATCCATCCTTGGATAGGATCTCTTACTTGAATTCAATAAGGCCTTTGCTAGGATATTTCCACAAATCTAGGATGTCCAACCTATGACAAGAACATTCACTTTTTGCTTGGGACTTTCCACCTAAAACTTCATATGATCTTTGGGGCTCTTTGAATGTCCTTTTTTGACAATCATCAATAAAAGAAAATTTTCAAATTTTGGATCTTCATCTTGATCTTGTCTTAAGTCCATCAAGTCTTCAATTGGGACTTTTTAAATTTCACTTTTTGAATTTTCAAATTCTAGTTGGGACTTCCCACTTTTCTTTTAATGAGATCTTAGTCTCTTCCAAGAACCTTTTGAATGTTAAATTCCATTCTTACATTAGCTTCCAAGTATCCCAAATCATCTCATGTTTGCACGCAAGCATAGCTACCAAAATGCACTTCTTCATTTACATGTTTTGACTCACCAAAATAAGGAGTTGATCAATAGTTGTGAAGTTTTTCATTTTTTTATTTGGTTGTAAATTATTTTTTATTATGGATTAAGACCAATAAGACTTTACCATGGAATAACTTGAGCACAATTTCTATATAGTGAAATGATAATACGTTTTTAGAGAGTAATTTGCAATAGTAGGGTAGAATGCTTTATTGTACTAATATGCTTACCTTTGTTACTCCGTACATGCTGAACAATAATTGTACTATATTAATGTACTAACTTGATTAAGGATCCTTCTCATACTAAACCAAGAAAATATGAAAAAGTAAAATACTTTTGTTTCTTGTACATTCTAAGAAATGAATTGTATTTCAACGATTAAATATTATATAATGTTAGTTGTTGCTCAATTTCTTGGCTTTTTTATAAAAGCTATGAGAAATTATAAGATTACATTTTCTAGAAAATAGGCAATAATTGGTGTAGTCAAATTAAGAAATGATTAGAAAATTGGAGTATTCAAAACCCAAGAACTATATCCAATCATAAGAAATTTTGCTAGAACATAAAATAAAGCTTTCTTTAAAAATTATTAGAAGCATGTTCAAGCAAATAAAAGGTGTTCACTTTAAGATTTTTTTTTTAAATTAGCTTATTTATTTATAAAAATTCCTATTAAGTTGATAAACATCATTAATAAAGAATGGTCTTCCATCATGTTAGAGTAAACATTTGATGATGGAAAAACATCTCTAAAGAAGAGCTTGTAATCTTTACAAAATAAAGGCTGTAAAAAGGGATAATTTTCTTGGAAATAACTACTTACAATATGAAAGATAACATGGAATTAGCTTACAATATATTGTATGATTTATTTCAACCATAACAATATTGTTTAAAAGTTCTTAAATTTTACATGATGAAGTTTGAACTTTTTAAATTAATTTAGAAAATTTGAAATTATACATTTTGTGGTTAAATTTAATGAGCCCTTAGGTTATGTAATGACACTACTATGGAGAGCGCTGCTTGGCATCATTTTGAGCATCAAAATCACCAAGCATTCCAAAGTTGACTCAAAAGGAACTATACCTCAATGATCACAAAACCTATGGGCACAATGTAAGTGCATAATACACATTAGTTCAAAGGTTAAGAGAATATCAAGTACACCTTACATAATCATATAAGAGATAACACTAACGAGACATGCACACATAACAATCAAAGAGCATTGGCAAACACATAAGAAAAATAAATCCTTGAGAGAGTTAAGATGCACCCCTATACTACATACATATAGCCCTCAACCTTTTCTACAGAGAGCAAGGTAGGTGCTCATGCCAAAAGCTAAAGTCAAGGCTACCTATATATCCTTGTAATATATTACACGAATAGTTAGGGCTATGTTGTTTTTAAAGAGGGGAAGATGGTTAAGATAGCATAGAATCGAAGAGGATATCTATACTCTTTCTAGTCTTTACTCCAAAAGGAAAGCAACCTTCAAACCACCAATAAGGCATAGTTTTTATACTCTTCCCTACTTAAATAATGTGACCTTTTCAAAGCTAAAGTCTTCATGTACTTTTGAAACATGAAGATACTTGTTTGAGGTTATCAAACAACTCAAAGTCCTTCCAACAATTGTAGACAAGAAGATCAAATGGCTAGCATTATTAACCATAAAGCATGAATGTTAAACTCAACTTGACATTCAATCAAGATACTTGTGCAACCTAGGGTAAGCACGAAAAGGCTAATCCTTTTTTATGCAAATGGTACCAACCTTTTACTTAGAACAAGGTTTCACTTGAAATGCAAACCATTTTTCTACATATTATAGTAATAATATTAAAGTGTGTGTGGAAGCTTGTTTCTTATTTTGAATTTTTTGATATTGTCAAAAAACATATTAATCAATGTGGATCGATATGATATTAATGACAACCACTAAAGCATTATTATAATGCAATTTTTCTTTGGTTGAGTTATGAAATATTGCTAGATGCTACATCAATGGATGGAAATCAATATCTTTGGAACCATTTTGAATTTGAATATATCACACATCATCACTTAAGTGATACAAATTTATATTGTTATTTTCTTTCTCACTAAAGATCACTAGAGGCAATGGAAGGCAAGTTGCAAAAGATGATTTTTTAGAAACACAAACCAAATAAATTTGTGATTGTTTCACTTTGATCTTGGATGCATTCAATTGCAAATGATCTACAAATAAAAGATCTAATAATAATTTTTTGAAAAGGATTGAGAATCACAATAGATCTAAACCACAAGATATATACCTAACTTGTTTCAACTAAATATGCATGAAATGCAACTTGAAACTTAGAACTTGCAATGAAATTGAAGTAAACATTTTATCTAAATTTAAATATGGTAAATTGGAATAAATCAAAGCAAGCTTAAATGATAAACTTATCAAATCTTTATGAAATTAAAGATCATCTATGTAGATGAGTGTAATTTGTGTGAGAAATTGATATAAATTATAAAAATAAGAAACTATGATTATAAAATTATGAGATCTTGTAAGAGATGCAAAGAATTGTGACAAAATATATGAAAAGATGTGAGAGAAATATTAATCTTCTTTCCTTTTTGTCTACAAACCCTTGATGAATGAGAAATAAAAAATACAATTGAAAAATAAGAGCCTCGTATTGTGAGGTATGAGAGACCATCTTAATTTATAGTGTAGGTTGGTCCTAATTTACTATTTTTGGCATCATTATGCCTCACATCCGAAATTTCTTACTTATAAAAACTTTTACAAGTATAGGCCTAACCATGTGATTTGAATATAAGAGAGAAAGGGTAAAGACATCAAATGAAAATACATAAGGATGAAAATAACTAAGACATGAAATAAAGATCTCATCCACACCACAATTTGGCAGTCCCTCCTTTAGGATGAAATGGAATAAGTGAGAGAGTTATATTTCTTTGTTCTTCATCTTCATTTTGATGATTCTAATTTTTTACATATGTTATTGAAGCTTGCCTAATGGAATAGGCTATGTGAACATATTAGCTAATTGATATTTTGTCTCTAAGTATGTGGACTTTATGATTCCTTCTTTGACTTCATGTTTAATAAAATAATATTTGAGACTTATGGGATTTGATTGCTTATGCAAAACATACTCTTTAGAAAGATTAATGGCTATTGTATTATCAATAAAGAAATCAATGGAAGTGTAAACTTCAAAGATAATAGGTAAGAGTATCTTCTTAAGTTAAGGAATATGTTGAAGACATTTAGCCATCGAGTTATATATATATTTTTTTTGACATAAAAGAAATACTAACTAAAGTTTTGTTTCTTGTTTTCTAATATATAGTATTTGAGACATGAAAAATAAGAGAGCTTGAAGTGAATTTTTTATTATTTAAATCTCCTCCTTGATTAGCATTATAATATGCATAGAATTTTGCATCTTGTTTGAAAAATTTCATACCATAATCATAGGTTTCTTTGATGTACTTGAGCACATGCTTGAGTAGATTCATGTGGGAGGAATTTGATTCTTATATAACTCTTGAAAGATAATAAGTAGCAAATTCGATAACAAGCCTAATTTGACATAAGGATCTTAATGAGTTAATGATACCTCTATTAGATGAAGCATCTACCAATGGTATTTTATCTTTCAAAGTAAGCTTCCAATCTTGAGGTAATGAAGTGGAACCAATTCTTTCTTCTTACATGTTATAATTTTCTAGAATAGCTTGAGAATACTTTGTATTATAATATTTTAGCAAGCCTAAATATTTCTTTGAAATGTTTTCATCATATCTTTCTTGAATTCAACAACTAAAATTTAAGTCATCCACAAAATACTAAATCATTCACATAAAATGAAATAAAAATAAAATCTTTTGTAGCATGTTTTAATAAAGTGTGGGATCAAAAGGGCATGATTTCTATCCAACCTTTCAGAGATATTCATTTATTCTATGAAACAAAGCTATTAGGACCTATTTTAAACCATAGAGTGATTTTGTAAGTTTGCATACATGTCTTCACCTTTTATGATAAATCCTTCTTCAATGTAAAATTTCTCTTCTACATATCCATCGAGTATCAAAGGTGATAGTAAAATAAGGTCCGTTTTTACTTTTTTAAAAAAATTTTGGCTTAAAATTTGTCTGAAAAATAGTAAAATAAGGTCCCTTTTTACTTTAGCACTGGAAGATGATTTTATCACCTCTGCTTTGTTAATCTGTATTGAAATACATGGTGTTTAGTTATTGTTGGGATTAGTTTATGCTGTAATTGGTGCACATGGAATGTTTCAACTATCAAACATAATTTTGATGAATCATAAGCTGAAATGGGGAGTTCAATTCCCTTAAGGAAGCAAGAATTTGAAGGTGTGCTGAAAAAGTATTTCAATGCTAGGATATGTGCAGGGATTTCCAAGAATCTAGTCATTGCTAAAAGATCAAGAGTTCAAGACCAATGAGAAGCCAAACGGAAAATGGTTAAGGTATCCATTACAAAAATTTGGAAGATCAGCCATAACCCTAAATCCTAAATCCTAAACCCCAATGGTATCGAAGCTAGTGGTAGAAGCAATGGTGGCAAAAGCAGTGGTATCTGAAGTGGCCCAGAATCACAATATGGTATCTGAAGGATCTCAAGACTTGGATCAGATGGTATCTGAAGTGGATGCTCATCTTATGTTTCAGACAACTGATACAGCATGGGAAGATATGAACTCAGAACTAGATATTTATGAAGTCTGCAAAGATTTCAATTCAGATGTCAGAGATACCTTTGGAAATGGAACAATTTTTACTAATTTTGCTTATTTTGATATTGAAATGCCAAAAGCACAATGGGTAGAATATGAGTAGCCAACTTTTAGTCCAAGTGGCTACTTACCCTGGCCAATCCCAAAAGGCACAACTGGAGGATGGATTCAAGATGAATGGGCTGAGGCTAATGCAGAACAACAAGCTTCTCATGAATTAGATGAAATGAATAAAGTTGATAGTGGTACACTTTCTCTTGCTTTCACTTTGATGTATTATAAGAATAATCAAAGACTTACCCTGGCAGGACTATACTGGAAAACTATGAAACAAGATGCTAGATGTGTGAAACGGTTGACCTCAAGGTATTATTGGTTAATGGGAGTAGCATTTTCATCAATGCCTAAGCTGGGGGAACCAGCAATGATGAGTTCTGGACAATTGAAATGCAGTCGTACTATTGCCTCCTTAGCCGACAAGACTGTATATGTCATTCATGGGGATCCAGGTAAAAGGCTAGTAGTGTTTGAAATTGAAAGTTCAAGTCAGGCCCCAGGTAAGGTTAGTCCTATCTGTGTCCCTTCTTATGATAAAAATGGTGAAATGTATATCTATCCATCAAAACTTTGGGTTGAAGAAGATTATGAAGATAATCCATTTTTGGAAGAAGATCGAAAGATGTTGCAGGACGTAGTAGCTGGGCATGCTACCATTTATGATGAATACACTGCCTTATTTTATGATCAAGGTATGGAAACTCAAATCCAAGAATAAGAGGATTTAAGATTTAGATAGCACTTGATAAGAATGCTAATGTTTGATGAAGTTGATGAGCAGATACAGGACCACAATAGGAACATTGGGGATAGGCATCAAGCATTCATGCTCCGATCTAGTAGTGTAAATATTAAGCAAAAGGAACCAGTAAAAAGAGAAGAAATGTCAAAAGATCGAAAGGTGATTCTACCTTTCCATGATGCCTTGTTAACAAAGAAATCTTTTGTATCAGGATAAGAGAAGTTAGAATTTCCTGCTATTCCAAAGGATGCTATTTATAATTTTGCTAATACTTTTTCTGCTTGAATGTCTACTTCAATTAAGAAAATAGAAGCTTTACTAGACATTAAAGGTTATGGGATTCACCCAATGTTCTTGCCTTTTTTTACTAAAGGAGAAGTTGCAAAATGGAAGGCTGATGGATATCATTATGTACATATTGGACAAATCGATATAATAGTGAGTCCAAAGTTTAGCTATGACATGAGAGCTAAATATATGGTTACACTATTAGATAGTAGAATTTTGGGATCTAGTCAATATGCTAATGATGCTTGGGAAGTAGCCAAGATTTTTCAATTTCATGGTGTACTAGATTCGAATGCTTTGTGTACAATACAACCTAATTTTCAATTGGCATTAGAAGATGATTTTATTACATCTGCCTTACTTATCTGTCTTGAAATTCATGGTGTGCATTTATTACCAGGATTGGTCTACGTAGCCATAGGAGCCCACGACACGTTTCAATTATCCAATACTATTCTAATGAATCATAAGCTCAAATGGGGAGTGCAGTTTCCGCACGGGAGCAAACATTTTTCAGCATGTAGTAAAAGTATTTCAGTACCAGGATATGTTCAAGGTTTTTCTACAAATTCAGTCATTACTAAAAGACCAGGAATCCACAACCTATGAAAAGCGAACCCCAAAGTGGAGTCGCTATCCACTTCAACAGTTCGGTCGATCAGCTACAATTACTATGGAAGAAATTCCACCAACCCTGCCGTCAACCAAGTTTAAAGAAGAAGCATCTACTTCAACCAAGGCAGAATCACTTAACTATGAAACTAGAGGTACATTATTCATGCTACAAACTAGCAAAATGGTATCAGGAAAATGACTAATTTCAGGAGGAAAATGGCCACCAAGAGCCTCCTATTATACAACGGCATCAGAAGATGATCCACTAGCAACAAGGGCAGATTGTAGTTTTCTTCTCGAACATTCAATTGATTCTCCAAATCAGCAAAAAGATGAGGTAAAACAATTGAACTATCTTGTGAATTGGACCTCCTATGCAAGTCGAAATTGGAATTTATTGGAAGGAGATATAACTAATATTTACTCACTAGTTAGTGATGTCCAAACAAAAGTAACTGAAATAGAGCAGCATCTTAGAGCCTATGACGATGTCGTCGAACAACGACAACAAGCAAAGGAGGATCAACAACAACAATAGAAGAAAAGGATTACAGAATTCTTAAAGGAAGCCTATACATTAGACAAACAAATGAAGTTACCACGAGTTACAGCAAAGCCTCCACCAAAGCCATCAAGACAGCACCAAGATCCAGTAGAAAAATTGCTAGAAAAACTCCAGAAATTGAGGAAAGAAAAGGTAGGAAAGTATCCAACAAAGGAAAGGCATGAAGAAGAAGAGGAAAAATCTCCTAAGAGTTAGGCAAGTTTTGAAAAGGAAGCACAGCACAAGGATGAACATATTGATGAACTCAAAGATAATGGCTGTCAAACTAGACTAATGATGGCAAGATGATCTGATCCACCTTGGAGATATTAGCAACTATCGACCTTCTCAACTTTTCAACAATGGCCAACAACAACAGTTCTTGTTATAGACATCAACTACTTACCACCAAAATAAGTATTGCATGCTATCCAATTATGGATAGATCAATTGCAAACAGCAATGACAATATTGCAATTAGATGAAAGAACAATTATTCTGGGAGCATTTAACAGAGCCATCAGGAAAATTCGTCATTGGTCAGAAAGTTCAACACTTGAACAACAGGAGCAGATATTGCAAAGAGGATTACAAGAAGTATTTGTAGCCATAGTAACTGAATTCACTATTGATTTGTCCACTAATTTTTGACTACTAGATAAAGTTCTTTTGAGTCAAAAGAAGCTTACCAATCTGAAATACTTTGAGCAGTTTAGTGCTAAATATAGTAAAGAAGTTTATAGGTTAGCATTACATCGAGACCCTATGATCTCCTTCCTATATTTAGGAAGCCTTCTAACCAAGCTTGGGCACATGGTACTTTACAAAGCCATTGAAAAGAATATGGACCTATCTCTCACCTATTTTGCTAATATCATGCACATGGCCAGACAAGAGCTTTAGTTTGCATGTTACAATGTGAGTTTAACAAAATTGCTCACATCATGAGAAGTTTGTACTAATTTATATGGAAAAGATGTTTTTGGTAGATCACCTAGAAGACCAAGAAGAAAGAAGGTGACAAAGACAACCAATATCTGAAGATATCCAAGATTTACAAGACGAAGATGGTATAGGGATTCAAGACCGTGACAAACAAGGAGGACAATTGTGTTTGCCAAGAAAAGAAGATACCCTATCAATCGCAAAAAGGTATGCTGTTATCATTGTAAGAAATTTGGACATTATGCTTATGAATGCCCACAGTGAAAGTCAGATCCAAGGATCAAAGCATTCTTTGACAATTATTTAGAAGAATGGAAACTAGTTGATGATCCAAAGCAAGAAGAACCAACTAAGCAGATTCACTAGATTCAATTACTCTCTAGTGATAACTTAGAAAGTGAAGGGGAATTTGATGAAAAAATACACTCAAATCTAGAGGAAGATGAAAATGATCAAGAGCCGTTGAAAGGAATGATGATGCAAACCCAATTTTCAAATTGGGATAGCATAGATTTTGCTGAAGACTAGATACAACTCTCAGCAGACAACTATGCCAAAATTGATACTCGGTTGAATGATCAGGAAATGTATTTTGCATCAGAAGGTGACATTGAACAGTTAACATAGCATATGTCTAAGCAATCTCTAGAGGATCGGGACAATGACCTACATTGCAGTGAAGAATTATTAGATGTACCTAACGCATCTCAATCAGGCACAAAGCCAATGACAATCCTTCAAAAGGTACCCCCAAAATTCCTGATTACACCATATGAAAAGAGATTTCCTGTTGTTACAGAACTTGACAAAGCTCAAAGTTTATCAAAGCCTACCATTCCAGCGGAACAACAACATCAAATCAAGCATCTTATCTCTTTGCATAGCATAATCATCATACTGATCAAGTTTGTAGTCAATGGTAAGCAGAGTTGGAAGAAATATAAAGCTTTTGTTGACACTGGAGCAACCCTGAATTTCTGCCACAATGTGCTTGAGAACTGGGTGTCTCATCCAAACTTGGTAAATCTTGATACCATGAATGGAGTAAGGAGTCTAACTCAATTTGCATTCAATATTCCTATCCAGTTAGGGAATGTTTATATTGGAAAGACAAATTTTGTCCAAATTTTTAATAGTGGTTTTGATGTGGGCCTTAGAGCATATTTCATGGATACACTCTCTCCCTATACAATTGGGCTAAATTTTCTTATATATTCCAATCATAATGATGAATCTGGTCAAAAAGTAGTAATTTCCAAGATTCCACCAAAGTTGCACAAAAAAAAAACATCAACAGATCAAAAGTGTCTTCACGTTTTCCAATCCATTAGTTTCAAAAATTATTACTCAACATCAGATAGAAGATATTGCCAGAGCAAAATACAGGCATTGGCAAAAATTGATGAAAGCTTGTATTCAAGGGCTTGATGAACAAGCAGCATCTTTACTTATGAAAGTCCAAGAAGAATTATTATCATGCTGTTGCAAACATCCTCTGCAATTATAGGACAAATATAGTCTAAAAGCCTTCATCCCTATAGTACACGACATTACAGTACAAAGTAAGACAATAGTCCTCAATCTAGTAGATGTAAAAGAGCTACGATTATAGGTAGAGGAGTTTCAAAAAAAGGGATTGATCAAAGAATCTCAATCAAATTATGCCTACTCAAGTTTCATTATCCGCAACCATGCAAAAATAAAAAGAGGAAAGCCTAGAATGGTTATCAATTATATCCCGCTTAATGTAGTAACCATTAAGATAAAATAACCATTACCAAATAGAGATGTAATGATCCAAAAGGTAGCAGGAAAGAAGATCTTCAACAAATTTGATTGCAAGAGTGGGTATCATCAGATAAAAATCATTGAATAAGATATTCATAAAATAGCATTCAGCATGCCTCAAGGATTATATGAATGGCTTGTTATGCCATTTAGATTGAAGAATGCCCCATCACAATTTCAAAGAAGAATAGATGCTATTTTTGGAAAAAGTTCTGATTTTGTTTCAAATTATATAGATGATTTTTTGATCTACTTCAATTCAGTATCAAAACATGTTGAACATTTGAAGGTATTTGCTCATCTATGCAAGCAACATGGAATAGGGTTATCTGGAGATCCAAAGAAGTTTCAAATAGGAAGAAGAGAAATTGAATTTCTTGAAGTAACATTAAAAGATGAAAAAATTCATATGTAGCCACATGTTCTATAAAAGATCTCATTATTTCCAGATTAGCTAGAAAAAAAAGAACAATGTTTAAGGTTTCTTGGATGTCTTAATTATGTGGCCAAATATATAGCCATGCTATCAGACAAAACCACTGAGATTCGAAGATGCAAAAATCAAACTCTGTTTAAGTGGACACATCAAGCTACCAAGCAAGTTCAATAGTTGAAGAAAGAATGTTAGGATCTTCCTCCATTATCTCCCATCCTAAATGGACCATTCATTTTAAATATAGACGCTAGCTATGATGCATGGACCACTATGTTGCTAAGAACAGGGAAGAAAAGAGAAGAAGAAGAAATTTGCGCCTATGCTTCAGGAGCATTCTAGAAGAATGAGCTAAATTACTGGCTTGCTGAAAAAGAGATTCTTGTAGCAATCAAGGGAATAGAAAAGTTTCACATCTATCTAGTCGAAGAACCATTCATTCTGCGAACAGATTCAGCAAATTTTGCATCACTATTAAAAAGGAAAATCCACCCATCACCAAAATTGCAAAGATTTTCCTGGTGGCAATTTCTCTTGGCCCAGTATAAGTTTACTACTAAAAGAATCCCTAAAACAGTAAATCATTTACTAGATGCATTGACTAGAGAATTAAAAATGTAGCAAGCAAAGATGATGCAACCGACAAATTTAGAAGAAAGTTTTCTAGAAGGTGGATACTCTCAAAATCCAATGTAGGCTAATGAAGATTCACGTTCTTGGCCAATTCAAACATTAGAAGATAGAGTAAAATGGTGCAAAAGGATTCATAGGATGTTTCCTCAAGAATCTACCATGAGCATGTCTAAAAAATATGCTACACTAGATTTCTATCTGAATCTGGTAGGAAGAATAGATTGCATAGTAAACAATTTAAAATGGAGTTGATTGGAACCTAAGATACTTCAACACTTAACAACAATGGAAGTTCTAAACAACATCGTGCTAATTAGAAGACCATTATTCGCTAATCAGTCAGCCAGAAACTTCTTACAAGAGCTTCTTCAGAGCAATGAATGGGAAAAAAAGCTTTGCAAGTCTTTTCAACGAATCAACCTGTATCAGGAAGTCACATGGTACGAGAATGAAGGTATAGTCCCCAAAAAAGTACCTTCAGATGAGGCCACATCATCAACATCTCCATCAAATATTCTCAAAGATCTTTCAAAGCTTATTAAAAATTGCACCGATTGCACATGAACATGTGGCAAGATTTGCTCCATCCATAAAGCAATATTAAAGGCAACAAGTAGATAATGACAAGATGTCAGCAGCTAAAGATAAGGATCCAAGATGTCATCAACTGAAGATAAGGATCCAAGACGTCAGCAGCTGAAGATAATGATCCAGTTACTTGGCATGGAAGACACATAAATAGAGTTAGTCTGTCCTATATATACACATGTATCCCCTCTTGTAAAAAAACAAGCAAGAGGAATTAGCAAGTCGTGCATTGGGGTTATCTACTCAAGATAATAGTCTTAATCTATCCTTCTGTGATTGGAGCTCAATCTCTTATATGGGCTACAATCAGAGTCTGAGTGAGAATTAGAAGTCTGATTATGCTTAATAAAGTTTATATTACTGCAGTCTATCCTAAGATCTATTATGTACTAGCTGGAAGCTATGTCTATGTAGAAGTTGATGCTATAAAGGCTTGGTTAAGAAGGTTTATCCTTTGGTTATGTGTTTCTCTACTATTTAATGTGCCGTTAGAGAGCGCAAGGTGTGAGTTGAGAAAACAATCGCTATGCAAGGCAACTTGTCAAGTTTCTATTGTGTTTCTTTTACATATTCATTCTCTTTTTCGTCTAAGTGCACCATGGGTTTTAGGACATTGCAAGAATTTCATGAAAATTTGAAGAAAGCATTGCGGGTCTTGGAGTTTGGTGAATCTGAATCTCACAATAAAAAGATACCATTGATATGCATTATATATGCTTGGAACATGCCCCTATGATATCCCAATAATGTTAGGTATAACATCATCTTAACCTTCCATGGCACTTTACACATCATCATCATTCTTTCCTTCTCCCAACGATAAGTGGTCATCCATATAAGCTCTTTTTGCAATTCATCTCTATGAAGAGCTTGCATGAGGCTCTACTACTTTTTATGATACATAATCAAAGCTTCCATAACACTACTATTTTATAATGCATAATCTTTCATGAAAGAAGTGATGATAATATATATCAAGGGCTAATGTATGAGTACAACTCTAACTAGGATTGGTCAGTGATGAGTGGTGAGGTACCCCTACACTCAACCATACGAATATGAGCGTTTTCACATGCGATCTGGTCGAACTCCGCAGATGGACTAGTTGTGGCACCTAGACAGTTAGCCTTAGGTCGCAGTTTGTTGTCTTCCCACCTAGACTAGTATTATATTTTTCATGTATGGTTGAGTCCAGAGTGAGGTGTATGATGGGTTTTCTATCCTAATGCTACTCCTGAAGGTAATGAAAAGTAATATTAACTAAGCTAAGGGAGAAAGGGTAAAAGAATCTAATCTAGCCTAAGTGCGATGAGCATCCATTCCTTGATTATCCATACACATCTTGAACTTCATGCATGACTACCATTGGGATTACCAAGCACAGATCCTAGGTACACTACTGGGTTACCAAGTAGTCACACTTAAATGCTCGTAATCAAGTCGTACTCATTCTACGTTTTAACGTGAGTTTAAGGGTGAGAGAGACTAATTAGGAAAGCAGTAAATAACAATTAAAAAATAAATAAACAAAGTGAATGTGGAAATGATGAAATAATCTCGATCTTTATTGCCAGTCATGTGCATGTCCAAGTACATCACACTCGAATAAAGGATGTCGTACAATTACATTCACCACACTGTGGGCATACACTAGAAAATATTCTAACTCTGGAGGGATAAAACTACCAGAGTCTAGCTACAATCTAAATCTAAAACTAAGAAACAAGGGAGAGTTGCCTCTTATTTATAGGACTGGCGGTAGGCTGTGATATCGCGTACACGATATCACAGTAAACGACACGATATCTTGGTTACTCCAAATGACGTTTCATCATACCCCCATGACTAAATAAAAACTTGTCCTCGAGTTACAATGATTACACAATGGATAGGTATGAGATTATTAAATGGAAAATATGGGATAATGCCACAGTGTGGGAAGAAAACAAAATAAAGACACAACACACGGAATATGCTACAACTACAAAAATTTGGAACTCATGTAGTTCCTGGTGGCGATGGCTCCTCCATTGGTGCCTTCCCTTTGTCTTGTGTTCCAAGCTTTGAGGCTTGATGGCGTTGAAGTATGGCTTGGAGCTTCTCCTCTTTGGTTCGAGGGTCTTGTGCCATCCATGCTAATGTTCCAACATTTGATAGAGTTGGCACCTCCCACGGATAGGGTAGTTGCGGAAACATTTGATTAGCCTTGACATACTAAGCCGCGAACACCTATCGTTCCTCCTCATAGGCTCTGGCTTTATCCTTGTACTCATGAAAGTCTATTAGCCATTGAGCCAAGTTTGTTGCGACATCTTTTTGTCCTTGGTAGCTGGCTTTTACCACCTCAAGTTCAGAATTTGCAACTTCTAGTTTCTCCACCAGCTTCTTGTGTTCTGCAAATTCTACTTCGTATTTGATGTGGGTGGTTGCTACCTACTACTTGAGCTCTGACCTCAGGCACCCTGTTGTTAACATGGCATGATTGACATATCTTAGGTTTTTCCACTCCATGTACTCTGTCAAGTCTTGAATCTATAGGTCTGGTTTTTAACTTCCGCTTGGTGGATGAGGGCATAGGTGTCCAATATGGCCCACCAGTCAGTGTGTTGAGCACTGATAGTGTTGATTTGGGCCTTGGCCATATGGATCTCCTTTTCAAGGATCTATTTATACATCCCCACCTGATCGTGAAAATGCTCATTCATCTTCTCATGTCGTTTAGCCTCATTTTGCCACGCGCTTATCTCAATCGTTGACTTTTAACGAATGGCATGTACCTCCTCCATTGAGAGGGTTCGATTTTCTTTGGCTAAATAGCTTATGTCTTGGTTGACCTAGATGAATTTTTCTCATAATTGATGAAAGTTTTCATCGAGAAAATTCTTTTGCTTTTCTATAGTGGTCAATTGAAGGTTTTCTATAACTAGTTGCTTGTTTTCTTCTTGTAAGGCCTTGAGTGCCTTAAGATGCGCATGAGTTTACGCCTATGCTGTGAAGGCATCCCAAACAGCCTTCTCCTTTTCATTAGCCACCCTTTTATTCTCTACGATTAACTTGGTTAGTTGCTCTATTTTGAAGTTATCTAGCTGGTCTGCAGGAACAAATTGTAGAAGGTCCCGCTGTGCTGCTTGTAACACCACGAGCTACTCTTGTAGTTTCTGCACTTCAGCTTCAGCATGCTCAGCCCTCACTTCTGTTAAGACCAGCTTCCCCTTTGTGGAAATGAGGTCTAATTAAATTGCTATAACATCCTAAGGGATTTCGAACAGGTACATCATTACTTTCCCTATTTGAAGCAATCGATCAAGCACATCCTCATGTTCTGTAGGAGTCATTGAGGTTCTGGCCAAAGTTTGAGCATCCCGTGCTCCTGAGAGATCTATCGGTGGCACCACAAGTATGTTGAAGTATTCTTTGATGTGATCTATGACCACTTCTGCATCTCCCGCAGCATTTTGGTGTTGCATGACCACCACAGTGGCCCCTTCACCAATCTCTAACTGCACCTGGAAAGATGCTGCGTTTCTTGAGATCTATTGTGACCATTTACTTTCCCCTCCTCTTATGTGAATGGATACTTTCCTGCTTGTACGATCCAACAAAATCATAGGTTGAATGGCCTCATCGATGATGCAGAAGAGGTTTGCATCATCACGACTTCCCCAACTAACCATCTCAGCGATGGCCCTAAGATGGCTCATTGACGGTCTGTAGTCATGCAATGGTGGCAGCTGATCCTAGCCTGTGCTAGGCTCTGCTTCTTGTTGTTGGTTGGGACCTGTGGCTAGAGGTTGACTGGGCCCTGCAAGTTAGGTTGTAGTTGGTTCAGCCATCTGTTCTTCTTCTTGCTCTAGTCTCACCTCTTCGCCAGTGCTTTCCTTGGAGCTGGTGCCTTTAGAAATTTAGCATATGCAGCAGTTTGGGCTTTTCGAAGGACATCATTGGTGTATCCCCGAATACCAGCACATCTTCCATATCTTTCATTCTTCGAACCACCTCAAGATCTCCATCAAATATAGATGGAGTAGGTTAGCATTAACCTTTCTCATCAACACTGCACATCCTCTAGCCACATACGTCAATATTCTTTTTATGCCCTTTGTGGGGAAGAGGTGATATGTTCCAATTTTGAAGTAAACCCTCTCTTCCTTTGTCAACTCACCAAATTTTTTATCTCTGCCATAAGCCTTCTCCAACCAATTCTTTCACACATCAGGGTCTAAACGAGTGGATAACCGAACAACCTTGGGCCCTGTATTCGAAAGGTTTAACACTTCCGAAATGGCATGTGCAAAGACATCAACTATCACACCACAAATATTAACTGTGGTGCCTTGCTCCCTATTATGCCAAAGTTGATACGTCTCTCCTAGGTACCAGGCACCACTTTTAGAGAGGATAGGCCATAAGGGAGATCCTTTGAGGTTATCCCTAATGGACTCAGGAGCAAACTCTGTAAATGATTCAAAGTTTAATTCCACAATCACCACAGCGAATGTGGACTTCTCGTGGATGGCCTGAACACAATCTTGGGGCAATGTGAGCTGTTGTCCCTATTCAGGTGCTGCAGCAGCTCCTCCTTCTGCCTGCCCAGACCGTCCAGTAGGAGGTTTGTCTTGATGAATGCTAAATGATTGCTTCTCCTGTTTTGCATGTTGTCTGGTAGGTCTTTGTCTTCCACCTCCCCAAGATCGTTTGCTTCCACCTTGGGTAGGACCTTCCTGTTGTCTACGTTTTAGGACCATTTGCAATCACACGGGCCAAGCGTTAGTAAGGTTATTTTTTAAGTTAAGTTATACCTTACTGCTTGCCTTAATTAATGATCTTATGTTATCACGTGTGATAGTGCCTGAAATTTTGTAATAATGAGTCCCGTGACTTAGGTGGTTTCCATTTTAGTTTCCTAGTATACCTAGGGATTAAATGATTTTTAGGCACAGTTATTCTAAGTGTTATAGTTAATTACCCTAGATGATGTCCTTTGGATGATGATAAATTTTAAAAAATTTAGGCACTTTTCGGCAGGTGTCCCTCCCCCACGACGAAGCTGAACACTTCGGGTTCAAGTAGGTTCAAACGGAATTAAATTTGGAGTACCAGTGAGCGAAATATAGTTAGAAAAACAAGGGTCGCTCAATCGCAAGTTGTAGAGAAAAATTTCAAAAACTCCCCCGTGTGAATGACAAAATGATGCTAAGTGTTG
>MNCI01003536.1:1193457-1243224 GCA_015680685.1 Gnetum montanum
GCGATATCACGTACGATACATCGCATACGTGATATCACGTCCCTAGTGATATGAGACACCAAGAAAATACCAAAATTTTTAAGGATTTTTTTGAAATTAACATTGTAAATTGAGGACATTGGCTATTATCAAGAGTTCTAGGGCAATTTCATTACATCCAAAGGCACAATTAATGATGATGATATGGATTTTATTAATAAAACCTTGGGTGGTAAGAAAAAGGTGATGTGATGGTACATCGGAACGTTGAAATTTAGAGGGATAATAGTAGGGAGAGAGTGTTATGAAAGATAGGCTGAGGGTAAGAAATGGTGTGTGTGAGCTATGTCATAAGTTAAGATTACAAAAGATTACACAAGTGGATCCTCCCCAAAGTAAGTTTCAACCTAGAATGCCCTTGTGTAACCACACTTAGAGTGTCCGTGGGCATTAGAAGGGTTAAATGTAATCTGCACTAACTCCATAAAACACACACATGTAGTTATCACCGAAATGAGATGAAAATTCTATGCTGCACGGGACACGAGCTACAATTACACGAACAGTGAGATGAGACGAACTATAGAAAGGATCGTAGAGATTAGGACATGAGGTAACTGACCCAAGACATAGTGCATTCTGCATGTAAAGCATGATTAATGTGTCATTAACCCGTCATTCCAAGATCAGGACCAAGTCCATCCTTCTAATTAGTGACATCGCATTATTTCATCCCATGATGAACAACTATGAGAGCACCATAACAACAAGGCGTATGATCACTTGACGTTTTGTTCAAGGGAGGAGTGATTTTTATTTTGTGGCACTTTTCTTTTTTCCTTTTTTTTTAATACTGAATCTAGAGAAGCTGCTAACCTTCATGCATGGGTGCATGTCTTTCCAATTGGACCCCCTAGAACAACATTGGATTTCTAAGTGCCCTTTTGATTACTCTTACTCCCATTTTTCGTTAGATCTACAAGGATCTTAGTACAACCATGTTGCATGATAACTCTCACAGATGTCACCAAAGAGAATCCACAAGTTCCCTTGATGTCACATCCTAATCATTCCCTCTTGGTCCATCCTTCTTCATTTTGGGTACAATGAACACAAAATTAATTTTAAGTTTTAAGAATTTCAAGAATATCACTGTACCCTTGAACAGAACCTCTTATTTGTAGAGTGGATGGTGCAATGGGCTCACTATTCCAAATAATTGATCACTCGAGACACGATAACATAAAACACACCTCAACCAACGATCCACATGAGTGTTTTATTCATAGACGAGATTACTTACAAAAATGTAAATAGACAAAAAGACAAAAAGATAAAACAAGAAATTAAAAAAATGAAAAAATGGAAAACAAAAAGTTGTAAAATTAAAGAATGTGAAAAGTATTTATTAATCCTGCTTGCTATTAGAATGGGGGATATCCCTCATAGCTAAACAGTTGAGGATGGCAAGGATTAATAATTGACGATGGGGATCCTTGCATGTTGGAAGTATTCTAGCTTGGTCATATTTACCCCATCGGGTTTCACACACTTGATTATAATAAGCATAGTGGGGCAATTTGTGCGATGTAGTTCTCGGATAATAAGTTGACCCACTATGATGTTGGCGACCATTAGATGGTATGCAAGGATTGGGTTGTCGCTCTTCATTCATGCGTTTATTAGGCCATATCGTTGTTGGAGTGTGAGTTGGTGGCCCTGATGAAGTTACATGAAGCATTGGGTTCAAAGGCAAGGGTGCACCATAGTGTGGGACTTGTGTTAAGTTGGAGAATGTAGTGGCCTCAAAATTGTGTTGTCCCTTCTTCTAGATATGTTTAAAGAAGGGGCGCTTTGGATGTCGAGGAGGCTGTTCACTGCTATTGGTAGAAGTAGCATAAGTAATGTTCATGGGTTGTTGCGGTGGTGCAGACACCTTAGGAATAGTTGGTGGTGATGTAGAAGGAAGGAAAGGATGAGAATGTTGAAAATTAGGAGGAGTATAAGGTGCACAAGGTGGTGGTTGTATTGAAGGCATGGGTTGATAGTATTGTGGAGAATAGTACTATGGTGAGATAGAGTATGTTGGCCTAGATGGAGAAACAAGATGTTGAACAAGATAAGCAGTTGGATTCGGATGATATGAAGGGTGTCTCCAGTCTAGTGGTGGTCTCCCCCATGACTAGGATTGTTGCCACTGTGACTGAACATAGTATCTCTATACAAACTCTGGATATAACATGTTTCCCCAATGCTCATGTAAATGTAACAATATTGGGCATTGGCCCTTGGGGTGATCATACAGGCATATGTTACATTCATACATATGATTGGCAATTGAGCTCTTATTTTCCTTATCCCTTATTTTCGATTGTCTAATGTTTTGTCTTGCTTCTTGGGTTTGTCAAAATTCTATCTCCAATAATGTTGATAAATTCTCCACACTTTTGATTCATCCATTCCAACATCTTATTGATATTTGCCTCAACTTCTTCTAATGTTTGTTGTGTTGGCAAAGATGATGTTTCCACCTTGAGATTGGTTGATTTCTCCTTTTTATGATCATGGATCTTTGTTAAGTTGATATTTTGATCCCGTTGATGTTTTTCAACTCTCCCATCTAGCCAGTTCTCCTTCTTCTTTTGCTACCCACCTAATAAGCTCTTGGACTTGATGAGTTCATAGTTTGTATAATTGCCCTTAGGCATACATCCCTAAGGTCTCTCTTGTTTCATTACGTAGCCCATCAATGATATGGTACATTAGCCTTTACTTGGAAAACCCATCGCCTGGACAGTTGTTTAACAGTGCATAATATCCTTCTAAGGCCATGTCCAAGGGTTCGTGTTGTGCTTGTTTCCATCCTTGGATTTGTTTCCTCAAGGCTGACACTCTTGCATAGGTTTGATATTTTTCATTAAAGACTTCTACCATTGTTGACCAACGTTATATTGAATTTGGTTTTAACGATCTATACCATACTTTTGCTTGGCCAACGAGTGTATGAGGAAAGAGCATAAATTTTTGCCACCCGTTATCAATGTTATTCCAAGTAAAGGCATTGTAGAAGGCTTGTAAATGTTGATGTGAATCTAATTCATGGCCTCTTGAAAATTTAGGAAAGTTGTTTAAATTGAGCCTGGGTAGACGACTCTCTTTGCGATGCCTACGTGAGATTCGAACAGCCTCTTGTATTTGCGTTAAGCTTGCAGTGGCCAGTAGGGGTCGTCATCGGGTAAGTTATGCTTCCGTGCGTTGTGATGATGTTTTTTTCGTTCATGTTTATAAGAAACCCCCACTTCAGGTTGTGTACTCCAATCTTCATCGTCATATAGTTTGTTGGTTTTCCAATGAACTTCCTCACTAAGTGTGCCATTATTATAGTCTTGTAGGAGAGGCATAGTTGTGAAGTTGTGTGTGAAATTACATGTGACTTTTACTAATTATTTCTTCTTAAAAGATATATCATTAATTCCTTTACAGTGACCTTATATGATATAACTATTTTAGATAACTAGCACCATCCCCGGCAACGGCGCCAATGATGAGTGGCGAGGTACCCCTACACTCAACCATATGAATACGAGTGTTTTCATGCACGATCCGGTCAAACTCCACAGATATACTAGTTGTGGCACCTAGATAGTTAAGTTTACTATCTTCCCACATGGACTAGTATTATATTTGTCACGTATGGTTTAGTCCAAAGTGAGGTGTATGATGGGTTTTCTATCCTAATGCTACTCCTGAAGGTAATGAAAAGTAATATTAACTAAGCTAAGGGAGAAAGGGTAAGAGAATCTAATCCAGCCTAAGTGCAATAAGCATCTGTTCCTTGATTATTCGTACACATCTTGGACTTCCTGCACGACTACCACTGGGATTACCAAGCGCAGATCCTAGGTACGCTACTAGGTTACCAAGTAGTCACACTTAAATGCTCGTAATCAAGTCGTACTCATTCTGTGTTTTAACGTGAGTTTAAGGGTGAGAGAGACTAATTACGAAAGCATTAAATAAAAATTAAACAAATAAATAAACAAAGTAAATGCAGTAATGATGAAGTAATCTCGATCTTTATTGTCGATCATGTGCGTGTCCAAGTATGTCACACTAGAATAAAGGATGTCGTACAATTACATTCACCACACTGCGGGCATACACTGGAAAATATTCTAACTCTAGAGGGATAAAATTGCCAGAGTCTAGCTACAATCTAAATATAAAAACTGAGAAACAAGGGAGAGCCACCTCTTATTTATAGGATTGGCAGCGGGCTATAATATTGCGTACGCAATATCGCAGTAAACGACGCGATATCGCAGTAAACGATGCGATATCGCGGTTGCCCCAAATGACGTCTCATCAGTTGGTGAATTATTCAAAACCTAAAGACTCAATGTTCATCTTACTCATCCCAATTAGGCAAGGTCCTAAGAAAATTAGTAGATAAGTAAAACCTAACCTCTTTCAAATAGTTGCACCTAAGATAGAAGTCAGATGTCACAACTTGAAAAATAAGCACCTAACACCTTATCTTGCTGATCCGCAAAAGGGCAAAGGGCAAAAGAAAAAGGAAAAATACATACATCTTACCTTGAACAAAACCTGCATGACTTAACAAGGCAAGCATCTTACCGTACCCTAGGGAACCATGATGGACATATTACCTTGACATCCATCCACACTATACAATGTGCCAACCTACCTTGTGATTTATTTTAACTTTGACTAATGTCCAACATTCATATATTTTTGAGTGACATGCCTATGTTGTTTGCTACAGATACAGACTTCTCCTACTGCTGTTGATCTCCTGCATACTTGACTGATTTGTTTAGCAGAGACAAAACCAATAGGCAAGCTCCAGCCAAAGCTACTCAGCTCTCACATCACTCCAGATCCAATTCAATAAAATCCACATCACTCACTGTGGTTGAAAAAATCTAAATACTACGTAAAGATTGGACGATTGAAACTTTCGTTAACAAGATAAACAAAATTGGCAATAAGGGATGACCAATAAAATCATTATTTTAAAGTTGTCAAGGAAAGGCAAACATCGGACAAGGAAAACATTAACAAATTCAAGAACGAGGTTCCAGTAACTTTATCTTCCTTAACTTGGAACTAAAGTTCTACAAGAAGAACAACAAATAATGGTGTAATGAAAAAAGGATATTCACCAATGTATTGGATCATATTAGTAATTAAAATATTAGTCAATGGCTTTGTAGTAGCTAGTGATTAGACTTTTGATTGTGGTTGATATATGGAAGCCTTTAATAGATCCATTTATTTTTGTAATTATGCAAGTTCTTCTTGATATGCAACAACTTCACCTTCTTTAGAGCTTAAGTTCAAATGATATTCTTTAGCTAATTCATTTGTTGCATGCATGCATTCCTTTGTTTCTTGGATGTTTACTTGTAATGCTTGATGCTTGTCCATAAGTTCCTAGTTTGTGTTACAATGATCTTTCATCTCTTACTTAAGTTAAGTATTTTTAATCTTAAGTTCCTCAACTTCTTATTGGTACTTTTTCTTCATCTTTATAACTACTTTAGTTATATCCATAGGCTAGGATTGTTGTCCTTATCCTTGATTTACTAGCTATAATCTAGGCTTTATATATACCTTGTATTATTTCACTACCTATGCAAAGTTCTGAAAATCCTTCTTCATCTTATCATATTTTCTAACTTGTGTTTGACTCACTATCTTCCAGTCTTCATTTTCTTTCTAAACAAGTAATAATTTTATTAATGCATCTACATTTTCATCATTCTTTCAATCCTCAACTTGTCAAAATGTACATAATGAATCATGAACTCCAGGTATAGATATATTCCTAATCTTATAAGCTAATGATAATTCAACATGTTCTATTTTTTAGAATCTAGCTAATACTTTACTTTCATTATCGACATCCCTACTCCATTACTTTACCAATTCTTCTTAGAAGAGTTGATTATTATTTAATTCAAAACAATAAGGAATTTCTATACAAGGTAGATAATTTTGTGCTCCAGTCAACTTACAAGTATTGATCGATATTAAGTTAACACAAGCCTTTAAGATATGTGTTACCTTAGTCATATTCATAACTTAACTATTTTGTTCTATGGCCTTGACATCAAGAATGGCTAAGCCTATGAATGACTTAGGATGTATCTTTTTGGCATAATTGGGAGGAGGGGTAATAGAGAATTGTTTACAAAGATACTTCTCCCTTTTATGAATAACTATGTTCATCTCCTTCTATTTTCTAGTCTTATGAATAATAGGTATGGCTTTGAGCTTCTTTGAAGATTATGCACTTGAGGGAGTAGTTAACATAGTATACTTAGATGTTGTTCATATGTTCATGCTAGTACTTGTTATTACTATGGCTACGCTTTCTTCTATGGTTATGATTGATATGTCACAAATCATGGTCTTTGCTTTATTATTTAGGTTCATAACCTCTCTTTCTACTAGTAGAACAAGAATTAACAAATTTTTTGGTATCTAAGCAATAATTCTTTACTACAAAGTTTCTTTGTCAATAATGTCAAGAGTTCTCCATAGTCAAATTTCCTAATCCAACCTTCATGAAGTTTTGTAAGTATATAGTGGAAGTTTTACACCATGATTCCTACCATCTATACTTTAATTTCTAGGCTTAAACATAGAATAAAATCTTAAGAATATCCCATTAGACATTTGTACAATGATCTCCACAATCCATCTAACTATTGTAAATTTTGCACATGGATTTTAGAGGTTGATCCAATGCATTAATAGTATTCCAAACATTTGCTCGATGGTCTTCCAAACATGGCTTTGACAAAATGCCAGTAGAACAACAGTGAAAAATACATGATTTTAGTTTTAGATACATAGCATAGAAAAACAATGGTGGTGATGAGAAAAAAATGCAATAATCTAGGATTCATGGTTATGATGTTGTTGTTACTCTTTGTCTTAACATTAAGGGTAGATAAATACAAAACCTTTGTCCCACATTGAGTTTGAATTATCTAGTAATATTTGAGAAAAAGCATACTTCTTAAATTTCTTTATTTTTTTTAATTTTTTTAAATAAAATGAAATGAAGCTTTCATACATTGGAAGAACCATAGGATCTATTGGACAGATATTATATTTTCATGGGAAATAATGATAGATTCTACAAATTAGCATCATCTTGGTTATTGTTATTGGAATTTGGATGCTCGTCAAAGCATTTCTAAATTTGTGAGTCTTGCAAATCTACTTGCTATCATAGCAATTTGCTAAAGAGTCATGTGAAAGTCTAGGTGTGTTGAAGCTTATGTTGCATCAACTAGAAGCTGTGTTTTGTGGAAATGAATGCAATAAAGCTTGGTTGAAAGGAAGTTCCTTTGCTTCTGTGTACTCCTTCATTGAATGCACCGTGAGAGACTAGAGCACAAGGTGAGTGGAGTAACGAGCACAATGAGAGAAAGCTTGCTAGATTCTATTGCTTTGTTTCCACATATTCATTGTCTTTCTCATTGAATGCCATGGGTATTAAAATGCCAAGAGGATTTCACGATGAATTGTGGAAAGTGTTGTGATTTGTATTGGAGGATTGCAAGGATCCTCAACCCCAACATGGTATCAGAGCCCAGGAGAATGTCCAAGAGAATACTCAAGAGAATGTCCAGGAACCAAGTACTGAACAAGAGATGGTTCAAGAATGTCTTGTGGTAGAAGATGTTGTAGGTAATGTCAATATGGCAGAAAGTGTAGGGTCTTCTTATCCCCTATTTAACCCAATGGATATTCAAGAGCCAATCTATCTAGAAATGCTATGATCGAGTAGCATAAGTCTGAAGAATAAAGAACATCTCAAAGAAGGTGAAGAATTGTCAAATGAGCAAAAGGAGATTCTACCACTCCATAAAGCCTTATTGAGTAAGAAGTCATTTGTTTCAAGTGACAGTAGAATAGAATTTCCAGAAATCATATAAGATGCAATTTATAAGTTTTCTAGTCTCTTCTCTGCTATAATGTTAACATCCATTAAGTAGTCAGAAGCCTTGTTAGATATTAAAGGTCATAAAATTAGGCTAGTCTTTTTACCTTTCTTTACTAAAGTTGAAGTGTCAAAGTGGAAATCTGAAGGATATAATTATGTACATTTGGGCCAAATTAATATCATAGTCAGTCCTAAGTTCAATTATGATATAGGTGCAAAATACATGATCACACTATTAGATAGTCATGTGATAGGGGCAAGTTTAGATTTTAATCTGGAAGAAGCATGGAAAACCACAAAAATTTGTCAATTTCATGGCATGTTGAATGCCAATGTGCTTTGTACAGTTCAACCAAATTATCAATTAGCACTGGAAGATGATTTTATCACCTCTACTTTGTTAATCTGTATTGAAATACATGGTGTTCAATTATTGTCGGGATCACATGGAATGTTTCAACTGTCAAACACAATTTTAAAGAATCATAAGTTGAAATGGGGAGCTCAATTCCCTCAAGGAAGCAAGCATTTGAAGGCGTATGGAAAAAATATTTCAGTGCCATGATACGTGCAAGGATTCCCAATTATCTAGTCACTACTAAAAGATCAAGAGTTCAGGACCTATGAGAAGACAAAGGAAATATGGTCAAGGTATCCATTACAAAAATTTGGAAGATTAGCCACGATCACTATGTAAGCCATTCCTCCAACATTGCCTCCAACCAAGTTCAAAGAATGAGAATCATCATCATCAAGGTAGAAACCTGAGTCACCAAATTTCGATACTAGAGGAACACTGTTCATGCTACAGCCTTGGCATAGAATCATTAGTGGATGAAGATTCGTCATGGGAGGAAAATGGCCCCTGAGGGCATCATATCATACAACAACATTAGAAGATGATTCGCCAACCACTAGAGTATATTGCAGTTTCTTACTAGAACATTCAATTAACTCACAAACTCAGCAAAAGGATGAGGTACGACAATTGAATTATTTGGTTAATTGGACCAATTATCTTCAAGAAAATTGGAATAGATTTGAAGGAAATGTGGTCAATCTAGAACACTTGATTGGTGATGTCCAAGTTCACATAAAAGAAGTTGAAGATCATCTAAAGGCTTATGATGAAGCAGTTCAACAATGATAGAGTTAGAGAGAAAATGGTAAGGAACAACGTTGACAAAAGATAACAACATTGGTAAAAGAGGCATACACACTAGATAAGCAAATTTGAGTGCCACAAATGGAAGCAAAGCCACCTCCAAAACCACAACTCCAAGTGCGAGAGCCTTTGAAGGATTTAGCTAAGAAATTGAGAAAGCTAAGAAAAGAAAAAGAAGGAAAAAGAGGTCAAGCAGAAGTAGAAGCATTGTAAAAAGAAGCGGAAGAAAAAGAAAGGCAAGAAGGTTTTGAACCAACACGGTCCCCAAAGAAGATTGAAGGTTTGGATGAAGATTTTGGTTGTCAGAATAGATTAATGATGGCAAGAAGAGCAATACCACCTTGGCAGCAATATCACCAACCACTAGCATTTTTAGCCTTTTAACAATGGTTAGCAACCATTGTCCCAGTCATCAACATTGATTATTTGCCACTCAAATAAGTCCTACATGTCATTCACTTATGGATTGATCAGCTTAGAATAGTAATGAAAATTTTTCAACTTGATAAAAGAACCATCATCATTGGTGCATTCACTCATGTAGTCGGAAAAATAGAGCATTAGTGGAAGAGTTCCACTCTAGATCAGTAGGAGCAAATTTTGCAGCAAGGTTTACAATGTGTATTTGTTTCTTTGTTTACCAAATTCACATTAGATTTGTCAGTAAATTTGAGATCGAAAGGAAAATTTTTGTTGAGTCAAATAAAGTTGAAAAATTTAAAGTATTTTGAACAATTTAGTACTGAATATGGAAAAGAGGTCTATCGGTTAGCATTGCATCAAGATCCCTTGATTGCCTATATGTATTTGGGAAGTTTGCTAGCAAAGTTAGGTCACATGGTGCTATACAAAGCCATAAAGAAGAACATAGATTTTTCACTCACCTATTTTTCAAATGTTGTTCACATGGTAAGAAAGGAACTCTAATTTTCTTGTTACAATGTCAGTTTGACAAAATTGTTACCATTAGCAGAACCCTATGCAAACCTAGATGGAGTTGATGTATTCGGCAATCCATGCAAAAAGCTATATCGAATAAGGAAACATGCAATCATAGAAGACCACCATGAAAAAATCCCATATTTTCAAAGAAAAGATGGTTTAAAGGATTCAAGCCAAGAAGATGGAGTCATCGTACCAATTTATTTGTAAAAAGAAGAAAGTAGCCAGTCAATCAAAACAAGATTTGTTGTTATCATTGTAAATAGTATGGACATTATTATGCTCATGAATTTCCTTTGAATAAATCAAATCCAAAGGTAAAGACATTCTTTGAAACTCATCTTGAAGAATGGAAACCCGTGGATGATCCTAAAGAAGAGGAACTAATAAAGAAAATCTACTAAATTCAATTTCTTTCAAACACAAAAGAAGATGAAGATGGCCATGATGTAGAAGAAAATAGTGACATTGACCAAGAGATAGATCCAGAGTAAGATGAAGAAATAGAAGCTCGTGGATTCATGATGAACACTTCTTTGCCAGAATGGGATGAATCAACAAAAGACTAGATGCAAAATCTCACAATGAAGGACTATGCAGAAATTGAAAGTTGATTAAATGATAAGGAAATGTATTTTGCATCAGATGGAGATATGGAATAGTTGACACAGCAAATGTCCAACCATACCATCAATAACTTCACTGATGAAGAAGCAAGTTTGTCTTCAATGTTTCATTGTAAGGAAACATTGCCAAAAGGATTTTCAAAAACTATGAGTTCATCAATGGATGAGAAGCCACCACCAAAAATCACAAAAGTTTCTGATTACACCATATGAGAAGAGATTCCCAGTTTCAACATAAGTCAAGCATGCTCAAATCAAAGGCCAATCCACAATTCTGTAGGAACAACAATATCAAATCAAACATTTGATATCCCTACATAGTGTCATCATAATTCCAATCAAATTAGCAATTGATGGAGAAAGAAAATGGTGAAAGTATCAAACATTTGTTGATATAGGAGCAATGCTAAATTTCTGTCACAAAGATATTTTTGACAATTAGGTTGTCAATCCAAATCGAATGAAGCTTGACATAATGAATGGGGTAAGACAACTAACACACTTTTCTTTTGATGTGCTAGTTCAATTTGTGGATGTCTACATTAGAAAAAATCAACTTTGTGCAAATTTGAGATAGCAGATTTGATGTAGGCATAGGTTCTCATTTTATGAATTCCTTATCACCATGTACAATAGGATTAGATTTGTTCATTTTTTCTAATCCAAATGATGAGCCTCGCCAAAAATTAGTCGTAAGTCAAATTCCACCAAAGCTACATCACAACAAACACCAGCAGATCAGAAGTGCATTCAAATCAAATAATCCATCAATTTTAAAGATAATCACCTAGCACCAATTGGAAGAAATAGCAAGGTAGAAATATCATAATCAACAAAAGTTAATGAAGGCTAGTCTATTTGACATGGAAGAACGGGATGCATATCTACTTCTTTCAGCTGAAGAGGAACTTCGAAAATGTTGCTGTGAACATCCTCTTCAGTTTTGGGATAAGGATAGTACTGAAGCTTTCATTCCCATAGTCCATGACATTCTTGTCTAGAGCAAAACTATAGTACTAAATTCTATGGATACTAAAGAACTACGAATTCAAGTTGAAGAATTTCTAAATCACGGATTAATTTGAGAATCCTAGTCCAACTATGCCTTTGCAAGTTTCATAGTAAGAAATCATGCAGAAATTAAAAGGGGCAAGCCCAAAATGATGATAAACTACATTCCTCTTAATGCTATGATAGTAGAAGTTAAATGGCCACTACCAAATCGAGAAGTTCTTATCCAGAAGGTTGTCGAAAAATGAATTTTTAGTAAGTTTGATTGCAAAAGCAAGTATCATTAGATCAAGATAGTAGCACAAGATATTCACAAGATAGCTTTTAGCACTTCTCAAAGTCTATATGAATGGATGGTTATGCCGTTTGCTTTGAAAAATGCCTCAGCTCAATTTCAGAGAAGAATGGATTCCATTTTTGGTAATGTTTCTGATTTTGTAGCCAACTACATTGACGATTTTGTGGTATATTCTAATTCAATTGAAGAGCATGCAAAGCATCTGAAAAATTTTGGTCAGTTATGTCAAAAACATGGAATTAGATTTTCTGCAGATTCAAAGAAGTTTCAAAATGTGGATGATACAACTTTTTGGGTGGATTGTCGAATACATTAACTCCATCTAGGTTTGCATAGGCTTCTCTTAATGGTAACAATTTTGTTAAACTGAGATTGTAACAAGCAAACTAAAGTTCCTTTCTTGCCATGTGAACAATATTTGAAAAATAGGTGAGTGACAGATCTATGTTCTTCTCTATGACTTTGTACAGCACCATGTGACCTAACTTTGCTGGCAAACTTCCAAATACAAATAGACAATCAATGGATCTCGATGTAATGCTAACCAATAGACCTCTTTTCCATATTCAACACTAAATTATTCAAAATACTTTAAATTTTTCAACTTTCTTTGACTCAACAACAATTTGTCTTTCAATCTCAAATTTACTGAAAAATCTAATGTGAATTCGGTAACCAAAGAAAGAAACATAACTTGTAACCTTGCTACAAAATTTGCTTCTGCTGATCTAGAGTAGAACTCTTCCATCAATGCCATATTTTTTCGGCTACATGAGTGAATGCACCGATGATGATGGTTCTTTCATCAAGTTGCAAAACTATCATTGCTATTCTGAACTAATCAATCCATAAGAGAATGGCATGTAGGACTTCTTTGGGTGGAAAATAATTAATGTTGATGATTGGGACAGTGGCTGTTGGCCATTGTTGAAAGGCTGAAAATGCTGGCAGTTGGTGACATTGCTACCAAGGTGGTACTGCTCTTCTTGCCATCATTAATCTAGTCTAACAACCAAAATCTTCATCCAAACCTTCAATCTTCTTTGGGGACCATGTTGGTTCGGAACCTTCTTAACTTTCTTTTTCTTCCACTTCTTTCTACAATGCTTCTGCTTCTACTTGAGCTATTTCTTCTTCTTTTTTTTCCTTAGCTTTCTCAATTTCTCAACTAGATCCTTCAATGGCTCTCACACTTCGAGTTATGGTTTTGGAGGTGGCTTTGCTTCCATTTGTGACACTTGAATTTGGTTATCTAGTGTGTATGCCTCTTTTAGCAGTGTTACTATCTTTTGTTGGCATTGTTCCTTACCATTTTCTCTCTGACTTTGCCATTGTTGGACTGCTTCATCATAAGCCTTCAAATGATCTTCAACTTCTTTTATGCAAACTTGGAAATCACCAATCAAGTGTTCTAGATTGACCACATTTCCTTTTAATCTATTCCAATTGTGCTAAAGATAATTGGTCCAATTAACCAAATAATTCAATTGTCATACCTCATCCTTTTGCTACATTTGTGAGTCAATTGAATGTTTTACTAAGAAACTGCAATATGCTTTGGTGGTTGGCAAATCATCTTCTGATGTAGTTGTATGATATGACGTCCTTGGGGATCATTTTCCTCCCATGACTAATCTTCGTTCACCAATGATTCTATGTTAACGTTCCTCTAGTGTCGAAATTTGGTGACTCAAGTTTCTACCTTGATGATGATGGTTCTTCTTCTTTGAACTTAGCTGGAGGCAATGTTGGAGGGATGGCTTACAAAGTGATTGTGGCTGGTCTTCCAAATTGTTGTAATGGATACCTTGACCATCTTTCCTTTGGCTTCTCATAGGTCTTGAACTCTTGATCTTTTAGCAACGACTAGATTCTTGGAAATCTTTGCACATATCATGGCACTAAAATACTTTTTCCACACGCCTTCAAATGCTTGCTACCTTGAGGGAATTGAACTCCCCCACTTCAACTTATGATTCATCATAATTGTGTTTGACAGTTGAAACATTCCATGTGCACCAATTACAACATAAACTGATCTCGACAATAACTAAACACCATGTATTTCAATACAAATTAACAAAGCAAAGGTGATAAAATCATCTTCCAGTGCTAATTGATAATTTTTTTGAAGTGTACAGAGTGCATTAGCATTCAACATGCCATGAAATTGACAAATTTTTGCAGTTTCCCATGCTTCTTCGAGATCAGAATCTAAACTTGCCCCTATCACACGACTATCTAACAGTGTGACCATGTATTCTACACCTATATCATAGTTGAACTTAGGACTAACTATGATATCAATTTGGCCCAAATGTACATAAGTATATCCTTCAGATTTCACTTTGACACTTCATCTTCAATAAAAGTAAAAAGACTAGCCTAATTCAATGACCTTTAATATCTAACAAGGCTTCTGACTGCTTAATGGACATTGACATTCTAGCAGATAAGAGACCAATACACTTATAAATTGCATCTTTTGTGATTTCTAGAAATTCTATTCTACTATTGTAAATTGACATTCTATAAAGGGGACTTTCCAATAATCATGGGAAGGGCTTGGTTGAGTAGCATTAAGGCACAGTTGTAAATTAAAGACCAATCCTTAGATATTTTCAACAAAAATGAATTTGAAAAGATTAAGAAGAAGAGAGCTCCATGCATTGCGTACAATGACATAGGGTGCAACTGTATGCAAAAACTATGGTCTATGAAAAGTACAACTATCACAGTATGTAGGTAGTGTGAAGATGTGCTTGAAATTCAAAGGTACCTATATGCAGCAGCGACAAAATAGGAGGGCACCCAGTGGTTGACAGCTAATCCTGATAGTAGCTCAACAATATGTATGGAACCAACTGAGAGCCTAACGAGTGCCTATGTTGAAGGCATGGATGAACTAGAGCAATTTCATCACCAACTATTTGATGATGAACCTAATGACACTAATTGAGGAGAGTTGGAGATCCCTGAAAGTTTTAAATAGGAGCCCCTTTAGCTAAAACCTTTACAAGCTAGAATGAAATATGTCTTTTTAAAAAATGGGAAGTCAGTTATTATCAATGCCAACCTTGCTCCTATGCAAAAAAAGAAGCTATTGGAGGTGGTCAAAAAATGGCCAACAGTCTTTGCTTGATCATATCTTGAACTCACTGGAATTGATCCTAGGATATGCCAACATTGCATCTACATAGATTCTTTCATGAAGCCAAAGAGGCAGCTGCAGCAATGGTTGAATGCCAAACTTAGGTAGATCATCAAGGAGGAGATTGAAAATCTCCTCAAGGTGGGGTTCATCTATCCCATTACAAATAGTGATTAGGTTAGCCCACTTGTGATAGTGCCAAAGAAAGGTGGCAAATGAAGGGTTTGTATTGACTTCAAGCTATTGAACATGGTAACTTATAAAGATCATTTTCTATTACCATTTGTGGACCAGGTGTTGGAGACCATTTCTAGGAATTATTCTTATAGGTTTCTGGATGGTTATAGTGGCTATAACCAAATTCAAATTACATCAAAGGATCAAGTTAAAATAATGTTCACAAGTCCTTAGGGGACTTTTGCATACAGAAAGATGTTATTGATCTATGCAATGCCCCTGCAACCTTCCAATGCCTTGTCCTAAATATCTTTCAATAGTAGAGTGATATTGAGGTGAAATTCTTCATGGATGACTTCTCCACCTATGGGGCTACATTTGAGAAAGCCCTAAACCATCTTGAGCAAGTGCTAAAAAGGTGTGTGGAGATAAACCTTTGGCTTAACTAGCCAAAAAGCCATATGATAGTCCAGAAAGACATTATTTTGGAGCACTTTACATCTGAAAAAGGGATTGAGGTGGATCCTAAAAAAATAAAGGTCATCCAAGGAATTACTAGATAGCCAGAAAAAGTCAAAGATATGAGGTCATTCCTTGGATACACTAGCTACTATCACCAATTAATAGAGAATTTCTCTAACATCATTAAACTATTGGTGAAGCTGACAAAGAAGGATGCTCCATTTTTCTGGACTGAGGAATGTGATAATGCATTCTAGCACCTCAAGAAGAAGCTCATGGAAGCTCCAATTCTATGAGCATCTAATTGGTCCAAACCATTCCACATCATGATGGATGCAAGAAATTGTCTTAGGAGTTGTGCTCATGCAATTGGATGATTAGAAATGTCCTTACTACATCCACTACATGAGCCAAAGCATTGTGGGTGCACAACTGAATTACACCACAGTAGAGAAAGAATTGATGGCAATGGTGTTCACCTTAGAGAAATTTAGGTACTATGTGTTTGGGTAGAAGGTGTTTGTGCACATAGATCATAGTGCAATCTAGTTCCTGATGAACAAACCAACAGCAAGCCCCCATATCATACGATGGCTTTTGATCTTGCAAGAATTCAATCTCACGATGGTAGATTGAAAGAGATCTGAGAACATGGTCACTGAACATTGTCTTAGTTGCGGTGAGATAACAAAGAGGAGGAGAGCCCATTGTCTAATCAATTTCTTAATGAATTCTTCTTTTTTAAGTCTATAATTGAACAAATGCCTAATGAGCCTAACTAGTATCATGGCATTCTCACCTATCTTCTTACTCATGAGATGCCACATGAGTTGGACCACAAGAAGAAATAATAGTTTCTTAACTAGGTGAAATGCTTCATGGAAATCAACAAACACCTTTACAATATGTGCACCAATGGCCTAGTTCATTGGTCTATCCCTAATGCTGATCAACTATGCATTCTTCAAGATGCTCATGAGGACCCTTGTGAGGACCACTATGTTGGGAGACGCATGGATATTAAGATCCTAATGGTAGGGTATTATTGGCCAGTACTCTTCAAGGATGCTTACTAATTCATCTACTCTTGTGAATGCTGCCAACATGATGGTGGAATGACTACTCATATGGAGGGACCTTAGCAATGGATCAAACCACTATAACCCTTCTACATCTGGGGCATTGACTTCATGGATCCCATCACTCCCATGTCAAATGGAAAGACATACATCATAGTTGCTATTCACTATTGTAAAAAATGAGTAGATGTAATAGCCACCACCAACTATACATCTTTTACAACTACTCGATTTATACAACAAAATGTTGTCAATAGGTTTGGTATGCCATGTGCACTTATTTCTAACAATGGTACTCACTTTACAAGCACTACTTTTTGGAAGCTCATGCAACGCTTGGGGGTAGAACATAAATTAATAACATCCTACCACTCCCAAGCCAACAGTCAAGTTGAAGTTACGAATAGGGAGATAAATAAGATCTTAACAAGAATAGTTAGTAAATATAGGAGAAACTGGAGCACTAAACATAACGATGCCCTTTGGGCCTATTGATCCACATTGAAACTCCCTATAGGCTATTCTTCCTATGAGCTGGTGTATGGAAAATTGTTAAATCTTCCTGTTTAGTTTGAGCTTCATCCACTTTCAACAACTTATGACCTTGACCTAAGTCTAGCACAAAAAGAAAGAATAATGAACCTCAACTTACTAGATAAGAATCAATTGGTAGTCCTATCATCTAACGAGTTGCATAAGGAATTCAATAAGCAACACCATGACCTCAAAATAAGGAAGGTAAAATTTCAATTAGGAGATAAGATCCTTTACTAGAACCCCACACATGTGCCACAAAGAACTAAGTTTCAAATGCTATGGGAAGGACCTTACATCATCTATGAAACCTTTCCTTTTGGGGCCATGCTGATATACAAACCTGAAAGCCCAAATAAGAAAGTGTTGGCCAACATGCAACAAATTAAACCTTTCCATGAGTCTAAGAAAGCTAGTGATCGCAACACCTCCTTAGATGGACAAGTATGCTTAATATTTCGGATCTCCTCCATTCAACTCAGTCGTGGGGGAGATGGTCATTCATGCTAAATTAATCAAAGTGGCTCCTTAGTTTTTACACTTTTTTTACCCCATTTTTTGTTTTACACTATCTTTAATATGTTTTATCTTTCTTGAATATTTTACAATTTCTTTTATATTTTACTCTATTTTGGTTTGTGTTTTTCTTATGTCTTTCTTATGTTTACCTTCTTTTCCTTTATTGCCAACAAGACACAGTGATGTTATTGCTATTATTGATGGTGGTTTGTACTATAATGTTATTTGATTGCTAAAATTTGGATTCTATCTTTGAATTTTGGTATTGATAACTAAGACATGGTTTTTTTTCATGAAACAAATAGTGAGTCCACGTCATCCACCCATAAAAAAACTCTATGATGTTCCTTGTTTTGGAGATATGGGATCCCTTCCTTAATAAAACTTGTAACGAACTTGTAACCTTGGTATTTTTTAAACTTGAGAAGGATTAAATGGATTGATACAGGTGTTACTTCAAGGGGATTCTATGCTCTCTATACTTGCCTACCCTCTTGAGTGCATGAGTATTTTCATGAGTCCTTTATCATTCTACTGTCGACCAATAAAAAAAAAGTTAAAGTCTTTACATGGTGTGGTTTCCAACCAAAAATCATAAAAATATAAAACCCAAAAAAAATGATGGGAATTCAAAGCATACTCCTTAGACTCAATTACGAGTTATAAGAACTAGTTATGGGACTAGAACAATATGTTACCCATGCCTAAAGGTCCCCTTTAACTAAGGTCCTTTCTCACTTCTTACTTTTTTCTTCTTCTCTTTAAGGAATGGTGATTAATCTGTGGGAGAATTCTTGTGTCTTGGGAGGATGGACTAGTCTGAGAGTATCGATGTGAAGTCAATGGAAGTGGTTGGTTTTGATCTAAAGTACAGACTTTATTGAGTCATCTTAACCATAACATCCACTAGGGACTTCATGTGATCATGATTCGGGACTCTATTCCACCTTCTCTTTCATTCACTACTACTTCCTATAATTCACCTTACTACTAATTTTTCATGATTTTCTTCAATGTCTTAGTTTGATATGTCAAAATTATTAGGTAGGTTCTTACAGGATTTAGTCCTTAATTTTCCACAACCATTAATCAACCATGGGGCCCACTAACTCCTTGGTTTGAAGGCATGCAAAGGAATTACGAGCATGAGCTTGCTTTGGGGAGGATCCACTTACATACCTCTTGGTTGGACTAGTTAAGTTCTTTATCCTTAGGAATTTTCATGATTACACCTTTTTGTGTATCCCATAATTGACACCTAATTGTGTACTCCTTCATAATGTTCTTCAATGAAAAACTCTTTTTTCTATGAATTCTGATGAATCACATTGTTTTTGTCTGCTATGACATCAAAGCCCAAATGTGACATTAGGTATCCAACATTGAGGACTATACGCTGGCCTATAAATATAGAGCCTGGGCTCCTAATTTGGCATCAATTTTTGCAATTTCTAGTTAGAGTAGCAAAGCTCTTGTAGTTTATTTTTTCTAGAGTTAGACTATTTTTTGAGTGCCTGTAGAAGGAGTCTAAGTGTATATGGTTCTTTGTTTGAACACTAATGTACTTGAGCACAGTAGTGTAACGGAAATAAAAATAAACTCTTTTGAAAATCCTTGCAGCACTGAGAATAGATTAATGTTTCTTTTAATGCACTTCACTTTCATGCACTTTACTTTACTGCATTTCAATTAAGCAATTAATTTTCAATTGTTAATGAACACAAGCACGACGACTTTGAGCACACATATAGTATTTGGTAACCTAGCAATGCTTAACATTTGGTAGCCCAGTAGCACTATATGTGTTTAGGATGTGTTCAAGAAAGTGGGGCGGTTACTGGTGTTAGGCTAGCTAGTAGTAGATAAATTAGATCTTAAACTACTTTACCTTCATTCTTGTTGTAGGTGATCAAAATTATAAAACATAAAATAAGAAAAATCATGTACCTTAATTACACTTAAACCATACCCCTAAGCTTCATAAATGTAGTTGGAAAGACAACAAATGTTCTCAATGCCCATTTCATTTCTTAGAAGAACTAGTGTACTAGAGAACTATAGGTCCATGAAATTCGACCGGATCACACATAAACGCCTTAGTGATTTATATGATTGGGCATAGGGGTACCTCACCACTCATCATTGGCACTATTTCTAGGGATCTTTTTGTTGTATCATGTGCTATTTAGGATTTAGTGAAAATTATTTAAATTTTTGGAATGAACCTTAGAGTCACATCACATCTTAAGATTACTACAACAAAATTTTAAAGCACACTGCATTTTTATCATCTAATTAAAATATCTTCTTCTCACAAGAGTACTTCTTTGCCCAAGTTTGATGGAGTTCATTAGTCAGTGCCTCAACAATATCAAATGGTATATGCTCATCCTGATGAGTATATACCCAATTTCACCTTCATCCTACATCAAGATGAATAGTTGTAGTGGCATGACATGGAGGGCAACATTGTGTTGCCACTCGATCAATCTATTCCTACAATGCTTTACCAAGCACTTATCCATTTGGGTCTTTAGGAACATCATGCTAAGTATGTTGTGCAAGACAGTGATGCTGAGGATTACTATCCCACAAAGGAACAACATCTCTAGGATCACCAATTAGAGCAACGTCATGAATTTGCAAAGGAAAAAGGATTTAATAATTCCCCATTTTTGCTGTATCAAAATGATGGTGGGGAACCCTTCTCTAGGGGTTTTTCATTTAGTGAAATTCCTCTCTTTGACTTCAATGATGGAGGTCAAAACTAGAACTTGCAGTCCATAATTCACAATCCTAGTTCTGGTAAGAATGGATTCAATGACAAAGAAGGATCCAAAGAGGCAAGTCAAAGTAAGGATGCAAACAATAAACAAGATCATGATCGTTGGCATGATTTTTTAAGAGGTGGTAGTAGGCACCATGATGGTGCTAGTCCTCCTTCCCTTTCCCCTTCATTGTCATCTTCTTCTTCTTCTTCTGGCTCTAATTGCAACTATAGGCAATGAGACCATGATGGAGGTGACCAAAGTGACTAACGGGACCGAAATGACCATCGGGAAAGGCAAGATCAAGGGCATGGACATTCAAGAGAGGTACATCACCATGAACAAAGGGGTAGTAGAGGGCATTGTAGGCACCATGATCAAGACCTTGATGAGCCTTTGCTTACTACTCAAAGTATGCTCAATATTGTAGAGGTGGTACGAATTCCAATAACGCATGTGAAGGATAGTCTAATCAAAAGGCTAAACATGAACAATATTTCTTGATTCAAAGGAGGATATAACTCTGATCCACAAAACCATCTCCAAGCTTTTCAAGATGCATGCACCTTGTAGAATATAGAAAATGAGTGGCCAAAACTTAAGTTGTTCCCAAGGACACTCATCAAAGAAGCAGAGAACTACTACCAGTACTTAGAGCTAGAATCTATTAAACAATGGAGTACCATGCTTGAATTGTTTAATGATAAATATCAAACATACTCCAAAGTGTCCAATTTTAGAAGGTAAATCCAAAGATGAAAACAAGGAACACATGAACCCTTGGATGCCACCATCGATTGATACTATTCCTTAATGAACAAATATCCTGGTGATCGTTATTCTCAAGTAGATCAACTTTGCCACATTATAGACAAGCTTTGATCAAAAATGACGAAAACCCTTGGTGTCTATGCCCGTGGGCAACTGTAACAATTAAGTGCTTGTCAAATACAAAGATTAATCAAGCAAATAGCTAAAGAGGAGGGTGCATTAAAAAAAAGAAAAAGTGCATAAGAGTATAACTGTGATCCTTCCATTCATAACAAGGAGGTTCGATTCTGTGACAGTAAGGACCAATCCACATCTGATGAGGTGGTGAATAGGAAAACCTTACCATTCCAAAAATTTAAATCTAAAATTATGGCCAAGGTTGATTAGTTATAGGACTCCATTGATAGTAGATTCCAAGCTATTCTAAAAATTTTTGAAGAGTCTAAAGAACAAGGTAGTAATCATGAGTGCAAGAGGCACAAGGAAGTTGAACGTGCCTGTCACAAAGGTAAGGGCAAGATTGCTATGATAGAAGGGGTTATAGAAAGCAAATTAGATGATGATGATGGGGTGTGACATCTACCAATATGTATATCCTAAGGAACGTTGCCCCATTATGTTACACTTATAGGAGTTTGGGATGTATGCTTTGAATCCATGACTAACACAAAGGCAAACATCCAAATGATTACCTTATCCTCAAGGTAATTTTAGGCAGTTCTACCAGCAACAATCGTATTATCCAAGTGGAGCTCCACCACACCCATATGAGCAATATCAATAGTGGGTACAACCACAGTCATGGGCACTGGCACCACCAAGGTAGCAATACCCTTATTGATAGCTTGATCCTTATGGTTACTATGTTTAGCAACCCTTATCTTCACATGACTCCTCCAACCATGTTTCTACTTTCCAATCTCACTACCACCCTTCTGATTATTATCGAACTCATTCTCCACATGAAAAAGGGATGCCACCTCTTACCCTCATCCTCCTCCTATCCCTACACATGTTCCTTTTCCAACCACATAACTACCACCTGCTCCACCTATGTAGGATGAACTACCAACTCAACCACAACAACACAATGCTACTAGGGCCATTCATCTACAACTAGTTTATCAACCAAGTGGGTCAAAAACTTGATTAAAGAAAAGACCTTTCTTCCAACCCCACAATCCACCTAAGCCCTCACCTACACCTGCGGTTGACAACCCTATTCCTCCGTCTCCCTCTGTATCAAATTCTTTTGAGTCCCTTCAAACCAAAATCTACCTAGGATCCATACCATCATGCTTACTCATACTATATTTGATTGGATCTATGCTAGAAACCCTCCTAAGAAATTAGCTAATCCTAGAAGTCCTCTCATTTATTTGCAAACTGCTAAGAATGAACCATGCAAAGCTCTTCTTGAATCAAGTTTTGGTGTCAATTTAATTTCTCACAAGATGTACACTACATGGAACCTGCCTCCTCTCAAGAAGAGCAACATAAGATTAGAACTAGCAGACCAATCCATCACTGTTCCATTCGGACTGGTAGAAAACATTATGACCATTGTTTTTTAATGGTCATATCCTGCTAATTTCCTAGTAATCAAAGTGGAGAACTACAAAGGAGATTTCCCAATCATCATGGGAAGGGCATGGTTAAGCATTGTTGATAACAGAATGGATATTAGAGATCTTTCCCAAGAAATTTCCAAAGAAACTGCATTCAGAAAGATCGAGAAGATGAGAGTTCCATGCATCGTGTACAATGATATAAGGTGCAATTGTGTGTAGAAACTCTGGGCCATGAAACAAGCAACTATCTCTACATGCAACTAGTGTGCACCACAAGCAAAAATTCAAAGGTGTTCATATGCAATAGCCACAAAATAGGAGGGCACCTAGTGGCTAACCGTTGATACTAAGAGTAGCACACTTTGCATGGAATCGACTAAGAGCCTGACATGCACATGTCTCAGGCATGAATGAACTAGAGCAAGTTCATCACCAACTCTCTGATGATACAAATGATGATACCTATTGGGGAGAGTTGGAAATGCCTGAAAGTTTCAAGAAAGAGCCCCTTGAATTAAAAACTCTACCAACTGAAATGGAATATATGTTCTTGAAAAATGGGAAGCCAATCATAATTAATGCAAATCTTGCTCGAGAGCAAACAAAGATGCTGTTAAAGTTAGTTGAAAAATGGTCAATAACTTTTACTTGGTCATATCCTAAACTCATAGGAATTGATCCTAGGATATGCTAGCATTGCATCTACACTAATTCGACCATGAAGCCAAAAAGGTAGCCTCAAAGTCAAATGAACTTCCAAATTGAAGCAGATCATCAAGGAGGAAATCAAACAACTCCTCAAGGTAAGGTTCATTTATCCCATTGTGGATAGTAAGTGGGTTAGTCCACTCATAATTGTGCCAAAGAAAGATGGGAAGTGGCAGCTCTAAATATGGCAAAATTTAAGGACCATTTTCCATTGCCATTTGTTGATCAAGTTCTAGACACAATATCTATGCATTGCTACTACAACTTTCTAGATGGTTATAATGGCTATAACCAAATTCAAATTGCACCAAATAACCAAGCTAAAATAACATTCATGATTCCCTAGGGGAATTTTGCATATTGTAAGATGCCATTTGGTCTATGCAATGCTCCTACTACATTCCAATGTCTAGTTCTAAGCATTTTTTAACAACAAATTGGAAGTGGTGTGGAAGTCTTCATGCATGACTTCCCCACTTATGGAGCTATATTTGAGCAAGCCTTGGACTGCCTTAAGCAAGTGCTAAAATGATGTGTTAAAACCAACTTGTAGCTCAATGGGAAAAAAAGTCACTTAATGGTCCAGGAGCCCATTGTATTGGGGCACAAAATATCACAAGTAGGAATTAAGGTAGACCCTGAGAAAATAAGGGTCATCCAAGGACTAATCCACCAACTAGAAACTGTCAAAGATGTTTGATCATTCCTTAGACATACTGACTACTAGTAGTGATTCATAGAGAATTTCTCTAAGATTGCAAAACCATTGGTGAAGCTAACAAGGATAGATGCTACCTTTGTCTAGACCATGGAATGTGAAAAAGCATTCTAATAGCTAAAAGAGAAACTTGTAGAAAATCCAATCATATAAGCACTTGACTGGTCTAGACCATTTCATATCATGATGAATGCATCAAATTATTCCTTGGGAGCTATGCTTACATAGCTAGATGACAAGAAATGTCCATACTACATCCACTGCACTAACTGAAGCATTGTGGGTGTACAACTAAACTACACTACTACAGAGAAAGAGTTAATGATAGTGCTATTTTCTCTAAAAAAATTTAGGCATTATGTGCTTGAATATAAGGTGTTCATGCACACAGACCATAGTTCCATATGCTTCTTAATGAACAAGCCAACAATGAGCCCCTGTGTCATACAATGGCTGGTGATCTTGCAAGAATTCAATCTCACGATGGTAGATTGAAAGGGTAATGAGAATGTGGTCACTGATCACTTGTCTCAGTTGTGATGGGACAACAAAGAGAGGGAAAATCCACTGCTTTGTTGGGGCTATAACTAAACAATTGTCTAATGAGCCTAAATGGTATAATAACATTCTCACCTATTTTCTCACTTAGGAGATGCCACAAGGGTTGGACCACCAACAAAATCGTAGTTTCTTCACCAAGTAAAACACTTTATAGAGATTAATGGACACCTCTATAAGGTGTACGCCGATGACCTGGTTTGTTGGTGTATCCTTGATGCTAATCAGCTATGCATTCTCCAAGACACTCATGAAGGTCCTTGTGGAGGAAACTATGTTGGGAGATGCATAGCCATTAAAATCCTGATGGTAGGGTACTATTGGCCAACAATCTTTAGGGATGCTCACCATTACATCTGCTCTTGTGAACTATGCCAATGAGATGATGAAATGACTACTCAAATGGAGAAACCTCAATAATGGATTCAACCATTGGAACCCTTCAACATTTGGTGCATGGATTTCATGGGTTCCATCATGCCCATGTCAAATGAAAAGGCGTACATCATAGTCATTGTTGACTATTATATAAAATGGGCAAAAGTAGCAACTGTCATTGACTATACATCTTCTACTGCTGCTTGGTTTGTACAACAAAATGTTGTAAATAGGTTTGGTATGCCATGTGCATTAATTTCTAATAATGAAACTCATTTTCCAAGCACTACTTTTTGAAATCTCATGCAACGCTTGGGGGTTGAACATAAATTCACAACACCCTATCACCTCCAAGCTAATGGTCAAGCTAAGGTTACCAATAGGAAAATCACAAGGATTCTAACAAGAATTATTAGCAAATATAGGAAAGATTGTAGCACAAAACTCAACGATGTCCTTTGGGCCTACCACTCAACATGGAAACTTCCTATAGGCTACTCTCCCTATGAGCTTGTGTACAGAAAATTACCAACACTTTCTATTCAATCCAAGTTCCGTACACTTTCAATAACTTGTGACCTATACCTTGACTTAAGTCTAGCACAAAAAGAAAGACTAATGAATCTCAACCTACTAGACAAAAAGCGATTATCATCTAACAGGTTGTACAAGGCATACAACAAAGTGTCTGACCTTAAAATCAAAAATTTCAAATTTCAACTAGGAGATAAGGTTTTTTACTAAAATCCCACACAAATACCTCAACAAACTAAGTTCCAAACATTGTGGGAAAGACCTTACATCATTTACAAAACTTTTTCTTCTAGGACCATGATGATCTACAGACTTGAGAGCCCAAAAAAGAAACAATTGGTCAACATCCAACAAATCAAACCTTTCTATGATCATAAGCTAGCTAATACAACAAACACCTCATCAAATGGACAACCACACTCCATATTTTAGATCTCCTCCCTTCAACTTAGTCATGGGGGAGGTGGCCACCTATGTTAGCCATATAAGCAACTCCTCAGTTTTTCATCTTTTTATTTTACACATTTTTTATTTTACAACTTTTTGTTTTACACATTCTTTATTTTACATCTTCTTATTTTCATGTAATTAATCTCTTCTAATTTTTTGTTTTACACCACCATTAGTACATTTGCTATTTCTTGAAAATTTTATACTTTCTTTTATATTTTCTTTTGTTTTGGTGTGATTTTCTAACATTTTGTAAATAAGTGCCAAGTATAGTGGTAAGGCGTTGATTGATGCTGGTATGTACTATTTGTGTTATTTGATTATTGGTGTCTAGTTTTTGGCTTTGAATTTCGTTACAAGTGATTAGGACATGGTTTCTTTTTCATGCAATAAGCAGTGAGTCCATAGCATCCACCCATCCACAAACTCTATGGTTTTCCTTGTTATGGAAACATGCAATTCCTTTTTCATTAATGAAACTCTAACGAACTTGTGACTTTGGTAGCTTTTGGAATTGGGAAGGATTCAAAAGTTTGAATAGGGTGTGACTTCAAGGGGATTCGGTATTCTTTGTGCCTTTCTGTTTGCTTGGATGCATGTGTGTTTTCATGGATTTCTTACCATTCCGTGTCGACTAATAAAAGGAAGTTGAATAAGTCTTTACATGGTGTGGTTCTCATCATAAAAAAACGTGGGAATTCAAAGTACACCCCTTAAACAAAATAAATACATGCATCTTTGCGTGGTGTGATTCCCATTTCAAAAAAAAAACAATGGGAATTCAAAACACATCCCTTAGATAAAATAAACACATACATCTTTGCATGGTGTGGTTCCTATTTAAAAAAAATGATGAGAAATCAAAGCACACCTCTTAGAAAAAATAAATGAGCTACAAGCATTGGTTATGGGATTAGAAAGACATGTTACCCATGCTTGAAGGTTTCCTCTAACTAAGAACCTTCCTCACTTCCTACTTCTCTTTTCTTCTGTAATAAGGAATGGTGGTTATTCTATGGGAGCACTCTTGTGTCTCAGGGGGATGAACTGGTCTTAGAATGGCAATGCGAAGTCACTAAATAAGGTTGATTTTGGTCTAGACTAATGATGAATCTTATCAAGGTCATTTAACCATAAAATCCACAAGGGACTTCATGTGAACTTAATCAGAAACTCCATTCCACTCTCTCTCTCTCATCTATCTATGCTTTCCATGTCTCACCTCATTGTTGGTTTCATGTTCTTATTCGATGTCTTGGTTTGATGTGTCAAAATTCTTACATAATTGCTTCCAAGTTTTTGTACTTAACTATCTATAACCATTAATGATCCATGGAGCCCACGAACTCTTTGGTTTGAAGTTATGCAAGGGCATAAAAGGCTTGTGCCTACTTTGGGGAGGACCCACTTACATATCTTTTGGTTGGGTTAGTTAAGTTCTTTATCCTTTGATGAGAGTGGTTACTCTAGCAATTATTCTAATTATTAAAGCAGTTACTCTAGCAATTACTCTAATTATTAGAGTGGTTACTCTAGCAATTACTTTAGCAGTTATTTTAATTATTAGAGCAGTCACTCTAATTATTAGAGTAGTTACTCCCAAGTCTATAAATACAGTGCCTAGGCGTACAATTGGGAAGAAGTCTTTTAGTAGTCAATTAGTGAAACTCTTGTAGTATGTTTGAAAGTTAGAGTATTTTCCAAGTGATCGCAGCAGGAGGTCTAAGTATGGACAGATCTTTATTTGAGCATTGTGTACCTGAGCACATCTTGTGTACGACAATAAAGACGAGCTCTTTGATTCATCCTTGCAGCACTTGAGATTTGTTTTCTTATGCATTTCTTTTATTTTATTTTCTTATGCATTTATTTTATTTTATGCACTTTACATTTTTTTATTAGCATAGCAATTCATTTTTATCAATTAAGCAAATTGTTAAATTACACAAGCATGACCAATTCGAGCATGCGTGTAATGCTTGGTAACTTAGTAATGATTAGCATTTGGTAATCCCAGTAGTGTTGCACTGGTTCAGGATGTTTATGACAAGTGGGAACAGATGCTAGTGTTAGAATTAGTTAGAACTTAGTTAATGATTAGTTAAGTTAAATTAGTTACTTAGTTACCTCTCTCCTTCCCTACTAGCACAGGACATAAAAACATAAAAGCTATAAAAATCATATGCCTCAAGCTTACTTAACCATACAATCATGACATACAAGTAGGCTTGGAAAGACAACGATCAACTAATCCATCCTTGTTCCACAAGGGTGCATAAGCACTTAGTCCTTGGAATTCAACCGAATCGTGCGTGAAACACTCATATTTGTATGGTTGAGCATAGGGGTACCTCGCCGCTCATCATTGGCACCGTTGCTAGGGAACTAGTTGTTTGTGTGCTGATTAGAACTTAGGAAATCATTCACATCATTGGAATGAACCCTTAGGGTTGATTGAGAAAATAACAGACAAGAATACATTGCACACTAAATAGACAAGTATGTCTCCTTCTTCGTATGAAAGTGCCTCACTGCCTAGGTCTGAAACAGGAAACAGTTAACGATGTAATACACATGACGTTGATCTGCCAGTCCCTCAACAAGTTTGAATGGTATATATTCATCCCAATGAGTATATATCAGACTTCACCTTTATCCTCCATCAAGATGAACAATTGCATTGGCGAGACTTAGAGGGTAACATAGTGTTACCTTCTGATCATTCAGTCTCAAGCATGCTTCTTCATGCTCTCACATGAATTGGCATGCCACACTTACACGCAGAATACGTTGTTCAAGAACATGACTCAAGAGAATACCTTCCCACAAAGGCACAACATCAAAGGAACTTGGAATAGGAGAGACATCATAAGTCTTTGAAGGGTAAGTGGTGCCAGGATGTCCCACATGTCTTAAGCAAAAATGAGGTGGTGAACCTACCTCAGGGAGTCACCAACACAACGATGTTCCTCCCCTTGACTTTGGCCAAGGGGTTGTGTATCAAAACCTTCATTCCACTATTCATAACCTAGGTTCTGATACCCATGGGCACAAAGGGTTTAAAAATGGACATGAACACATGATAAGGGTGGACATTCTAATCGTAATCGCAATCGAGGCCATGACCACCAAAGAGAAGGTAGAAAACATCATCATGATGACAGTTCTCCTTCTTCTTCACCTTCATCATCTCCTTCACCCTCTCCTTCAGTATCCAGAGGTAGTCATAAAGAAAAAGACCATGGGGATAAAGGTAGGCAAAGTGAAATTCATAGACGAAACAACCAAGAAAGGGAACAAGGGCACTCTAGAGAATCACAACATAGAAGAAGGGAGAGTAGGGAACAACGTAGGCATCATAGATACAATGGATGAGATGATCATGATGAACCCCTACTCACTACTTGAAGTATGTTAGACATAACTAAGGCTGTTAGAATTCCAACAAGGCACCAGAAAGATAGTAGGATCAAGAGATTAGATATAAACAATATCCCACGATTTGAAGGGGGATACAATGCTAATCCTCAGAATCACTTACAAGAATTCCATGATGCGTGTGCCTTACAAAACATAGAGAACGAATAGCAAAAACTTAAGTTATTCCCGTGGACACTAGTTAAAGAAGCGAAAAGTTCGTATCGGTCCTTAGAATCGGAATCCATTCGTAGGTGGAGTACCATGTTAGAATTGTTTAACGATAAGTACCAAATGTACTCTAGAGTGTTCAACCTGCAAAAGAAAATCCAAGGCTAGAAACAAGGAGGACATGAACCCTTGGATGCTACCATGGGCTGATACTATGCACTGTTACATCATTGTCCTGGCCATGGTTATTCGCAAAGGGATCAACTGTGCCATCTCGTAGATGGGCTTAGGCATGAAACGAGAAGAACCCTTGGGACTTATGCCCAATGAAGATTATCCAAGCTTAGGTCCCATCAAATTCAAAGACTATTTGAGAAAGTTGCTAAGAAAGAAGGTGGGCTATAGAAGAGAGAAAGTGCAAGAGAGTATAACCGAGATCCTTCCCTCGGGAAGAGGGGAGTAAGATTTTGTAAGGATGAAGAAGAGTTACCACTTGAAGAGATGGTGAATAGGAAAACTTTGCCTATCCAAAAGTTGACATTAAAAGTATCAGCAAAGTTAGACCAAATGTGGGATTCCCTAGATAATAGATTTCAATCTATTCTTAAAATAGTAGAGGAGTCTAGAGAGCAAGGTAGTGATCACGAAAAAAGATAGAAGCTAAACATGCACATAGTAAGGGTAAGGGAAAAGTTGTCATCATTGAAGAGGTTGTGGAGTCGAAAGCAGACAATGATAGTGAATGTGAAATATGTCAATATGACCATCCTAAGGGATGTTGCCCTGTAATCTCACATCTGCAAGAGTCTGGGGTGTATGCACTCAACCCATGATTGAACAAATGATAAGCACCCCGAAGGTTACCTTATCCCCAAGGTAACCCAAGATAGTTCCACCAACCCTTAACGTATTATCCCAGTGGAATTCCATCACAACCGATTGAACAATATCAATAGTGGCAATACCCACAATCATAGGGAATGTCATCACCAAGGCAATAGTATCCTTACCGGCAACTTGACCCGTATGGATATTACGTGTACCAGCCAGCCTCTCCACGTGACTCTACTGGTCATGTTACTCCTCAACCTCACTACTAATCTCATGAATATTATAGAACTCCTTCTCATCCTTCTCCTTCTCACGTTCCACAAGCATACCATCCTTCTCATCCAGCCACATCTCTTCCACCAATAGCTCCACTACCACCTGCTCCAACTATGCAGGGTAAAATCCCTACCCAGCCATAGAAACGTAATGCCACAAGGGCTGTTAACTCTCAACCTACTATTGATTCCAACAACCACATGAAGAAAAGACCTTTCTTTAGAACCAACAGACCAACCAAGCCCTTGCAATCACAAGCAGTTGATTCCTTAGACGCCTTAGTATCAATTAAAACTTCGAAGCCCCCTTCAACCCAATCATCGCACTCAACACATACGATCATGCTAACACATGCTGTCACTGATTGGATCAAAGTTGGACACCTTCCTAGGAAATTCTCAATCCTAGGAGTCCTTTGATATACTTACAAATTGCTAGAAATGCGATGTGCAAGGCTTTTTTGGATTTAGGTTCTGGTGTCAACTTGATTTCTCAAGAAATGTACAAGGCCTGGAACCTACCTCCATTGAAAAAGAGCAACATCCATCTAGAGTTGGCCAACCAGTCCATCACTATCCCATTAGGACTGGTGGAAGACATTATTACCACTGTTTGTAGGTGGTTGTACTCAGTTGACTTCCTAGTGATTCAGGTAAACAACAGTAAGGGAAACTTCCCAATCATAATGGGAAGAGCATGGCTAAGCACCATCAACACATGCCTAGGAATCCACAATCTTTCCCTAGAAATATCAAAGAAAAATACACTTGGAAAGATCAAGAAGAAGAAAGTTTTATGCATCGCATATAGTGACACAAGGTGTAATTGCGTGTAGAGGTCATGGTTTGTGCAAAGTTTAACATTCCCTACATGCAATCAGTGTGCACAAGTGATCAACATACAAAGATGCATGTATGCAACAGCCACATAATAGGAAGGCACCTAGTGACTGACAGCTGATCAAGAAAGCAATTCACTCATATGCATGAAACCAACTGAGGGTTTGATTTGTGCTTACATCGATAGCATAGACACATTAGAGCAAGTCCACCACCAACTTCCAAGTCTTAACCTTGAAAATAGCAACTGGGGAAAGTTGGAAATCCCTGAGAAATTTAAGCAAGAGCCCCTTGAGCTGAAACCATTGCCCATCAGTATGGAATACATGTTCCTTTAAAATGGAAAACCAGTAATTATCAACACTAAGCTTTCTCCTCAACAGAAAGAAGAACTGCTGAAGGTAATAAATAAATGATCGGAAGCCTTCGCTTGGTCATATCCCAAATTAACTAGAATACATCCTAGGATATGCCAACATAGAATTTACATTGATCCCTCCATGAAGCCTTGAAGATAATCACAAAGGAGTTTGAACCCAAAGCTAAATCAAGTAGTCAAGGAAGAAATCGAACAACTTCTCAAGTCTAGGTTCATATACCCCATTGTTGATAGTGAATAGGTTAGCCCCTTAGTTATTGTGCCTAAAAGGGGAGGCAAATGGAGGATGTGCATAGATTTCAAGCTACTAAATATGGCAACATTCAAAGATCACTTTCCATTGCCATTTGTCGACCAAGTCTTAGACATCATCGCAGGGCATTGCTATTATAGTTTTTTGGATGGATATAGCGAATATAACCAAATGCAAATAGTCCTAGAAGACTAAGCTAAGACTACATTCACCAGTCCTTGGGGAACATTCGCATACAAAAAGTATCGTTTGGCTTGTGTAATGCCCCTACAACATTTCAATGACTAGTTCTAAGCATATTCTAACAGTAGATAGGGAATGGCATGGAGATATTTATGGATGACTTCTCCACTTGTGGAGAAAACTTTGATCAAGCCTTGGACCAGTTGGAGCAAGTGTTAAAAAGATGTGTAGAAACCAATTTGAGGCTCAACTGGCAGAAAAGCTATTTAATGGTCCAAGAAGGCATAGTACTAGGGCACAAAATCTCACACATAGGGATAGAGGTAGACCCCGAGAAAATCAAAATTATCCAAGGAATTACCCGTCAACTGGAAACTATCAAAGATATTTGATCATTCCTTGGACATACTGGCTACTATAGGAGATTTATTGAGAACTTTTCAAAGGTTGCCAAACCATTGGTGAAATTAACGAAAAAAGATGTACTTTTCAAGTGGACCAAGGAATGCGAATTAGCTTTCCAAACTCTGAAATAGAAGCTAGTAAAAACACCCATTTTATAAGCTCTTGACTAGTCCAAACCATTCCATATCATGACTGATGCATCCAACTATGCCTTAAGAGCTATACTTACACAATTAGATGACCAGAAGCATCCTTATTACATCCACTGTGCAAGTAGAAGTATCGCTAGTGCATAACTTAACTACACTACCATAGAAAAAGAATTAATGGTTGTAGTGTTTGCACTACAAAAGTTTAGACACTATGTATTGGGATATAACGTATATACATACATATCATAGTGCAATAAGATTCCTCATGAATAAGCCAATGGTAAGCCCTCGTATCATATGATGGCTTGTGATCATACAAGAGTTCGATCTTACGATGATCGATCGTAAAGGCACCAAGAACATAGTTGCTGATCATTTATCTCAGTTGCAATGGGACAATAAAGAGGATGAGTATCCAATTTCTGATCATTTTCTTGATGAATTCCTCTTTGCTAGTGTAGTGAATAATCAATCACCCATGGAGACAAACTGGTACAGTAGCATTCGTACCTATCTCCTCACCCAACAAATACCACAAGAGTTAAACCTTAAGAAGAAACAACAATTTCTTCACTGATCCAAGTACTTTATGGAGATCAATGGAAAACTTTACAAAGTGTGTCTCAATGGCTTGGTTCGATGGTGTGTTCTCGATATAGATCAACTACAAGTTCTCCAAGATGCTCATGATGGTCCTTGTGGGGGTCATTACACTAGGAGATGAACAACCATCAAGATCTTTCTTGCAGGATATTATTGACCTACATTATTTCGGGACACCCATCATTTCGTCCAATCTTGTGAGTGCTATCAACATGATGGGGGAATGACTGCTAGAATGGAGGGTCTGCAACAATGGATTCAACCATTAGAACCTTTTGACATTTGGGGAATTGATTTTATGGGGCTGATTACACCAATGTCCAATGGAAAAGCCTATATAATTGTTGTTGTTGATTACCTAACTAAATGGGCAAAAGCAACTGCTATTAAGGATTGTACATCATCTACAGTTGCACAATTTGTTCAACAACAAATCATAAATAGGTTTGGTGTGCCTTGTCCACTTATTTCAGACAATGGTACCCACTTCACAAGTGCAAATTTTCAAAAATTAATGCAACACTTAGGGGTTGAGCATAAATTGACTACACCATACCACCCTCAAGCGCATGATCAAGCAGAAGTCACCAACAAGGAGATTACGAAGATATTGACAAGAATTGTTAGCAAGTTTAGGCAAGACTGGAGCACTAAACTGAATGATGCTCTTTGGGCATACTGCTCCACATGAAAACTCCCTACTGGCTACTCTCCCTATGAGTTAGTGTACAATAAATTACCAATGCTTCCCATTCAAAGTGAGCTCCATACACTATCCATGGCATGTGACCTCAACCTTGACCTTGATCTAGCACAGAAACAACTGTTAGTAACCTTTAACTTGCTAGATGAAAATCGACTAGCTGCCCTATCATCTAACGAATTGCACAAGGCCTTCAATAAACAACATCATGACATAAGAATTAGGAAAGTTAAATATCAGCCAGGAGATAAGGTTCTCTACTAGAATCCCACACATGTGCCACAACGTACTAAATTTCAAACACTGTGGGAAGGACCTTATATTATTTATGCAACTTTTCCTTCAAGGGACATGATAATATAAAAACCTAAGATCTTGGATAAGAAACTTTTGTTCAACGTGCAACAAACCAAACCTTTCCAGGAGCTTAGGACAGGTAGTACACATGCTACTTCTCTTGATGGACAACCTTGCTCATTATTTTGGATCTTCTCCTTCCAACTTAGTCGTGGGGGAGATGGCCATCTATGCCAACCATTCTAGGCCCTCAGTTCTTTTTGAATTTTTGTTTTACACATTTTTGTTTTACACATTTTTTGTTTTACACATTCTTTTAACTTTTCTTATTTTTGTTTTACACCATTGTTCATGTTTTTACTGGTTCTTTGTTTGCTTGATTTACTTTTATTTGTCATCTAATAAGTGCTCATAATGGTGGATTGAATTATATCATATTGATTACTAATGTTTGGTTTTTACCTTTGAATTATGATGCTAATATTAAGAAATGGTTCTTTTGGTAAAATAGGCAATGAGTCCATGCCGTCCACTCATCCATACAACTCTATGGTCTCCTTTGGCTTGGAACTATACAGTCCCCTTTTTCTAAGTAAACTTGTTAATGAATTGGTGGCTAGGTACTTTTCAAACCAAGGAAAGACTCAAAGGATGAAAAGGGTGTGACTTCAAGGGGATTCGATGCATTTGTGCTGGCCATTCTCTTGGGTGCTTGGATGCTTGTTTCTTGGGTTTTCTGCCATTCTAACATTGTTCAAAAATTAGGAAGCTGAGTGAATAAAAATAAGTCTTTGCATGGTGTGGTTCTCATGNTAAGAGGATGGATTGGCCAAGTGTATTGATGCGAAGTCACTAAATGTGGTTGGTTTGAGTTTGGATTTGGGATGAGTTCTACTCAGTTATCTTAACCATGAAATACATAAGGGGCTTTACACAACCTTGTTCTTGGGATTCCATTCCATTCTCTCCTCTCCATCTTTCTTCCCATTTTCCACCTCATTGCTGATTTTATCATTAGTCCATTCTGGATTGATGCATTTTTTTCTTTGGTGAATTCTTGTGGATAAGTTTTTAACTCTTGTTTCCAAATGACATTCCTAGAGCCTACGGACTCTTTGGTTTGTGGGTTTGTCATGGCATTCCTTTTTGGTGCAATTCCTTTTCCTTTTTGGTGCAATTATTAAGTTCTTTTCCTTTGGGGAGGACCCACTAGCATTCCTTTTTGGTGCAATTATTAAGTTCTTTTCCTTAAACATTTCCTGCAATCAATCATCTCTTATTTCATCCCCATCCATGACATCCATTTTATTCATGTTGCCGCAGTTATTTTTTCCCATGTTTCTTGTTCCTCATATTTTTCCATCTTATAGCTACTGGAGGTTCGCTCTTAGTCATGGGGGCCCTGGCACAAATTTTTCAGTTTTTTCCATTTTACTTATTATCTAACCCCTAAACCTTGGATAGTTGCTAGTGATAAATCTCTGAACTAGTTTCTGCCATAACCACCGAGGCAAGGTATCAACTGCATTGTGGATTATCTATCCTTGCTCATTTGTGACTGTGTTGTGCATGCAAATGGAAATCATACAAACAATGGACTAGGCTTAGAGGAAGCACTCAAGATGGACTAGAACTGGAGAATTTACAAAAGGAGCAAATCTGGTGGTGTGGTTATGGATAAACAACGGAAGGCGCAATCTTGGCATTGGCGGCAACACACTCCATCTTCTTTCTCTCTCTCTCTCTTTCTCTTCAAGCTACGAAATAAAGGCTTGGATGTCATTTATGTATGAGTGTTCACCACAATGGTTATGAACACTAATGTTGTAATATGCTTATTAATCTGTTCACTGGGCACATTGAGTCTATCATCCCATTCCACCATCAATTGTCAATTAGTCAATAATCCCATACCTTCCCAATATTTTGTAAGGAACTCGAGGATGAGTTTTCATTTAGTCGTGGGGGTATGATGAGAGTGGTTACTCTAGCGGTTATTCTAATTATTAGAGTAGTTACTCTATCGGTTACTCTAGAAATTACTCTAGCGGTTACTATAGTAGTTACTCTAATTATTAGAGTGGTTACTCTAGCAGTTACTTTAGTAGTTATTCTAATTATTAGAGTGGTTACTCTAATTATTAGAATAGTTGCTCCCAAGTCTATAAATATAGTGCCCAAGCGCACAATTGGGAAGAAGTCTTTTAGTAGTCAAGTAGTGAAACTCTTGTAGTTTGTTTGAAAGTTAGAGTATTTTCCAAGTGGCCGTAGTAGGAGGTCTAAGTGTGGATGGATCTTTATTTGAGCATTGTGTACCTGAGCACACCTTGTGTACGGTAATAAAGACGAGCTTTTTGATTCATCCTTGCAGCACTTGAGATTTGTTTTCTTACACATTTCTTTTATTTTATTTTCTTATGCATTTATTTTATTTTATTTTATTTTATGCACTTTACATTTCTGTTATTAGCATAAGAATGCATTTTGATCAATTAAGAAAATCGTTAAATTACACAAGCACGACCACTTCGAGCATGCGTGTAACGCTTGGTAACCCAGTAATGATTAGCGTTTGGTAATCCCAGCAATGTTGCACTGGTTTAGGATGTGTACGGCAAGTGGGAACGAATGTTGGTGTTAGAATTAGTTAGAACTTAGTTAATGAGTAGTTAAGCTAAATTAGTCACTTAGTTACCTCTCTCCTTCCCTACTAGCGCAGGACATAAAAACATAAAAGCTATAAAAATCATATGCCTCAAGCTTACTTAACCATACACTAATGACATACAGGTAAGCTTGTGAAGACAACAATCAACTAACCTATCTTTGTTCCACAAGGGTGCATAAGCACTTAGTCCTTGGAATTTGACCGAATTGTGCGTGAAACGCTTGTATTCGTATGGTTGAGCGTAGGGGTACCTCACTGCTCATCACCCTTAGACACTCTTACAATCAAATCTTTTTTTTTATTCCATCAATGACATCTAATTGTACACATCTTTACAACATTTTTTAATAAATTTTTCTTTTTATAATTGTAGTTACCCTAAATCCTAAACCATTGACGAAACAAGATATTTGACAACTATGTATTACACATTACATACTAATTCTCAATTTTGTTGTGATTGCAGTGGGAAGCATGGACTAGAAGTGGGACTATCTTTACCAAGGATGATGCAGTAGTACCACACAACAAGGATCATTCATGATCATTGGATCTTCTCCCTCACTCTTCAGCTACCAAGAGGTGTTGGATGTCAATGTTATCTAGGATGTTCCCTTCTCTTCTCATGAACATCTGATTTTGTAAAAATTTTAACTCTATACACTTGGGCACTCAAAGTCTATCTGTTTCATCTAGTCAATTTGTATGTCAATCAATAATTCCATACCTTCCCAATATCTTGTAAATAATTTTTTCCTTCCCTTCTTCACTCAAGGACAAGTTTTCATTTAGTCATGGGGGTATGATGAATCACATTATTTTCATCTATTCTGACATCAACGTTAGACCCTGGATGCGATGTTAGGTATCCGATGTTGGAGCTATATGCTAGCCTATAAATATAGCACATGGGCTTCCAATTTAGCATTAGTTTTTGCAATTTCTAGTCAAAGTAGCAAAGCTCTTGTAGTTTATTTTCTCCAGAGTTAGAATATTTTCTAAGTGCCCATAGAAGGAGTCTAAGTGTGCATGATTCTTTGTTCGAACATTGATGCACCTAAGTGCAGTAGTATCACGAGAATAAAAATGAACTCTTTTGATAATCCTTGCAACACTAAGAATAGATTAATGTTTCTTTTAATGCACTTCACTTTCATGCACTTTACTTTACTTCATTTCAATTAAGCAATTAATTTTCAATTGTTAATGAACACAAGCATGATGACTTTGAACATACATATAGTACTTGGTAACCTAGCAACGCTTAACGTTTGGTAGCCCAACAACACTATATGTGTTTAGGATGTGTCTAGGAAAGTGGGGCGGTTGCTTGTGTTAAGCTAGCTAGGAAGTAGATAAATTAGATCTTAAATTACTTTACCTTTCATTCTTGTTGTAGGCAATCAAAATTATAAAACATAAAATAAGAAAAATCATGTACCTCAATTACACTTAAACCATACCCCTAAGCTTCACAAGTGTAGTTGGGAAGACAACAAACATTCTTAATGCCCATTTTACTTCCTAGAAGAACTAGTGTACTAGAGAACTATAGGTCCATGGAATTCGATCGAATCCTCGTAAACACCTTAGTGATTTGTATGGTTGGGCATAGGGGTACCTCACCATTCATCAAATTCTCTAACCCTCTTCAAGCATTTCATCATGTTCACAGCTTTTCTGGCTCCCCAAGAACTTCAAGTTTGTGTAAAACTCTTTGTTTTTCCCTTATTCTTAATGTTGAAATTTTTAGAGCCCAAAATCTTCCAAAGCCCATAACTTTCAAACTGTGTCTGATTTACCTCATTTTTCAGTCCTACCACTACTGAAGGTAAGCACAAACCTTAGGTTTTTTGGCAAATTTTTTTTTTTTTGAAATTTCTCTTGCTTCAACAAGGGTTTCTTAAATAAAATAACATTGAAATCACTAATTTATGCAAGTTAAACCCTTCCAATGAACCCTAGTAGCCACAAAAATCAAATAATGTTAAAATAATCAATCTGCCATGATCACAACTTAGCCAAGTGTAATTATCCAAAGACATAAGGTACCTAAATGTTATAAGTTACACATCACATGCTAATCCTTGATTTTGTTGTGATCACAGATGGCACCAATAGGGAAGTATGGACTGGAAGCGAGACTATCCCAACTAAGGGACAAGTAGCCTAAAGCTAGAAGGGGTTAACAACTTGAACAGCCCTACGAGTAGGCAACAAAAGCACATACAACAAGATCTCTTCGGGACTGTTTGATCTTCTCCCTCGTCTTCAAGTCGCCAAAGGGATTTGAATGTTAATTTTTATCAAGGTGTTTAATTTTGTTGTCATGAACACCAAGTTTTGTAAAAGATTGGAAATTCGTACACTTGGGCACTTAGCGTCTGTTTGTTTGATCTAAGTCAGTTCGTGTGTCAATTAGTTAGTCAATAATCCCATACCTTCCCAATATTTTGTAAAGAACTTGTTTCGTCTTTTGTTCACTTGAGGATGAGTTTTCATTCAATTGTGGGGGTATGATGAATCGTATTCTTCCTAAGCTTCAATATCAAAGCCTAGATATCATAGCACATGCTACATTATCGAATATCCTATATTGTGGGATACGTACCTGCCTATAAATACAACACTTGGGTTCACGACCCAAACATCTTTCCATTAGTTGTAGTGAAGCTCTTGCAGTTTTTTCCTTTGAAAGTTAGAATATTTTCTAAATGCTTGTAGTAGGAGTCAAAGAAGTGTATAGATCTTTATTCGAGCATTGATGTACCTAACCACCTCAATGTGAACAACAATAAAGATGAACTTTTCTAATCAAACCTTGCAGCACTTACAATAGATTAATGTTTCCTTATGCATTTATTATTCATGCACTTTACTTTAATGAATTTTAATTAAGTAATTAATATCAATTAAATAATGAACATAAGTACAACAGCTTCAAGCATACGTTAATGCTTGGTAATTCTAGAAGTGCCTAATGCTCGGTAACCTAGTAGTGTTGCAATGTGTTCAAGATGTGTACAAAAAGTGAGAATAGATGCTTATGTTAGGATTAGTCAAGTATTAGTTAGTTATTAGATTAATTAAATATTAAATTTACTTTTTTTCTAGCACTTAGAAAATTAAAACAATAAAAGATAAAATGATAAAATTCAAATGCCTCAGTTCCACTTAACCATACACTTGTACCTCAGAAGTGGAGCTAAGAAGACAACGATCACGATTTGTAGATTCACCTCCTAGACCTAGTGCACTTAGAGAGCTGAAGTTTACCAAATTTGATTGGATCGCTTAGTGAATGCTAGTGATTCGTACAGTTGGGCATATGGTATACTTGCTACTCATCAATACCTTTACTTAAGAATTGAAAAAGATAATCACGAGACAACTCTATGAGCAAAATAGCATACAACAAAGAAAACATAACTATGTTGATATAAGATTCTTAGTCAAACATATTTTTTATGATCATTAATTAACTACTCTTGTATTTTTTGCAACAAATTTAATAAATCCAACTACAAAATCTACAAAACCAACATCTTCCCAAGTTTCAATAAAACCAAAAATATCAAAGCTATCAAAGAAGTTAACACTATTCAAAGAAACAACTTTATTTACAATTCCACCATCAATGTTAAGAAATCCACATCTTAAAGGGCCTATATCTTTTTCCATTGTTCATCCCTTTTTAAAAGTTCCTTTTGAGTAAGATGCTCATTTATGCAAACACTTTTTCGATTTTCACTTTGCTTCATGTGGCTTTGATGTCTCTAAACATGCACTTTATCTTCTACATCACAAATTTAACATTTATATGTTGGGCACTTTTCATGTCATTCACTTGGAGCCCTAAAAACTTTATCAATATTTTGAAAAAGTTATATGCATATCATATATAAGTTTTTCTATTTTCTTAAATAAAGTTTCATTAGGTTTACCCTCTATCTTTGGGATATCTACAAAATGCAAATTTTTTTCTTTTGCCCCCTTTTTTTATCTTGATCTTTTAAAGCTTTTGTGATTGCAGATCCCATCTTTGTCTTTGATCCTTAAAAATTAGATTCAATTTTATTTTCTTCCAATTTGGCTTCAACTTCTATTAATTTAGCAATATCTTATCATTATCCTTTGGAGAAGTATTAGTCTTTCTTTTTCCCTCCGTCTTTTCTTCGAGGGTTGATACCCTTCAAAGAATTTTTTTGTTTTGTTCATTTATTTCATCTAACAATGTTATTTTGCTAACCATATACTCCCATTGTGCAATTGGAATTTCTTTGAGATAAATTACATTTATAGTTTTTTTTTTGTACCTAGTGATGATGTCATGATAAAATTTTCAAATTTATTTAGCAAACAACTTAATCTCTTCAGCAACAAATCCTTACTCATAAAATATCAATCAATCTGGTTGACTTCTGACTAGTATTATTACGGTCTCAGAAAAAATCAATAGCATTTGCAAAAGCAAGTTAACTTTTCTAGCTCCTCCAAAGCGCCGTCTAGGTGCAGCAAGGCAGCCAGAAATATAAAAAGTAGTGTTGTGTCATTGATTGTTGAAATATATAAAGCGAGGTTGCAGCATTTTTCCAATGGAGGTATGAAATATATATCTAATTACCTGCCTGCAAAATGGTATTTCTTTTAATGGCAAACATACATGCCATTCGGTGTAGCTGCGCATATGCCTTTATTCATTGCTCATACAGCTAGGACAGGACTTCATAATTAGTGTCTTTAGTGGCATTCCTTCGGGATTTATATTATATTAGTTTTCTTTCATGTGAAGCTGTCGTAAACACAAAAAAGAATGAGCGCTTTTGTAAATTCATTTGCAGGCAAATTGAGACTTCTAAGGTCTCCGATCGAGAAGCGTGATGGGAAACAAACTCATTAATCATCCATTTTTATATACAAGGCCTAGAGTGTGTGTTTTGTTTTTTCTAGTTTTGGTAGGGTTAATTATATTTGGCTCTTTTGCCAAAACGCTAGAGATTAAGATCAACACCTATTCGAGTAAATTGTAAGAAGCTCAGAGCACATTGGTCATTTCTTCTTCTTGGTGGATTTTTTTGTTAAGAGGTCAAATCATAGATAGGTAATGTTAAATAATATTTTATCTGCAAAATTATTGAATTTGGGATAATTTTCCATCCATAACACTCCAAGAAAGCCTATTAGTAATGATAATTAATATTTTCATCAAAATCAAAAGTTAGAAACAAAGGCATATGGCATTCTAACTAAGTGAAATCGAAGCTTTTTAATAGAAACCATGACACAATTAAAGCTTTCAACAATATATACCACCATTTTTGCCATTTTTACTGCATGGATCCTTGCCTAGAAAAAAAAAACTATACAACTAGGTATATATATGTCTAATTTTTTATACATTTCTAATTTCTCTACTAAATAATTTTCTCTACATGAATGCAAAGAATTTGCTAAAGATGTAGATATTTCCTTAAAAGAACAAAAAAATTCTCTCATATACATTATAAATATATAACTAAGCGTCATTAATTTATGGTATGACTAGAGGGATGTGGTTATGTTGTGTAGTGGTATAAATAAGAATAAGTATCAATGGTAATATGATAAAGCGTCATTTTTGTGGTTGGTATGTGTATGTTTGATGGTATGAATTTGTTAGGATTGTATGGGGTATTAGGTGCTAAGATTATAGGTTATATTGTAGAGGGTATTAGGAATTAAGGTTACATGTTGTGCATTGTTACAAAGAAGTATGACAAAGATTCAAACAATAAGGTATTAACCTAGTGGTATGACTATTGATTTGAAAGCTTCAAGTCACAGGTTTGATTCTAGTGGGCAATGCTTAGTTACAAAAGTTCTAATTGGACAATATGTCTTGGGTGTACCTATATTACAATTATTTAAGGGTTCCAACACCCAAGTACGACAACGATTCAATGAAAGTTTTCAAGAATAGGCTATTGCTTTTTTATCTACACTTCCAAACCATTTTATCTTAATATTGGAGTTGAAGACCTCATTAAGAAAATAATCCAAAATTGGCACCTCCAACTCAAATAGGTTTGGCAAAGTTTTTATTTGAATACTATATTTAAGTCTCTTCATCTCCCACTATTACATGTAGGAAGATATGCTCTTCATGTGTAAAGTTTACAAGACCAATGATGAGCATCTCAATAGCATGAAGAGTAAAAAGACATAGATCCAAACATAACTTCAATGTGTGAAATGTTGCATTGATAAAACAATTAGTCATAATCACACATAATATGATAGTTACAACTAAACATTAATAATTGTATTAACAAATGTTAATAAATAAGCAAAACATTGTGATCATAGTGATAAATAATACAATAGATACATAAACATAATGATGAGTTTGTACATCTTTAACATCATCTTCCACTATCATATCATTGCATATGTGTTGCTCGCTTTGGAGATTGATCCATCCCTTTCCTTCAATTAATAGACAGTGAGATCCCACACAAGCATGTGTGATTACTACCTTACTTTGTTGAGAAATATCAACAAATAAATAAATAGGTAATTTTGTTAAGAATCCTCATTTGATTGATTGGAATTAAAATTGCTTTTTTCCAGTTGGCTATTCCTACATGTGTTTCAATGGCTTCTCTTTGATCCTTTTTTTAAATGTCTTTAAAACTCAAATTATATTTCATTTTTAACCCATCTTTTCCCATCATTGAACTATCATTTTTCATGAATTAGTATACAACCCTAGCAAGCATTTTTTATAAAATTGTATAAATATTTTAAGAGAACATATATGTTTTTACTAGTGTATGAAGTTTGCACATTTACTTGAAATTCCTCAAACAAAAATCGTTAATGCTATATAGATTTTTAGAAAAGTAAATTTTAACAATTTATGGATGAAGTATTTGCTATGCATACTATATGTGTTCCCATAAATCCTTATATATAAATCCTAAGCATGCATGAACGTTTCATGATGGTTCAAGTAATTTTGTATTAATTAAAATACATTAAAAAATATTTGCCCATCATAATAGGAGATGAAAAGTCTAGCGCGCCCTTAAAATTTGAACCCTGATAGACATGTGGCGAGGTGAAGGATAACCCGCCAAAGGATGCCCAAATAAATCAATTTTGTGTAACACTTTCACGCGCCCTACCTCTCCTCCAAAGGGTAACAGATTAACCGACACTAGCACCAGCAGCAGCACCAGAAGCACCAGCCATGGCGTCTCAGGCCAATCTTTTCAAGTTTTTTAGCAGAGACTTCTCTCGTAGTTCTTTGCCTATTACTCGGCATCAAGACGATGTCGTTGTTGAGGACGAAAAACACAACAAAAACAGCAACCATGGAGAAGAAAAACATGAAAAACAGAGCACGCCCGGGGAAGGAAAAATTGCAACCACACAGGATCCCTCGGACTCGCTGAAACCCTCGACCGCATTTTTGACGAAGCCGATATTTCCGTGCTTGGAGAGGCGGCGAACGCAAGGCCGAACTGTTTCCAGAATGAGAATCCTCAGAGACCTCCCCGACGACGGTGATGAATGTGTGCCTCCTCACCAAACTCATGAATCGTCAGAAGAAGAAGAAGATAATTCTTGCTCCAAGTCCTCGTCTTCTACTTCTTCTTCATCCGCCGCATCTTTGCCAAAAGATTTTCAGGAAGATGTGTATTCCTTTTCGTCGTCCTCTTCTTCCGAAAGCGACGACGACTCTTCATCTTCTCCGGAAAAGGACGGCTTCGAATCTGAATGTGATGGCGGACGCACCAGGAATGCCAAAGGAAAACGCAAGCAAATGCAGGAACACTCCAAGGTTACCAAATCCACCAAACGCATCAGGAAACGGGTTTAGGGTTAGCTTATTTACTTTTCTTTTCGGTCCGATCTCCAGTTTGTTTTTCACCGTCAATTTCGGCTTATTTCTTCGTGCGCAGTTTATAGAAGCTTTGCTGTTGTAAAAATGGATTCATTTTTGTGCAAGAGATTGTTAGGTTTTGAGGCTTATAGTCCTCGGTCTGTTTTGCTTCTTTCCCGTGATGTTAGTTATGCTATAAAGTTTTTGTAAAAATGTGTTAATCTATTACCTTAATAGATGGGACATATGTTGCTTCATATATCAAGTTATTGTGTTGTGCAAGCTTGTCTTTACCTGAAATTCATCTGATAGTGGTCATAGAATGTTTAAGTTCCGAGTGTTTGCGTAAACTATTCTGGTTTTGTTTTTTTTTCAAATGTGCTTTCTAATATCACATTGGCAAGTCATGTTCTTTTTAGGATTCATTTCCTTTTATTCTGTTAACTTTAGGATCCTCGGAAAAGAAATTGCTTCAATATAGCAACAGAAGGTTTGCAGAAATAAAATATTTATGGTATTGCTCTACTAAATGGGAGCTTTCCAATACAGGGAATCCTAGGGTTTCTGAATAAGTAATCCTGAGCCGCAAGAAGCATCAAGGGGTTTTAAGTGTCTGCGAAGTTAAAACATAACAAAAAGGGAAAATATTAGCAATGATAAGATAATTTGAATTGCTATTTGCATCTTCTACATTCTGAGTAGCAGCAAATTACTGTAAGTTACCACATTTTTAATATGTTATATTGCATGCTTGACTATTGTGAAGTATGCAGCCTGAAGAGCTGGATTATAGGAACAGAAAGAACATATTTCTGCCATCTGTTTGGATATTTAAAATGGAAAATGCAAATATTTAAATGCAATTCCGTGAGTTAAGCATGTCTTTTCCGTTAGATTAGCCTAAGTTTGGATCTTTGCAAATCTCATTCATGGTGCTATTCTGGATAACATTAGCCATGATGCTTTTACGCGTGGTGAATCACCACTGCCAAGAGGAAGAGGGATAGAATCATGGCTAAACAGAATAGTGCTAGTGTTACCTGAACACAAATGATAGTTTAGAATGGTTATTTGTTTAGAAAGCTTGCATAATTGCAGTGTATCAGTGGGTGATATATTTATTGGGAGGAAATCTGTTGGCTGTGGATAATGTGCTAATGTTAGATTGGCTTGAGCCTTGAGGTTATCATCTTGCGCGTGTCTAATTTCATGGTTTCCATGTCTGTAGATTTCCATGCATTTTGCCAATCCAACAATTTTCAAGGTTGAAAAAACATGGTTGATTGTAAAAAGTCACATGGGAAAGAACATATCCTTAAGTGATCTCAAAGGGTAATCTGTGCATACGGATTTAGTAACATTATTGCATACTATGAATGTCAAAATGGCTGCGTCCATTACCACATTTAGTACTTGAGTTTGTACAATGCTATGAAAAGATCTTAAAATACATTGAATTAAAATCTTTGCATATAAGAAATTGAAAATGAAAAATGAAAATGAAAATGAAGCTTTATTATGTCCAAAGACTTATAGGATCTATTAGACAAATATTACAATTTCATGAAAAATAAAAATAGATTGTACAAATTGCCCAAGCATCAACGGTGTAGGGGTAGATTCTACAAATTGCCCAAACATCAACAGTGGCATCAAAAACAAATCATACAGGTTTTTTGTTGTAACATTATAACATTATCCCAAATGGGTAGTCATAGCATAAGAAACAAACACCCCAAGCTATATATCCAATTAGAATTTTATACAAATCAACATTGTTGATTGGAATCAAACCCATGACATGGAGCTTCCAAATCAAGTGTCTTTGGTAACATCCCCAAAATTTGATACAATTCCATGAGGTCTCACCTTAGTGGTAAGAGTCTTGGCTTGATAGCCTTAGGTCATAGGTTATAAATAAAAAAATTCTTTAAAGAAATTATGAAATTAGTTTAACATATTCAATGGGTCTTGGTAAGAGGTTTAATTATAAGGATGTCTTGTCATCATTGTTATTTCTTTTGTAGTTGCGAGAGTTTTACATTTTCATGTTTTTTTCATTGATTTAACCATTTTTGAATTAGAAATTGTGGTCGATTGTGGAAAAACCTTGGAAAATATCTTATTGGGAATGAGTGTTATGTAAGGGTGACCTTGGAAAATATCTTATTTGGATATCTAAGGTAATTTCTTTATGTATATTTGGCAACATGGGCCATTCGCTAGTTGGTTAGCACATAGACCTTTGCATCAATGCACTTAGTCTATCCTAGGTAGATCATAACTTACCCTCTAAAAAAGCATTGATATTGATCATACTGTTTAATATGGATGTTAAATTATAGCATTGGTTGCATCTATTATTGTAAAAATTTGATATAATGCAATATTTTTTTTTTCAAAATGGTGGCAGTGGAAAGTGTTGGTGTTGGACTTTGAATGCAATACTTTTTAGTGCAAGGTAGCATGAACAATAGCTTAAGAGTCTATGCTTAAATTAATGTGGTTATTAAATACCAATATAGGGAAGCGCTTACATTTAATAAATTTGATAAAGAGCACCATCATGACTTTATCCAAATGAAAATGATACATTACTACTAAGGATCAACTTAAGGGTTCATTTTTTTTTTCAACTTTGGAAAATTTAACAATGAACTTGAAAAACTTTGCTATCCCTTTAAATAAAAGAAATACTTTTTAAAGACTTTTATTCAAATATTAGGTAAATGATTTAACAATAAAATATTTTTTCACTTCTAACCATGAACTAATAATTTTTTTTGTAAAGGGAAGTTTTCAAAATGTGCATTAAAGTGGTTAAGTTAAATATGATCACATAAAGAGTATAGAAAGACAAGCCATAATACTAGGATAAAATCACCTAGGCAACAACAATGGTGGGTGTGAAACCACCCAAATGAAACATAAAAAGATTGGCCCACAATCAATGTCTTAGACAACTTAGAACCCATTGTGTTACAACATAGTTGACACACGAAGTACAATTAATCACATAAAAATTGATAGAAATAAGCTCAAGACATGTTCTTTTAGATAGAAGTAGTAAACAATATGATTGAAATGATTAAATTCTTTAATGCCCATCCAAAGAACAACTAACATAAGCAACTAGATCTCTCCAAGAGATCACCTATCTAGAGACATAAATGCATAATAAAGGTGAAATTAAATGCAATAATGGGCCACTAGCACTAATTGCCAAGTTATCCAAAACATGACGAACTACCACAAAGTCTAAAATAAAAAATTTGATGGAGGATATTGTTCCCTATAGCCAATGTTAGCATAAGTTGTAGAAGCATTGCTAGTCTAGGATAACCTTCGTAATTGTGTAGTCTTTGTTTAAGGTTCTATCTTAGCATGTTCTATTGTATTTGTTTGAGTCTTTGGAGGTCTTCCTCTTCTTCGGGCCAAGAATATCATGTAGTGAAAGAGGCTTGGGCTCTTGATAGTTTGAATTTGTAAGGGAAGGTAGAGGCAAAATCATGAGTGTTGATAGGGGAGGCAAAACCACTAATGTTGATGTTGGAGGTGGATCCATCCTCATAGCTAGTGGGAGGGTGAATTGATTGTAGTGTCCAAGGGGAAGCCATTTGCTTCATGTAGTCTAAACAACACAAGAATGAGCGAAAACAAAAAGGAGGAGGTTAAAATTAAATATTTATTTATTATTTTGTTAAATTTTATTCTATTTATTATTATTATTAATTTTTTATTTAAAAAAAAAACAAAAACAAAGGAAACATGTGGGAAGGGGGTAAATGTGGATAAAAAATGGTAGTGCACATAAGTACATTAACATGCTTCATTGATGCATTGACATATTATATCTTATTACCTATATAAGTTCTATATACTAGCTTAGATAGATATATATGTATATCTATAAATTGGCCGAGATGATTTTAAAAAAACATGATGTTAACCAAGCCCGACTATTGCACGAGGTAACAAGATAACTAAAAAAAGAATCACTCATCCCTCCTCTGTTTCTCTACCACTTACCCAATTTAGTTTTACCCTTTCGGTCAAGTTTGCTCTTTCTTTCTTTGTTCATGGTGTTTTTGAGAAATAAATCTCTTGAATAAATAATGCTCAAAAACGCCATGAACAAACAAAGAAAGAGCAAACTTGACCGAGAGGGTAAAACTAAATTGGGTAAGTGGTAGAGAAACAGAGGAGAAATGAGTGATTCCATTTTTAGTTATCTTGTTACCTTGTTGATGAGACGTGACTTGCATTGGGCCGCGATATCGCTGCCGCCGCGATATTGCGTCTTACCCTGCGATATCGCGTACGCGATATCGCGTCCCGCC